>CM053792.1:889424952-890024952 GCA_028749045.1 Cupressus sempervirens | reverse complement strand
TATTTCTCTAGAGCCTAAAATCGATTTTGCAATTTTATTTCACCATCACAAAAATTAATCCTTTTCACCAAAAATAATCAAAATTTTCCAAAAGACCAGATTTAACAAAAATTTCATTTTTTTGAAAATTATCCAATTTTATACAATTATATCCAAATTTTCAAAAGAAAATGTCTAAGTACAAAATTTACAATTTTATCCTGCCAAGTGTTGCTCTTTTAAAATTTGTTCGGCCTAAAGATGAAATTAGTGGCTCTGGAAAATCAAGTTGAAACTGGGTGAAAATAAATCTAACCTTTCTCCCATTGGCCCGAAAGTGTTCAAGGCTCAAAATTCTCAAAATTGTTGGACAATCCAAAAATTTGCCGAGGTGATCAAAGAAAAGGGGGGTCCCCAAAGTTTTGGGGCGATGGTGTGAAAACCTCACAACACGTCTCTCCAAATGCAGCCACAGAGGGGCAAACGCAGCTTCAAACTCTTGTGATTTCTCTGCGAACGCAGCTTCAAACTCCTATTTCTCTCCTGTGATTTCTCAGCTGCAAATCCAGCATACTACAGCACATGTAGAGAGCAAGAGAGCTGAATGTTTTAAAAGTTAATACTTTGTAAGTTTATGCCTTGTAAAGTTTTAATATATTTATAGAAGGGTTGCATTATGTGGGTCTGCAGAATTATAAAAAAATTGCAAATTATTATAAATAACTGTCAGAAACTCCAATACATCCCTGGGACAGTTGGGGAATGGCTTTGCCATCCATGACCGTCAAAGGGTTAGTCAACGATATTTCCAAGTTTCGGAAACAGCTTCTGATCTTTTGACCAATTGGTGATGGCTTGGAAATGTCCCTGACCATGCCCGTGCCTGAAACCGTTTTCTGAAACTTGCCCATTAGAAGTGGAAACGCATTTCCGGGTAACATAGGTGTAAAAAGTAGACATATTTACTCCATATGAGGGGTGGCTTGTCTGAATCATCAAAGTTTTTGTTCATGAACACTCAGCCTTCTTGCACTGAAAATTGGGTTGTTTATTATGTCCATACAGTGAAATGGTATATGGAGATTAGACTTTGCAGGCAGAAGGGCATGGTGAAATATATAAACTGATCATGTAATTACTTTCATAAAATTAATACAAATATAAAAATATTACCCATCAAAAAATGCCTATTTTATAATATGTAATATTTATTTAGATACATATCATATATCTACTCTCTATTTGTCTTGGCATGTATTTAAAACATTGAATTTTGCATGTACAGAATACTTTTCAGATATTTAAAATTATTAAACAATCTGTTGTGAGGTTTTCACACATCGCCCCAAAATCTTGGGGACCCCCTTTTTTAATCGCCTTTAGGGCCAGTGGAGAAGGTTAGATGTATTTTTCACCCGGTTTCAACTTGATTTTCCAGAGCTATCAGTTCTATCCTTAGGCCGAATAAGTTCAAAATTGATTTCAACTTGACAGGATAAGATTGTGAATTTTGTACTTAAACGATTTCTTTTGAAAATTTGGATTTAATTGTAAATTTGAATGATTTTCAAATAAGGAAATTTTTCGTTAGACTTAGGTTCTTGGAAAATCTTATTTTTTTTGGTGAAATAGAATTTAATTTTGTAAGATGAAGTTAAATTGCAAAATCGATTTTTACTCTAGAGGCAATTTTATTTTTTGTCATAAAATTTTAATTATTTAGCAAAATCGATTTAGAGGAAAATTGCAAAAATTGGCTTTAATAGATTAAATTTGCCTTGAAAGCTTTTGGTATTTAATGAAATTGGTAAATTAATATTAAGAAATGGCTTTTGGTTAGCCAAAATTCAACTTCAAGGATGTATTAGTTAGCAAACCCTCATTAAATAGAAATTTTTAGCATCCCCAAGGCACCATTTAATTTCGTTTTGCAATTTGTGGTTAATTAGTAAATTAAAAGTGCAGTTTTCATTTTAGAAAATTAAAATTTTGGCAAAGTATTTAAAGTGGGCCACTAACTTAGCTTTAATTTTGGTTTTTTTTCCTCTATAGGACCAAGTCGGCCAGCCTGGGAGGAAGGTGAAAGCTGCTATAAAGGGAGTCCCCTCCCATTTCATTTTCATCAATTCATTTGCTCCTCATGCTTGGGCGAATTTGAAGCAAGGGCAGATTTCCAGACTTGGGCGAAATTGGTGGAAGGCAGTTTTTTGGCGATTTTTGGGCAATTTCTCCATTGCCATTGTTGGGCGATTTGTCTAAGGGCCAGATTTTTTGCGTTTTTGGGGATTTTTGCTCCACTTTGTGGGCTGCGATTTGTGCCCTAGGTGGCAGATTTTACAGATTTTGCTCCTTCTTTGCTTGGGCGAATTTTGTGGAAGGGCAGATTTTTTTTCATGCTTAGCCGAATTTTGTGGGAGCCGAATTTTGTGGGGGCCGAAATTTGTGGAAGACAAAATTCTGATTTTCTAGAGGGGCTGCAATTTTTTTATATTAGATTTGGGCAATTTTGTTGGGAGAAGAGATACATATGAAAGTTTGATTTTTGCATAGAAGGCAAGTGTTGGATAAGCTTAGAGGCTTTGTTTTCTAATTTGCAAAGGGATTTGTAATTCTTTGATGTCATATCCCGGGTTCCGAAAAGTTGCTGTAAGATTATTAGTTAAGGTGAAAGTCATCATCTAGAGTTGCAAGGAGTGCTTAAGCTGACATCCATTCTTTCGCTCTTTTCTAAGAATTGCACTACTTGGTTCTTCTTGCCTTTTGGTCCACCACTCTACCATCCCGTAATAGGGCGACGAGCATGGAGGATGATAGTGCAAGTAAGAATCCCAAGCGGGCAAACGCTAAGAAAGACAAAGAGGATATGACGCCCAAAACTTCCTTCTTCTCGAAAATGAAGAAAATAACCGATACTAATATCGCTACAGTGGACATGATACGGATGAGGGACAGACTAAAGGAAGGACAATCCCCCTTGGCAAAGAGGATATACAAGAGCGGAATTGTACATGCAGCAACTTTTCCTCCTACTTTGCCTTGTCCGGAATTGATTATGGAGTGTGCATCCAGATTTGATCTAGACAGTAAATCCATCATTTTTGGCGAAGGGAAGAGACTGTTGGCCAACATTGGCGAACAAGCAATTGAAGAGACATTTAATATTCCTCAGAGCAAGGGCATGACAGTTGTAATGGTGGATCAGGCGGCCAAATCATCTCAAGGTAACCAAGAGGCCTACTTCTTACATCTAAAGTGGAATTGGATACACGAAGGAAGGAAAGGAGTTAACAAATCAACAAGGCTTACAGTGGCAGATTTCAAGCCGGAATATGGCGATCTCATTGTTCTTCTCAGCCGGATCATGGGCTTAGCTCAAGCTATGCAATTCGAAAACTGGATGTACTTCTTCATTGATGAAATTGAAAAGGGAAAAGGAAAATTTGATTGGGCTAGGATCATAAGTGAAAATTTAGAGTTGCAACTTAGAACAGTTCAAAACCAAAGGCAATTCTACATGGGATCCTATTTGTTTTACTTAATTGCTAGATTGTATGAGAGTCCGGGACTTAGGGCCTTAGGAGAGATTGGTAATGGGCCGGGGCAATATTTGGTGCATGAATGCTATCCGCAGCTTCATTTGCACAATAACAAGGATTACAAGATGTTTTGCGATGCATTCGCCATGAAGACAGTAAGGGTATTACAAGGGGCTCCTGCTTTCTAGAATAGGACAAGTGTTTGTTTCTGATTGGCCACCATTTTGGTGCCTTCTCATTGGTTGCCACTTTTGCACTTTTTCATTGGTCCATTGATGAGGTGGCATCTTCTCATTGGCCGATGGGGTGGCAACCCTAATTAGGGTTTTGGATCCAATCTGGATCGTCGATCTTGTTTTGATCTCTACCGTCCATTGTATTTTGAACCTCTATATAAGGCCATTGGCTCTCATTTGTAAAGAGGAGGGGTTGGAGAAATTGTTGCGAAAATAATACCATTGCATGTTGACTAAGAACATTGGGTGTTATTGCATGTTTTCTACTTCCACATAGTTAAATTTTCTTTTCAAGTTGAAGCAATTTCATTTCAAGTTGTTAGAGTAAGAGTAAAATAAAATGGATTGTTGCATGGTAGCTTTGGTAGATGTTTGATAGGGGTCAACACTAGGCCACTAGCATCCTAGCGGCTGGTTGGGAGGCTTTGTGTGGTGATCTAGTTTACTTTCCTTTGAAGCATTGCATCTATGGAGGTAGGGCCGCTGGTTAGCCTTCATTAGATTCGATCCCCGTCCATCTGCTAACCTTCCATTCTTAGGAGTAGGAGTAGTTGAGCAGCCAAATTTCATGCTTAGAAGAGGTTAGTTAGAGAAGTAAACCAAAACATCGGCATTCTCACCTTCCATCGCCATTCACCCTACATTGCCATCATCGCGCCATCAACATCATCTAGCATTCACACTGAACCACCATCTCCATTTTCTCACCAAGATCCAAATTTTTCTCAAACAAGAAAACGTAAGGCCGCCTATGTGATTACCAGCAAATCACATTGATAAAACTGAGCGAGT
Source organism: Cupressus sempervirens (assembly GCA_028749045.1). Taxonomy (NCBI): domain Eukaryota; kingdom Viridiplantae; phylum Streptophyta; class Pinopsida; order Cupressales; family Cupressaceae; genus Cupressus; species Cupressus sempervirens. The sequence goes on along the minus strand of CM053792.1, from coordinate 890,020,409 downwards.
ATCCAACGGTGTAAGGAACATTGGAGTTATACTCATGTCCCATGAGAGATAACTTTTCAAGAGAGGAATTGTGTATTTGATATTCTGTATCAAGCATCCAATTACTAATATGTTATGTAGTGACACAAAACTCGCATCAACACAATCATAAAATTTAAATTATTCAAAAAACATTTAATAAACTTTTTCTTCACCTATCATGTATAATTCACCTTTATTTCTTATAATTTGAATTCAGCTGAAAATGAAAAAAATGTTAAGAGGTGATTGTATTAATGTTGTATTTTCCAAATACTCTTACCTTTTACACGTACAAGTGACTTCTTGTAACTTTTTATATTTTGACCATTTCTTCTTTACTTTGAGCATGAAACCTTTCTATTTCTCTCAGCAAGTAATGAAATTTACCTTTTTCAAATTATTTTTACTCCGTTTTTGAATAAAAATTTATCAACTGATTCAAGTTTACATATATAATGTGTCTTAATAATTAATATTTATTCTTTCACTAATATATTTCTTTGTCGACTGTTTAATATTTTTTAATATTGTTTTAAATTTCATTAAAAAGTTACCTGCTCACACCATTGACTTTCTACCTCATGCTACTGCTATACATAAAGTTATTTAGAATGAATTAATTTTCCATGTTCCATGAATCAGATTACAGGTCTTTTGGGATTGAACTGTGTGCATAATTTTTAGCTCAAAGTGCAAATCACATTTAGTGCTTCTTCATCAGGAGAAGAAAAATGATAATGAATTGCAGATTAGGATTTTTAAAGTGAAAAGAAGAAAGATGGTAGAGGACAATAACAAAAAGATGAAAATGGAGGTGAAGTCTAACATAACTAAGAAGAAAAAGAAAAAAAAACTGAAAAATAAAAAAGGAAGACAAAAAGTAAGGTGAAACCAAAGGAGAAAAAACTTTACAAGAAAATCAACAAACATAAAACTCACTAAAACAGGAGAATTAAAAAAACTGTTACAAAAGAAAGATAGAACACTACAAAATTAATGAAAGAGAGCCACAAAATTCTATAATAAATGATCAAAAGAAAAAACTAAATATAATTACCAAAATTCAACACAAAAGAAGATTAAACCAAATAAACAAAGGGCCACAAAATTCTATAACAAATAATCAAAAGAAAAAACTAAATATAATTACCAAAATTCAACACAAAAGAAGATTAAACCAAATAGACAAAGGGCTACACTTGGTAAAACAAAGTGGCAACAATTCAACAACATCACCTAAAAATGAAAAACAAAATTAAAAAAGACATCAACTAGAAAACTAACACATCAAATTAATAAAACAAAGAATTCACTAAGTGAATAAAACAAGCCCAAAAAATTAAAGCAGAAGGGAGGGAACAAAAAGCAAGTTACAAAGAAGAAAACAATAAAGGAGACAGATTATAACAATACGAGGAACAAACTAATAAAAAAAGGGGAAACCTCAACAAGCAATGCAACACAGTGCCGAAAACCAAAACTAAAAGGTACACTCCATATATTTGTGTATGTGTGTGTCAGAAATCTGAAAACTGAAGGGTACACTCCATATATATCTATCTATATATATATGAATGCATGTACCAAACAACAACGGAGACCAGTGAAAAGAGAGAGGGGGAATACAATAAGGAGCAAGAAGAGACAACCTCTGCATGGAATATTTTGTGGAGTTGGCTATTAACCCATTCCCCCTCAAACCAAATCCATGGATGACACTAATGTTTGTTGGTTGCACGGTCATGAACTTGAACTTTTCCATACTCATCGCAATAGCTTAGTTGTTGCATTCAATTTACCAAAGAATGGAATCTAACAAGCAACTTCTTTATTGAGATGTTCTAATCATCACAAATGGAGATGTACCCTTTCTTGTAAAGTCTTCAAAAAGGTGACATATGACTCCTATCTTCATGCTTCTTCCCACCACCATACAGCTCAAATAATGATTGTCCTCAACACTCTCAATGCCCTAACTTATCACAATTGTGATAAGAACCATATTAATCTTGAAATTGCCTTTGTTTGTTTGTTTGTTGTATTACTTTGTGTTGACCCTCTATGCCTCATACCTCTGTAATAATTTTGTCCCTTGTATGGGAGGCCTTTCAAACAAAATATCCAAAATTCTTGGTAGAAATGATATTACTTGTGCCTTCAAGCCCATCTCTAACACTAGGAGGTTTATGCGCTCAATAAAGGATTGTTTGCTTACTCTTCTTTGATCTGAAGTGTATATGATTAAGTACCCCTATGACACTCCATACATTGGGAAAATAAGACGATCCATCACCACCAAGATCAAGAAAATAGTACTGATATTATATATGACCATACCTATAAATTAGCCCTCATTGAACACTCTTACCATACTAAACACCACATTTCCTAGAGCCATTGAAGACAATTCTTTCAAGCATAAACTTCGAGAAGCTATCGCCATCTACCAATCTCAATCGAGATGAAGGTTGAAGGTTGGCATATAAGCCCAACATGGCAACCCCTTTTGAACTCATCCCTTATCAACTTGAACTTTTCCATACTCATATTAATAGCTTAGTTGTTGCATTTAATTTACCAAAGAATGGAATCTAACAAGCAACTTCTTTTTTGAGGTGTTCTAATCATTAGATATGGGGATTGTAGCCTTTCTTGTGAAGTCTTAAAAAAAGTGACGCACATAGACTCTTACCTTCACACTTCTCCCCACCACCATACAACTCAAAAATGGGTGTCCTCAACACTCTCAATGCCCCAACTTATCACATTTGTGATAAGAACCATATTAATCTTGAAATTGCCTTTGTTCGCATTAATATTGGTTCTCTTACTTTGACCCTCTATGCCTCATACCTCTATAATAACTCCATCCCTTATATTGAAGGCCTTTCAAACAAAATATCCAAAATTCTTGGTAGAAAAGGATTACTTGTGCCTTCAAGCCCATCTCTACCACTAGGAGGTTTACGCACTCGATCAAGGATTGCGCTTTGAAGTGTATAAGATTGACTACTCCTATGACACTCCATACATTGGGAAAATAAGACGATCCATCACCACCAAGATCATAGAACATAGTGCTGATATTAAGAAGGACCATATCTATAAATCAGCCCGCACTAAACACTTATCATACTAAACACCGCATTTTCCTACAGCCCACTCAAATTGTAGCCATTGAAGACAATTTTTCAAGCGTAAACTTCAAGATCTCTCTCTCTCTCTCTCTCTCTCTCTCTCTCTCTCTCTCTCGCCAACTTGTTGCTTGTCCTTTCCTCACTTTATTATCTCTCTCTCTAGGTTGTTTAGCCTTACCTTCATAAAACTCCTTTCCCTTCTTACTCCTTAGCTTATCCTCCCTTCCCTCATTTCCTTACTCTCCTTTAATGTTCAAAATATACACACATACATATGTATATGTCTATGTATCAGTATCAGTGTATGTATACGTAAACATAGTATGCATGTACGTTCCCCATGAATTTGATGTGTTCATTTTCTATACAGAATTGCATTGCTTGTTTAGTTTGTCCCACTTTTTAAAGTTTGTTCCTTCTGTCGTAATAATCTTCATCTCATTCATTGTTTTGTCTTTGTAATAAGCTTTTTGTTCCTTCCCTTGTGCATTTAATTTTGTGGTCTTGTTTTATTCTCTTACTAAATCTATTGTTTAATTAATTTGATGTGTTAGTTTTCTTGTTGAAGTCTTTTTTCCCATTTACAGTGATGTTGAATTTACACCATTGTGTTACCAAGTGTGGCTCTTTGTTTATTTGATTATCTTCTTTTTGTGTTGAATTTTGGTAATAGTTTTTAGTTTTTATTTTGATTATTGCCATTATATAGTTTTGAAAGTTTTTTTCTTTTTTAGTTTAGCTTTATCAGTTTTATGTTTCTAATATTTTGTTTTCTTTGGTTTCACCTTTACTTTTTGTCTTCCTTATTTTTTCAGCTGGTTTTCCCTTTTTCTAGCCACTTATGTTAGAATCGAACTCTTTTTCATCTTTTTTATTTTCTCCTCTACCATCTCTCTCCCTTTCCTTTATATAGCCTAATCTACACTTCATTATCATTTTTCCTCTCCTGATGAAGAAACCTAAGTGTGCTTTGAAATGTTGAGCAAAAACCAATGCACACAGTTTAATCCCCAAAGAACTGCATTCTTATAAAGGTACTTCTCAACAACTTTATTTAATTATTTAATTTTTCATCTTTTTACCACCCCATTAGCCTACAAGAAAAAAATTGGAAATAGGCTAAGGGTATTCATCAAGTTTTACATTAGAAAAAGGGAAATGCCAGATAAAAAGCTAAAACTGATTAGTCGAGTCACAATTCAATGATTTTATGCTTCTATAATTATAATTTATCATTCTTCCACATCGTATCCAGTGTGCGATCTCCTGCAATCATTTAGTCTCAATTATCATTGTTTGCTTCTTACTTTCCTCAACACATAGCTTGCTAACCAGTCTCTCTATGCTCTCTCAATACTCTCTCTGCCTGTTTAGTATGGCATCAGTAGTGTCCGTGTTTGATAGTAATACAAAACACAGAATCTGCCATCACTATTGCATGCATAACATAGACTACATTTCTCACAATTACAGAGTTCTGGTTTGGCCCCCATACGGACAGCGTGCCTTGACAGGAAAAGTCACCAGCCAGCCATAGAGAATCGTCTACAAGGTTTCAGTTTCCAGTGGATGATTAAGTTGGTTGCTGCAGGCATATCCTCTTTCAGATCTTGGGTGCCATAGTATTTCTTCTTTGCATCACTGACTTTTTGGAGTGTAAGGGTTAAATTTGTTTACTGATTTTCTGATATTCAACTATGTATATTTTGGCTAGGTATTCCATTTACCTGGTTTAGGGTAGTTGTAGATTAGGCTCTTCTCTTTTAGTGATCAGTCCTTCCTTTTCCAGTTCTGCTCTCTGCTACTTTCTTCTGCCTTTGTGGCATTTTCTGTAAACTCCTATTTTAATATTAATATATATATAGGCATTAGCCTTTTGTTTTAAAAATAAAATTGGTACAAACTTGCCTCATCTTACTTTTGTATAGTACAGATCGAACGGAAATCTATCTGCAATAATGGATTAAATAATATATGCAGAAAAGATCAACAAAAAATTAATTATGGTTTGTTTGCAACTGTATCTTCCTAGCTAGAATTTATGGCACATCGCCATCAAGTCCTCATTGACTGTGAGTGCCACACATATCTCTACAGTCAGCATAAGTTCCTTAACTTATTTTTGATACTCTATCATTGCGTATTAGATTTCAAGATATGCTTTATAGTTATAATAGTAAATTTGTGAAACTAAGGGAACATTAATATTTCAAAGAAAATGAGGTTGTAAGGATTCAATAGCTAGTTCGTGCAAGAAGCATTCTATAATTCAAACCTTATCAATGAATTAAACAAAGAAAATCCAAAGGAAGTGGAAGCTCGTACCATGGATATGACTTGCCAGATTTTCTGCACTCATATAATCTGATAAAATAAGTTTTTCATGCTCCCTTTGTCCCCAATAATAACCCCTCAAAGAAACTAGATTTGGATGCCTTATGTTTGCAAACTTCTTTGCTTCCCTTGCAAATTCCTTTTTGTTCTTAGCCAAGCCCTCCTTCAGCCACTTCACTCTCAAAACATGTCCATTGTCTAGAGTGGCTTTATAAGAGGTACCATGATTGCTTCTCCCCAAAACCTCAGCAGGTGCACGAGATAGCTCCTCAGCAGTGAATGATAATGTATTATCCAGAAAGAAGAGATCCCCAGCCAACCGATCAGGCGATTGAACATTCAAGATAATAGGGTGCTCTGAAGAAGAAGAAATATCTGCGGTGCTAGTCTTCACAGATTCAATACCCTTGGCTTTAACATCTGAAGTTTCTTGTACTGCAGCCTCAGTGGTGAGTCCTTTGGGTTCAGCAGCTGTAAGCCTCTTATCAGGAGCTAGCAAATTATCAGCTGAAAATTTCAAGGGCACTGGAGGTGAAGGATCCACGTCTTTATGAAATTCATAATACCCAGCACTAGACGGTTGTCCTCTGTTTCTGTCTTTTGTATCAACTTTCTCGCGAAAGTCAACATATCTACTTAAGTGTTGTATGGGTGAGTTTCTTCTGTAGTACAGAAACAGAGCAAGACCAACAAGTAGGGCAGATCCAGCAGTACACACTCCAATTATTATTGCTTTAATATCTGCTCCAAGGCCCTTCTCATGTCTTCCCCTACCATTGGTTTCAGGTCTGCCACCAGGTAAGCCAGAAACCAAAGGAAAAAACAAATGAACATTGCCTGGAAAAAATGAGGAATAAGGGAACTTTCTCAAGTTTTGCGGAACATAACCTGACAAGTCATTATAAGATAGATTCAATGCTTTTAGATTGGCAGATATCTTGTTTGGTATTTTCCCTGTTAACTGGTTGCAACAAAGGTTAAGATCCGTCAAAGCATAAAGCTTACTAACTTCACTTGGTATCATACCAGAAAATTGATTTCCTGCCAAATTCAGTGACCTGAGACTATCAATGGCACCAATTTCTCGGGGAATGAAACCATTCAGTTGGTTGTATGATAGATCCAGTGATTCCAAGGGTGAATATTGATTCACTGCCCGTAATGTGGCAGGACTAATTGGTTGAATATCCTGTAGAGGGATTCTCCCTGTAAAGTTATTTCTAGACAAGTGTAAATGTGCCAAGGTAGGTGAAGTAAAAAAGTTTGTCAAAAGAGGCCCATTTAGCAGGTTGAAGCCAAGGTCAATAGTTCTAATCCTCGAATATGTCCCTAGCACAAGAGGAAGAGGACCCACTAAGGCATTGTGTGATAAATTCAGATGGATCAATCTTAAAAATGGAGAAGTATCATTAGGCAAGGACCCTGCAAATGAATTCTGACTCAGATCGATTATTTCCAAGTCATTCCCCCACATCAGAGACAAACTCCCAGATAAACTGTTATTGCTCAAATCCACAACTGCACAGCTACCAAATTTTTTTGGCAATACACCAGATAGTAGATTTGAGGAAAGATTGAGAATGCTAAGGGATTTTGATGTGATCGTGCTCATGGAACCTGCAATATTAACAAATCATAATGAATTAGGAAGCTACGGGAAAAATAATCTGCAATATAAGACATCTGAAATCTCCTTTGTCTATCATATTAGTTAGTTAACCTACAAATTAATATAATACATACTATTCTAAAAACGTCTAGCCATTGATCACATAAGAACTTTGCAATGTCAATGACAGAGACAATTGCTTTCCAATGTTTCCATTCACGAATTCCTTTGAGATTGGATTTATATGCAGGGCAGACACATAAAGGCATCAATAATACAAACCACACCATAAGAGAAATCACATCAGAAGCCTAGGTGTCTTATCACTATGATCAATATGAGCAAGTAGTTAACAGTACTCTAACTAAGAACCCAAGTGCTACTGGGTTTGACTCAACTCCCTATAAAAACAAGAAGAATTACATGCTTACCTAGATATTGTGAATTTGCACACTAATATGAAACTGAAACTGAAAATACAGCTAAATTTGAAATGTAGGTACTTTAAGATGGCATTCGGTAAAATGTTTGAAAAGGCTTTCACTAATGGCTAAATTAAGGATTATGCCTTGATTTATCGGCAGTTCCACTGTCAATGCCCTCCAATTATGCATAGGCTATGACCACCACAAACAACAACTATATTTTGTCCTTTGTGCATGAATTAGGGTTGGAACTCAGTAATCAAGAGAATCAAACTGTCGATTAGAGAGAAAATTATTCACGAAGCAATAACTGAAAACCATACCATTTAGCAAGCACGGCTGTCAGATATAGAAACAAAAATGCCAAAAAACACATTTTGAAAATTTAAAACAAACAGAACTAATTGCTTTTAATTATTTTTACCTGCACGCTTATTTTCAATGAAAATGATACAGTAGTAACACTATACACAAGAATAATAAGACAGTATAGATAAAGAAATGATAGGAAAGTAAAGCTCCTAGTGATGAAGGCATTAAGGCTTCTAGTGAAGACATTATGGAATAAAGAAATGATAGGAAAGTAAAGCTCCTAGTAATGAAGGCATGGATTCACTGACATTGAACAATTCACCATTTGCATTTGCACTCAAGCTATGTGTGTATATGTAATTTGACTTCAAGAAAATTAAACAATAGCATGCAGAGAGGAATATCTTGCACATGAACAGCCTCACAAAAGACATGCTGCTAAACTTACAAAGAATACAAGAAGCTATATGGATGAAAAAGAAAAATCTCCAAAAAAAAAGATATAGGATGGTCTCTAACAGTATCAAGGTAACTGTAGTTCTATGGAAGACCAAACCTCTGGTTGCCCACATCAGACATCCTGGTCATCTTTGCTTCACAATGCAGACTCTGTTTGACAAAGTTCAATGCTAACTATCACAATAGAATAGTTGCTAACTATGGTTTCCATGCTACTTTGCATCAAATTCAGTTATACGATTCTATGCATAAGTGATATTATTTTCTAAAATTTATTACAGCATTACAATCACAAAAACTCCCAAACTTGGCAGACATACAGCACATCCTATGCTTTTCTGCAAACATTACACTACAATACAAATAAGTCTTAATTAATCAAATAAAAAGATTAGCTAACAAATTCTCTAGTTCAAATTGTTTCATTCCCTCAAAATACTTCTAAATAAATAAATTAAATATGTAGGTTGGTGTATTTAAAACTATGAAGCAACCCTTAGACTAGCTAGGAAAAAAATCCTCCATACATTGAGCAATAAATTAATTGTGCTTACCTGAAAGGCTGTTGTGGCTGAGATCCAGTTCCTTTAAAGCCAAAGTATCCTCTACAAAAAGCGCATCTGGCAAATTACCAGAAAATCTGTTACCACCAAGCCGTAATGTCTCAAGGCCATAAGCAAATTCGAATGTAGGAAGCTTTCCTGATAGTTGATTGTTGCTGACATCAAGAACTCTCAGGTTCTCAAAAGAACTTGAATGATAAACAAGCAAGCTTCCCACAAGCTGATTATTGCTGAAATTCAGATACTGAAGAGACTGGCTGAGTTCAGATTCATGGGACAACATCTGTGAAAGGGTTCCAGAGAACTGGTTGTTGCTGAAATCAATGTGCTCCAAATTTTGCAGCCCCATAAGGCCATTATCAACGGTACCAGATAACTGATTTGAATGTAAATCAATCCAGCGCAGCTCCCTAAGCTTTCCCAAACCATCTGGTATCTTTTCAGACAGCTTATTTGATGACAAGTTAAGATAAACTAGGCGTTCAAGGGCAACAATGGCAGTGGGGATTCTTCCACTGAATAAATTGTTTGAAATATCAAAGTACTGAAGAGAAGAAAGTGAATGCAGCTGTGCATCCAGCTTACCTAATTAGACAGTCATCGAAGAGGAATGGAACATTACAAAAAACATCTAGAAGGCAACTTTGAAATTATTTTATGAAGTTTTCATTTTTAAAACAGGTGTATGTGTAAATAAATGAGATTAATCTACTTTACTGGAGTCGGTCATCAATGAAAGAAAAAAATTTAGGGAAAAAGATTCTGCCAAAGATTTCAGATCGGTTACAAGAACATACTTACCATTTTAGAAATATATATCTGTAAACAACTGTGTTGTATCCAGAAGTGACTTAATAGAAAGACTTATGCTAAAGTAAAGTGAAATTAATGATTAAAATCTTTGCAAGGGCCAGAGGGATTTGTACAAATATATATTTTTTAAAATATCTATTAAAAATTTAAAGTGCAACAAAGCATTAAGAGAAGGATGAAGACTTTAAAAGTTTTGAGATTGTTTACATTTCTTATCATTTTTTAAGCACGCATCTGGAAACAACTGTGCTCAATCCACTTTTAAGTATATATGATAAATTAAAACGGATTGAACACTTCTATGAATCCGGACACAATTATATTCAATCCATTTTTACTGTAATATACATTTACAGAAAAACAAATATAAATTCAACATATTTGTTCGAAGAGATATACTTCAATAGAATTATAGAAGAGACAAAACATTAAAATAACAAATATCTGGAAACAATTATATTAATCCACTTTACTGTAGTCATATATGCTAAAGTAAAGTAGATTGAAAGTGGATATGAACCTGACAAGTTGGGAAAATTTGTATTTAACTCAATTTACTGCAAATCTATATGGGAAAGTAAATTAGATTGGAAAAGGTTCCAAAGCTTTGAGAGAAAGATGCAGAACAAAAAAACTAAGATTATTTCCATGGATTCTCATTTTTCAGATAATTATTTGACAGTGGTTGTGGCAATCAACTATAATCATAAGAGTTGAGTAGATTGAAAAGTCATGAATCTCCAAATTCGTGTTGGTTTTATCTAGAACAATATGCAGTAAAGTAAAATGGATTGAAGATAGTTGCAAATATAACTCAATTATGTCAGTACACGTCAGTATATAGTGGATTGAATGAAGTTATGAATCCGGACACAATTGTGTTGGTTTTGCTTTATAGGTAGCATTAGCGGAACCATAAACTGGACCAGAAAGCAGCTATGAATCTGGGGACAACCGTGTTAATTCTGCTTTACATTCACGGCTTCAGTATGGTAGACAACACAATGATGAATCCAAATAAAACTGGGTTCAGTGCACCCAGGATAGAATGAAGTTATGAATCTGGACAAAATTGTGTTAGTTTGGCTTTATAGGAAGCATTAGCGGAACCATAAACTGGACGAGAAACCAGCTATGAATCTGGGGACAACCGTGTTAATTCTGCTTTACATTCACGGCTTCAGTATGGTAGACAACACAGTGATGAATCCAGATAAAACTGGTTTCAGTGCACCCAACTGGAAACATTTACGTTAAAGTGGATTACACATCAACTCGGAATCTGGACACACTTGTTTCCACTCAGCTTCACTAGAAAAGTAGGCGCTAAAGTAAAGGGGGTTGAACATGCATGATGTTATATCAGGATTCAGCTGCTTAATTTTGAGTTAATCTTCACCTACTAGTATTATCGAGTGGCTTTACAAATTCGGAAATAATTATGTGCAGTTCTTTAATTAGAAACATATATGGTAGGTTGAAGTGAATTGAACACGACAGTTACGAGATAAATAGAAGCCAAAGATTGAATCTTTGACTAAACGGCTGAAACAAAGTCCTACAGCTAAAGAGTGTTTAAATGAAACAATTAAAATACAGCTCGGTACAGAAGTTACCTGAGAAATTATTGTTGGAAAGGGATAAATTGGACAGCATTCTCATGCCTCGGAGAGCTCCCAGCTTAATTTCGCCAGTAAGATTACGGTTAGCGAGGTTAATGCTGGTAACGAGCCCCCCGGAGCACTGGATCCCGTCCCAGTTTACAGGGCAGCCATTTGAGTCCACAGACGCAACCTTCCACGACTGCAGTGCAAACCCTCGAATGCCCTTACCCAGCTCCAGAAGCGCCGAAACGTCATCCGACGAGGCGGCGGCGTGTCCACCACGAGCCAAGAACAAGAAAACAGTGATCATAAAGGGGAGCCGCATTACCGCCATACCCGCTGCTGTCGAGCCTCCTCGCAATGTGACCATCAAGCTAGTGCCTAAAGCTTTAAACTCCTACACTGTGCTCTACCTATCCCTCAACTGAAACGAAGCAGAAAATGAACAGCAACAAGAAGAAAACCTTTTGCACAATGTAGCTCCAGCATTATATCCGCCGCGACTCAAGCTAGAGACGTGCAGCGTTGCCCTCCCGGGCGCCATTTCAGTCTCACCTGACAGTAATTTTTAATGTTTTCCGAGGGTTTGCTCTGCTGTCTTCTTCTCCCAACCAGTGTATGTTATATTAAATCAATCATTCGGTTTTTGAGAATAAAATTCTAAAAAGGTTGTCAAATTTTCGTTATTAATTTTGTACTGAGCCCGGTTTTCGAAACACCGGCATTATCCGCCGACGTATGCCGCCGCCGGCGACTTTCATGACTGTTTTTTTGAGATAACCGCGTCCTTGTTGCTTGTACAGTGCACGCGGCGAGTCCGGATTCGAAGCGCGACCTCTGACGTCACACTTTTTTTTCCTCTTGTCTGGACATTGCCTGCTCTCATTCGTTGGCAGGGCGTGGGAATAAAAAGAGGTGGGAGGAGCTTTACAGGTTGATTCTGTCATGTGACGGCAAAGACACGACCGTAAAAGCCGTCCGTACGTGCCTTTGACGGTGGATTAATAAACAAAACGTATGTGCCAAGGAAAACGAGATATGATGGAGGAGGATGAAAATGATGTGCCTTTTGAACGCTAACGACAGCTGTCAGATCTGACTATCTCGTCAAGTAACGGTAACGGTTTGTTGGAGTCCGACTTGGGGACTATCGCCGTCAACGGTGACGGACTAATTTTTTTTTTTTTTTTTTCTTGCCCTTTTTTAAAATGACGGACCGACGCTTTTGGACTTTTTCGGTTTCGAAATTTATCGGCCAGCTGTCCGGCAGAAAGAGAGTGCCGGTAGGTAAGTTCAGAGATGTTCGGAGATGTGGCACTGGGTAAGATACTGTACGGCCACGGATTTGTCCCGCTCGCTGGGAACAATTGGCAACCGTCCGATGGGCTTGAGACGTGCCAGAATATGCTTTACTTGTCCAAGATTCCGGGACCCTGTAGGTCCGTTCATGGCGTCACTATTCCTAGGTGTAGTAGACCTCAATTTAGATTGGACGCAGCTATCCTCTCACAAAAATGTATAGTTGACCAATTTTCAAAAGATCAAAAATATCATGGATTTTTTTTAAAAGCTCAACATTTCATCTTCATGATCTCCATAGTTTGTAGTCGAAAACAACAAAAAATTTGGAAAAACATCACTACATTTTTATAAATCTAGAAAAAAAAATTGGCTTTATTTTGTCTTTGGTACTTTTTGGTTGGAGATTAGCCTTTACCATTTAGATTGACCAACGATTTTCTTTTATATTAGTTGGGCAGAATTTACGATTTTTTTCATTCATTTTTTCCATTGAGGCATCCCCATGTCGTGTTACCTAGGAGTTCTCATATGGACAAGCTAATCTCCAAACATATCATCCCTCTAAGTGTTACATACCTCATACATCAAAAGTCATACATCTAAAGTCAGTATGTTAGGAGTCGGCAATGTCGTCAATTCATTAGTGTAGTCTGGATGTCAGACGTGAGTTGGCAATATTTGTCATGCCCAAAATACGTGGGCAAAAACACACCAAATTTTTTTTTATTTTTTTTTATTTTTTTTAAGAATAATTAAACTTACTAGGTTCACTAGGGTATAAGAGATTGATATGCCAGTTTAAATAAGTCAACTCACTCGAAACATAATTGTCATCTAATTAGAACATATGAAGATTAACCATTTAAAACATTATTGAACAAAATATTAATGAACAATATATAGTATTAATTATAATATTGATCGGGTGGAGTATAAGTCTAATTGTTACATAGCATAAAAAATCAAGAACTAATTTCTACTATATCATGTAATATAATAATCCCAACTATAATTAAACTTTATTCTAAAACCAAATCATTTAAAATTTAAGAATTATTCTAGAATAATAATAACATTAATTATATAACAAAAATTGAATGAATGAAATCTAAACTAAAACATACTAAGACAATTTATATTTAAAACGTTTATCCTAACCAAACTTATACTAACATTACTTATGAGTCTAATATTATTACAACTAAACTTTAACTAAAGATAAATATTAAAACAATCAACACAAAAACAACTAACTAAATCAGAAACTCACTACAAATCTAATTAATACTACAACAAATTCTAATATCTAACCAATACTAACACTACATTATAATACTAACAACTTAATTGTTATCACAAACTTAACCCTATACTAAACTAAAACTAATCCTAACATTAATACTAAAATTATCTTACCTAAAACTATCACTAATCAATCTTTTCTTTTTGTAAAAACTAACATAATTTAAAACTAACTTTAATATTTACTAACTAAATTTAACATAAAACTAACTACAACATAAACTAACTTACAAAACAAAAATGAAAATCTAAAAACAAACTTAATTAAATTAACACTAAACTAAGCTAATAACTAAACCCCTTAACTATCTAAGCCTACCCTTTTTCCCCCCATACACTCATCCCATCCTCCATCAAATCCTTGCGCATCCCAACTGCGCACTGTACCAGACTGACTGTACTTACATCAGTCTTGTCCCCCCCCCCCTTCCTTGTCATGCATGAGCAGACTTCAACTCCAGGTTGGCGCTCAAGGAAAATGACCAATGTTTTAAAATTAAACAATCTTTGTTTCAATCACATCAAAACTTAAATGTCAAGCGCCAAGTTGAAAGGGAGAAAGGATGGGGTGATGTCACCCCAACATGTGTCATTTGACTTTGATTCAAAACCAATTCATGACCTTCCAAAAGCTGGTGCCAACGAAGGAGGTAGTGAATGCATAAAGTAAAGTGGGTAAGAAAAGATATTAGATTTATGTTTTTATATAGATTTATTTATTTGTTTGTTTACTTAGATATTAAAAGCAGGTTTATATATTTCTTTTAAGGATAATAAAGATTCTCTGTCACAAAGGGTAGGATTTTAATTTGTTCCCCATACAAAAACCAAAGAGTTTTTGCTCTCTTGGGACATTTTTTTTTGTCTTTATTTTTCGAAGTATAGATTTTGGAGTTGATCTATTAACCAAGAGGGGTTATATTTTTTTTTTCAAAATAAATCTAATAGGACTTGTTACAAACTAAATAAACCAAGAATTTGAATGATCCATTTAAACCACAATGCAAGATTTTTTTTTTTGTTTTCAATAATCACGAAACTGAACTTACGTTCATAACATAATTTTCGTTTTCAACATATATGAAACTTGAAATTTTGCCTAATTGAACATCATCATTCATCTTATTTTTGATGTGCATCCATATAACCGAATATTACAAAGAAAACTCATGAGAAGCAATAATACTCAATCACTAATTTATTGGCAACCTGATTCAAAGGCTCAGCCGAGAAAGAACTAGGAAGAAAACCCAGCGTCATTGCCATTACAACAAAGTTTTTAAATACAATTTGCATAGGATTCCAATCTCAAAATTACAACAATCCAATTAAATTTCCTTCATGACCCTTATCAAGGGGTCCATATCACTTCTGCAATACATTGCTAAGATCATGGAGGGAACAGAATCTGACTAGGTGACAAACAAGCATAACAAAGAGACAAAATCAAACATTCATATCAATACTAGGTTTTCACAATAGGAATTCAACAATCAATTAAAACTAGGGAAAGGTGGATTTTTCCAACAGGAGATGTCAAACACAACACCAGACCAGATGCCCAATCGGGGCTATAACTCAAGAACTTTCATTCTTCCATTCTTACATGCCAAAACTCATACGTGGTTTGTGCTGACAGGTAGGGACCCATAACACCCTACCCTCTCTCCCTCTTCTCATCCTAAGAAGAGACTCTACATTGTTGGAGTCCAACTAAAAAGACCTTTCCCGAAATTGGCCACTTCTGCCCTATCCAAGGGTGAGTAATGCCAAAAACACCCATACAAGAAAACTTTGAAATTCAAATAGAAACATGAAAGAAAAGCATTCAAGAAAACATGGTTTCAATCCTTCCCAAGCATACCCAACATACATACAAGCATACCAATAAACAACACAATAGCATAAGCATGAAACAAGCATGAAACATCATGAAAAAACATGAACAACATGAACAAGGAGATGAAGAACTCCTACCTTCACAAGAGGTTATGGTAAAATGAACAAATTGAGAAGAGCTTTTTCCTTCCTTGCCTTCAATCTTCCAAGACTTCTCTATAAAAGTAGATATTGGGTAAAAACCAAAACTACTCCAAAGAGGACCTATAAATAAGATCCAAACTCAACCACCAAAAAGGGCAATAACTTCCCCCACTCACCTAAAAATATAGAAGTTTCTAACTCAACCAAACCTAAGGTTAACCTCTAAGTGGAGTTGAGATTATGCAACTCATGATAACCACTTTCAATTTTCACACAAAGGCAAAAATAGACTTTTTGAGTGACCTCAAAAGTCAACAAAAGGGGCTTCGGGTGTGGAAAATGCCCCCAACCCATACCCATACCCCTAGGGTATAAAGATTTCATGTTTTAAGGCCTTAGGAATTGATTTGGGACCAAGCAAATGCTAGGAAAATTTAGGACTATCTAACAACCTCCAAAAAGCAGATTAAGCACTAATTTGAATTAGGGTTAACTAAACTCGATAAAAAACAAATTAGCGAAAATGACACTAACTTAATCCGACTTAGGTCCAAAGGTTACTCAAATAACTCTAACTAGCATGCTGGAATGTATATGAAAATTCACGAGTGTCAAGTGGCACTATAAGAACAGTTACAAACATTAACATTTACTGATCACGGAAAGGTACATTCATACATCTCACAATACAATTAAGTTATGAATAACAAGGTTTCCACAAATGGCACATAGGGATCAATTTCGTTCCTCCGTCGAGTTTCTCGGCATAAAATATCCTACACACTCATTGCACACATCAATAGTCCCATAAAACCTCATGCACATATGTATATATGTATCAGAGAATCACATAATTTAAAACATACATCTATCAATAAATCAGGGTTTCTCTCGTCCTACTCACATTCTTAATCATTGAAATCTCTTAATCAAAGTGTTAATCCTACATTTACTTATTTCATCAACATACATGTTCATAAAACATTAACTGACGAACTCAAATATCTGAAAGCAAACATCACACAACATGAAATAATATAATATGTTCAAAGCATCTAATAGTGTCTCGACATCTCGAGTCGTGAGTATCAAAATAATAAGGTATCAACTATGCTACGAAGGGTCGGCGAGACCTCACAATATTTATGGAGCTACACTCACATCCTCGCCCACCAGAAAATGTTGGCATGGTTGTAGCATGAAACTTGAAGTCCTTAATTGTTTAGTGTCAATGTTTGATAAATGAAACTTCAAGTCCTTAATTGTTTGGTGTCAATGTTTGACCATTTGGTAGGACTGGCAAGTGTCCATTTTTGACCAATTTGTTTTATTAGTAGGTTTTGTTTTAAGGATTAATATATTCTAAATAAAAATAAAAGGTCATGGCCAATTAGGGTGCGAAAATTTGCAGACCATTATTCTGGATGATTTGTAGACCATTATTATGGGTGATTTACAGAGGATAGTTGAGGCCTCTCGCGGCATCGGTACGTTGTGGAAGACCTGGTGCAAATCAGGTATGAGAAATTTGAAACGTTTAAAAGATTGTTGCATTTAGATTATAAATTTTCTCTTTTTTTTAACAAGTTTTAAATGCCTATTCTTCCTTCGATGTATTCATTGTTTTAACAAGGCTATTGGGGCCGATCTCACTATAATTCTCATTGTATTTAGTTACACAGCCTTCATTTCCATGAAGTTGGGTCTGATCTCTCACGTTACAATTGCCACCATTATCTTCACAGTCATTTACATGTTTTTCATTGTTGTTGTATTCATTTCCCCTAAATTTAGAATTAAAACCCCTCAATCTTTAGGGTGAATGGTGGGTAAATCTTGGGCCTTCTAATGAGGTGGACCTTTTGGGAGCTATCGTGAGATGTAATGGAGCCAATATTCTTCTTTCTCACGTCGATATACGTTATGGCAAGATATGCTAGAAAATTTTGACCCTAAAGAAGAGTACAATAATTTTTCTTTTCTTTTCCTTTTCGTCTAATCATATAATTTTAAGTTTTAGTAGGATTTTTAGCTTTTATTCAATGATGATGTAGTATCTTTAAGCTTTATTCAATAATGGATGTAAGAAACCAAATTCTAAATTATTGAAAATATATAAATTTCAAGGGGTTTTTCATTTTGCCAAATCCCTAATCAATTAATTATGCCAAGAGTATGAAAACTTTGGTTCAGAAACAACATCGTCACCAAAAATTTGCTACACTGCAATCTAAATAGATAAATGAAATATACTTTTTATTATCGAGGAAAAGTGAAGTCTTTAGAAGAATTCATTGTCAAGCTTGATTTAGTATATTTTTCATAAAGATAATGATTATGAAAACAATGTATAGAATTCAGACAAAGTGATAGCTGTCTAGTTATTTATTAATTGAACCTTACTTCCAATCCATCTACAATTATAATTTGTGGTTTATTTTAGAGCAACCTCTTGGTTCAAAAGCTCTATTTAATGAGCCAATTGTGTTCAACATATTCTAAGCCATTCAAATGATCATAATTGGTATATTTATGCTTCATAATAGCTTGAATATAGTATTTCTACAATTCTCAATAGAAACTCAAGCAAGATAATGGCCCTAGAGTAGGTAATTGATTTATTATATATAAATTGTTGTATAATGTGAATGAGGTCTTAGGTGCCCTTGCTCAAGCTTTGTTTCCAACTTTTACATTAGCAATATGAATACAAAATGCATTAACAATGTTTTTGTTACAAATGGATTAATAGTCCCGACAACACATAAAGCGGTTAGTGAGAAATGATAAACTCATATGGGCAGCATCAAAAGATTGTAGGTATAACGTTAAAAATGGATATAGAGTAATCATTCATTCCCAAAGGCGGGAAGAAGTTAATACTCCCCTTAAACTATGTTAGGACTCTTCCTGCCTACCAAAGGTAGGCTTCTTTCTATGGATTGCCTCCCAGAATAGGATTTTAACTACCGACAGACTCAGAAGGATGGGCATTGAGGGCCCTTCAAGATGTGTGCTATGTAAGCATGACAGTGAAGATACTGATCATCTCTTATATAAATGTCCATATACACAATATTGTTGGGAATGACTCAGACATATGTTGGGCTAGACTACTCCTTTGTCAGAATCTCTGGATGATCTTCTTAGGGGTTGGCCAACTAATAGTAGTTTTTGTATCTATGGTAAACTCTAAAATATTTTCTCATCTATCTATGTTTGGAAGTATGGAAAGAAAGGAACAAAAGAATATTTCACGATCAGGATATGATTGTATGTGAGATTACTAATAAAATTGAGGTCTTTATTTGTTGAGACCTTAAACTCTCACCTTAGGAAAATCTTGAAAGTGGAAGGATCATTTTCAAAATGGCATGGTCTAATGAAAAAGAGTTGGAAAAACCTAATTAATCCCCCACTTATGTATTAAAAAAAGAAAGAATAAAGAGGTGAGGGACAAATGTAGATGGATTCCACCAACTAGTGGTTGGACCAAATTAAATTTTGATGGAGCCTTGAGAGGCAATCTTGGTATTGCTGGAATAGGATGCATCATTGCTAATGATTCTGGCAATTGGATCGCTAAAAGGGCTAAATCTATAGGATCAACCACTAACAACCTCGCTGAATTAGAAGCCCTTCAAGAAGGTCTCCAAATTTTCCTAAATCTAAATATCTCAAAACTTATTATTGAAGGAGATTCATAGATTGTCCTAAATGTCATTAGAAAAAGGGAGACACCAATTGGATTTTAAATTCTAAACTAGAAGAAGTTCTAAATCTCCTAGACCTCTTCAAAGATATTTAGATTCTACATATTTTTCGAAAAGGCAATAAAGAGGCAGATCAGTTAGCAAATAAGGGTGCTAATGGTGAAAATATCTTAATCTATAATTATAACTTAACCAGAAATTGAATAATCGTCTTAACCAAAATTGGATAATGCAACTCTCATTCTTATTAGCTAAATTAGCCCTGATGGATAATTTAGATAATAAGGATACTAACAAATATAACATCTTCGTAACTTTTAGATATCTATGTATATATATATATATGTATACATTCTTAAATAGGTATATATATACATAAAAATCTATATATATATATACAAAGGGGCAGATGGAGAAGAATTTATAGTTATTAATCAAGACTTTGAAAGATTCAAAATGTGATCTAAATAATAATAATAATAAAGGGTTTTTAATTTAAAAATAAAAACAGTTAAGACAATAGTACTTCCATATATGAAAGGAAATCAGTTTAAGAATTAGGAAATTTTTTTTTTTTTTGGTTTGGTAAATGACCGAAGCCTAGATTAATTTTTGTTATTTATTTCAATTAAATATTCTTATGTGTTAAGCGAATTCAAACCCAAGACCTCCTACATGAGAGGCTCACAAGTTATTGTTGTGTTGTAGGCTCTTGCTTTTAAGAATTAGGAAATTAGTAAATCTATTTGGGAACATATTGAATCCTATTAGTTTTCTATCCCTAGTTCTAGTCTTTCTCTTGGCTGCGTTTTTATAATTTTATTTTGTTATTCCCTTGAACTTTTCATCATTGTGTCACACTAGGTTTAATCTTATATCAACTTTATATGGTTTCCTTTAGTTGGCATCAACAAATGACATCAAGTAATCTCGGCTCTTCTGGATCCTTCCTCTTAGATCATTAGTATTCTATTTAAACTTGTCTTGTTATTTGCTGCTTATTTTTCCCTCACTCCATTGAGCCTGTTTTAGCTTTAGTCTTAGTATGGAAACCAATGTTAGCTTATTCCATTCCTCAGAGATTCGTACCATGGCATTTAGAGGTAACATTAAACCATAAAGATGGAATCGTCTTTTAAATCTTGTGGATGACATGACTAGGATTGTTGCTAATCGTGTATTAGGGGAAGTTGTTTTCAATTATGATTTCTTTTAGAGAACCAACAAATGACATTGTAGGCTCCTTTATAGGTTGTCTAGCCAGAGCCAAAGTGGAGAAGTGGGTGATTATCAAGCTTTGCTAAAATGTATTCAATCCAACTTGGTGTGTAGGTCTTGAAGAAGTTGTTAAGAGTACAAATGAGAAGCTTAGAATCCTTCTGCCAGAGCTTTACATGGCACATCCGCTTGGGAGCTTCAAGCTAGCCATTGTCCCTAAACGTCCCTCTCTAGTAATTCAAGAGAATGACTTATTTTTTCAAGAGTGGCAGAAAATGGAAGCCAATATCCATTTTCTTCTCAGGTGGAGAGGGATCATAGAAGACCACAACAAGGCCTAGCTCAGGAACTATCTCAGCATCTTCAATTCCTATATTCAACTAAGAGTGGAGCTTGATAACTTGGAAGCTTTGGATTTTGATATCCCGAATATTAACAAGTCTAGTAGGGAGAAAAGTGCCTTCAAATTTTTGTCGAACTTCCAAACCGAGAACCCTAAGGACATAGCGAAAATCATCATGGTGTATTGGAAAAAGGAAGGTTAAGTTTATTGGTGTCCCTTGCTTGATATTTTTTTCAGATGTCAAATTTTGATCATCTCGAATGCTTGTTGGAGGTTTTTCTCTTCTTGTTACTCCTTTCCTGCCTTTTGGCCTATTAATATTTCGAATGGTTTCTCTTAGTTTCCACCTTCTTCGTTGTTTGGGCCCTGGTTTTTGTTTTGGAACCTCCCTTTCTCCTAATTCTGATAGGATTCACTTGCCTTGAGCAATCAGTTTTAATATAACCCCTATGTGCAGGATTTTGGTTTCTAGGTTTTTGTTACAGTTCATGCAGTTTCATGGTGGTCATAGGCCCTTTTTGTTTGTTTTGGTCCTCTTGTAGGTTTTTTTTTAATCTCAGTTGCTTTTTCTTCTTTCTGGTCTTCCCTATTTGTAATCCTTTTGTAGTTATGTTCCTAGTATAGAGAAAATTGTAAATATATTAATATATCAAAAACTTTGTTACTTTTGTCACTCTTTGCTCTCTTGTTCTTGGTATCCTTTTGGTAGATCACTGATAAAATATAATGAATGTTGTTTAATTTTATCTCTACTAGAAGTATTTCAAAATAGAGCAAGGACAGAAAGCAATGTTATATTTTGCACCTAAAAAGGGATTAACATATAATTCTAATAAGTCTTATTCTTTATCCAAAAGATAAATCCAAACTAATAAATTAAGCATCAGATAGTCAAAATATCTTAAAAAATTAA
Source organism: Cupressus sempervirens (assembly GCA_028749045.1). Classification (NCBI taxonomy): domain Eukaryota; kingdom Viridiplantae; phylum Streptophyta; class Pinopsida; order Cupressales; family Cupressaceae; genus Cupressus; species Cupressus sempervirens. The sequence goes on along the minus strand of CM053792.1, from coordinate 889,998,358 downwards.
GAATGAAAACTGGTTTTTAATAGATGCAAGGTAGAATATTTTACCATCAAACATAAACATCAATCAAGAAGTATATAAATTAATTTTAGAGTCAGTAAACAAAAGGGTTAGGAATCAAAATTGTTAGTTTCTGCATCAAGAGGTGTTAACAATATTGGCAAATGATTTCCTACAAATTAAGGAAGAAAAGAAATTATGTTTCATCCTTCCCCACCTGAATTTGATCAATTCTTGTCATCACGAATTGATCTGCACCATCTCAGAACGGGTAGAAGCATCTAAATCAAGGGAGTAAATTCTTAGACCTTCAAATGATATGAAACATGTAAAATTATAATTGAGAATGTTTCCTTAAAGACATGTTAGATCAATCAATACTTAGAATTATAGATTACTTTTAATCATCAGATTGTATGGAAATTTTAGACTTTGTTATTTATATGATCTTATAAGCTGACATCTAACCTTATATGGAAGCGAGTAGTGTTTTTGATGCAATTTCTAGCCAAATATCACAATCTAGAAAGGAAATTATCAGTTGTGGGCTAGATTCACCTTGTTTCTCATCTTCTCAAGAAAATATTTTGATTAAAACACATTTATGTAAATAAAACGAGATGATGTAAATTGGGGTATGCCCCTTTTATTTTGTACAATACAGGACTTCGGTCCTGGGCAAGACTAGAGGTTTTCTTACTTTGTTCTTTCCTACCAGTGCCCATTTGAATGGAGAATCCATGCAATTTTTTCATTTATTAAATTATAATACAAGGCTTCAACCATTAACTAATCAAAAAAAAAAATTGTCCTAAAAACACAGTTAATGCTTGTCTTCTCAACATGAATGTCCATCTACTTTTTGAAATGTTAGTACATATCACAGCCTTTTGAATTTGCCACCTTTTTAGCACCTTCGAAAATGATAGCAGCGAACATTGTTTTCATCTTGTTCCTTTTATTTTTCAAGTTCCATTAAATAGGCTTCAAAATCCAATAACAATTTTGGAAGTTCCTTCTTATTCTATTGTCTTCTTGCTTTTGCTCAATAAGACCTTTTTTACTAGAGTTGTCAAAAATGGGACAACAAATGATAGAAGTAGAAACCCCTTCAAATATATAGTCAATAAGTGAAATAGATAAAATAATTAAATGAAACATAGAAATGATGCCCCAACATCATATTCGATATGTAAGTTGTCTTATTTACTAGCACTTGCACCTTTGAGGGGTGCAAGGGTTATGTCAATAGATTTATATATATCACATGATGTCACTGTAATGTTCACACATAAAGTTTGCTCATGATATTTTCTATGCATAGTAAAACACTGGTAAGATAAATTTTAAGTCTTTATGGTTTTCTTTTCTTTGGTACCCATGGAATACACCCTGTTAAACTTTTCTTTCATCAAGGTACATCCTGTCTTTTCAATATTTATCTTCTTCACAACTTTTGTTAGTATCTTTGCACCCTTTTTCATCGATAACTAACTTTATAAGCTCTTGTTCATTATGGATTTTACTTTGATTATCCTCCTCTAGAATCATGGGTGCTAGAAGAGCATTGACATTGTTATTAATGAAGTATAGACTATTGTAGTGGTTTCCATCATGATATGAGACATGGAGTGTGGGTGTTTATGAGCTATCAGAATTGGATTTGGAATACTTGGTCCTTCAAAGAGTGCACGTGAATGTTAGTTCGAGTCACCATGTAGGTTGCATAAATATCATAATGGTTTGCCTAAGTTCCATCTATTGCCATTTTTTCATAGTATTCTTTAAAATTCTTGTCATCTTTTTGAGAAAAGAAAGGCTCAAATTCTGAACAATGCTCCATTATGTATTCCACTACCATAATATGATAATTTGAGTGTTTCTTTTGGTCATTTTTAGGTTGATCTGCTAGGGCTCTGAATTTTTTTTTTTCTATCTGGTAGCATTTGCACCATTCTTACGTGCAATCCATTATGTTGAGCCTTTATTTCTTCTTGGTTGTCTTCCTCATTTTCTACTTCATCTAACAAGACACTTAATTAAGATTGATTAACTTCTTCTTTGATGGGCATGTATGATTGGGAAAGAGATAGTTCTAGTTAAATAGTTCTTTACCATATAATTCAGATAGATAATAAAATCTATAATTCATCCTTACATATAAACCATAAGAATTTTATTTCAAAAGAGCATAATATGATGTTCAACTAATATGTAATGGTCTCAACCTTTGCATTAATTATCAAATTTATTCATGTGGGATCCTAAAAATATGAAGAGTACCAATTGTAATATTTGTTTAAATGTAATCGTACATAATACAAATTAGATGAATTCAAGTTTATGAAATGTATACAAAAGTTTACCTCGTAAGGTGTAGGAGACAAATAGTTATAGTTAGAAATGATGGGAGAGCCAAAGCCAAGGCTACTACATCTTTGGTAAGATGTGAGAATCAAGTACTAAGATGTCTTCTATATATAGAAACCACTTTTATTTCATTGACATAGTGTGAGGAGAATGCAATTGCATGTCTATGATATAATGAGACAATTCTACTTGAAGTATTAATGGATACAGTTTCTTAGTTCTATCATGTTCAGTTAAACTGAGACATTGTCACATTTGTGTCCTTGTCACAAAATAATAATTTATTAAAGTTATTAATAGTCACGAGATTAATTACCGTCTATAATATAATTGCCTTTTGATACTTCACTAACAACCTTGAAGATTGCACTCAATAAATTTAAATATTTAAATATAAATTTTATAATTCAATAATTTCTTAATTGCATTTGGTAAGTTTTAAAGTCACATTCAAGATGTGAGAATCAGGTACTAAGATGTCTTCTGTATATAGAAAATCACATTTGATACTTCACTAACAACCTTGAAGATTGCACTCAATAAATTTAAATGTTTAAATATAAACTTTATAATGCAATAATTTCTTAATTGCATTTGATAAGTTTTAAAGTCACATTCAAGATGTGAGAATCAAGTACTAAGATGTCTTCTAATACATCTTTGGTAAGATGTGAGAATCAAGTACTAAGATGTCTTCTATATATAGAAACCACTTTTATTTCATCGACATAGTGTGAGGAGAATGCAATTGCATGTCTATGATATAATGAGACAATTCTAGTCGAAGCATTAATGGACACAGTTTCTTAGTTCTATTATGTTCAGTTAAACCGAGACATTGTCACATTTGTGTCCTTGTCACAAAATAAGAATTTATTAAAGTTATCAATATTCACAAGATTAATTACCATCTATAATATAATTCCCTTTTGATACTTCACTAACAACCTTGAAGATTGCACTCAATAAACTTAAATGTTTAAATATAGACTTTATAATGCAATAATTTCTTAATTGCATTTGGTAAGTTTTAAAGTCACATTAAGATAATAAGGTTAAATCATTTTTTAAGACCCAAATGTAATGGCATTCAAAATATCAATAACTTTAATTTGTTATTTTATCCATCTATTATAACATTTTAAAATTTATATTATAATCAATATTAAGCATTTTTTTAAAAATAAAATGCAATACACTTTAACATTATTAGATTATGTTTTCTGTTGGTTTTTTACTAGTTTTTTGCTGGTAGTTTCACCACTACTGTATAGGGCCAACCCCCTTGTTTTGATTATTTTTATATCAAAAACATTATTAGATTGTGTAAATATAATTTACTCTAATAAAACTTGCACCAACATTATTTAATTTCATTTATATTATAATTATCTCCTTTAAATCAAACCATAACCTTAATCTTAAGTTTAAGGAAAGCAAAGATAAAAAAACCAATTCTTTTAAAATAAAATATTAAACTACTACAAAAACTATATATACACTATAAATATAAAACTTAAAAGAAAAGAGAAATCTAATTTTAAATAAACACAAATAAATTCCTCTATCTTTCTAATAGCAACTCTAAATAGAATTTTTACATTTTTAACTTTTTACATTTTTTCCAACATGAATTCCATTTTGAAAGTTCATTCTATTTTTTTTCTATTTTCTTCTCTTATCTTTTCTTCTACCCTAACCCTAATTTTGAGTTAGGGTTTTTGGTTTACTTGTTCTTGTTTTCGTTTTGGTGTTCTTCTTTCCTACTCTCATTTTTCTTCTTGTATTAAATATGGTTACATTTTTAACTAATTATTTAAATTTAAATACACTACATTTCTTTTAAAATTTTCATACATATTTGATAATTTTTAGTATTTTTTTAAATTAAATTTGTTATTAACTTATTTTAATGATGTTATCATATTTTATCTTATATGTTTAATAAAAACATGATTATTTTACAGTAATAGAAACCAAATACATTTCAATATTTGAACACTTTATTCAAAATTTCAAGCACACATCTTCAATTTCAATTTCATTAACTCGTGGTCAATAAGGAAAGTTTCTAATTAATTTTCCACTCAATTTTTCGTTAAATCAAGATTCATAAGAAAAAGGGGCCTGAAGACGTATAAAAGAAAGTTTCAATTTAAACTCCATCAATTTAAAATTTATAAAAGAAAGTTTCCAATTAGTAAAAAGAAATTCCTATAATAAAAAGCCACTCTTTCAGATATCACATGACCATTGCATACAATTTATTCTTTCATAAAATAGTAAGGAATTTGTGATGAGGTTTTCACCAAGTGTGAAAGGTGAGATTTCAATTTGTGTAATTTTCTCTTTCATATATAAATACATGTTTGCATGACCATTGCATACAATTTATTCTTTCATAAAACAGTAAGGAATTTGTGATGAGGTTTTCACCAAGTGTGAAAGGTGAGATTTCAATTTGTGTAATTTTACTTTATCATTTTGTAATAATTATAAATATTTAAATGAGATATTTGTTATCGTTATTCAAATTGAAATAGGGGCATCCGTCAAGGTGGACTTCTGCACAAATTGTACGAATTGTGCTTTTCTTTTTGTGGACAATTGTACAATGATAAAATAGACATTTCCCAAACCGCCATGTGACATGGTAAGACATTATGAACTGAATGATGATTGTTGAGCTGGTTCCATAGATATCCACATTGGTTAAGCCGACAATGCTAATTGCCACAGTATTTGTTGGCATTGTAGCTTCTTTTCTGGTGTAAGACTATTGGAAAATTCGAACAAACAGACCATTATTATCCAAGGAGTGAAGCCTATCGACCTAAAAATAAATCAGTAATCATAAAGATTGGGGCTTCAATTTTCAAAAGACACCATAGCTTCTTTTTTGGCGTAAGACTGTTGGAAAATCTGAACAAACAGGCCATTATTATCCAAGGAGTGAAGCCTATCGACCTAAAAATAAATCATTAATCATAGAGATTTGGGCTTCAATTTTCAAAAGCAGGGAAAAAATGCACTTTGCTTACGAACATGATCATCTCAAACTATTAAGACAATATGCTTATGCATGCCATAGCCATAAATGCAACTCATTATTAAAGTCAAATCTATGATAAACAAAAGTTGGCTAGAGACTAATTCAAAGATTGGGTTTTTTCATAAGTTTAAATTGTATATGTATAGAAAGTCAAGAATGGATTGATATTTATCAAGTAGAGTTTCTGGGCACATCCTTAATGACTAATAAATATAAATAGAGATCTTATGTCATGATAATTCCTCAGTACTCACTAGCCATGATGTTTCACATAACAATGTTTGTGAAAGGGACAAGCTAATCTCCATATATATTGTCCCTCTAAATGTTACATACCCCATACATCAAAAGCCAATATATTAGTAGTTGACAATGTTGTCAGTCTATTAGTATATAGACACACATACATAATTTCATAGACACATGTATACATATGTAACTGCAAATCCTTCCTCTAATTACACAATACATAATTTCATATACACATTTATACATATATAATGCAATAATTTCTTAATTGCATTTGATAAGTTTTAAAGTCACATTCAAGATAATAAGGTTAAATCATTTTTTAAGACTCAAATGTAATGACATTTAAAATATCAATAACTTTAATTTGTTATTTTATCCATCCATTATAATATTTTAAACTTTATATTAAAATCAGTATTAAGCATTTCTTTTAAAATAAAATACAATACAGTTTAACATTACTAGATTATGTAAATATAATTTACGCTAATAAAACTTGCACCAACATTATTTTATTTCATTTATATAATAATTCTCTCCTTTAAATCAAACTACAAAATCAAACCATAACCTCAATAATCTAAAAGATGAAATTTTTTTTTAAAAAAATCCCTCTTTATTACTATCCACCAATAACAACTTATAGACTTCAAAAATAAAAGTCATTCAAATAGAAACTCAAAATAAAATCTTAAGTTTAAAGAAAACAAAAATAAATAAAACTAATTCTTTTAAAATAAAATATTAAACTACTACAAAAACTATAGATACACTATAAACAAAGAAAAGAGAAATCTAAGTTTAAATAAACACAAATAAATTTCCCTATCTTTCTAATAACAACTCTAATAGGATTTTTACATTTTTTCCCTGTTTACATTTTTTCCAAAATGAATTCCATTTTGAAAGTTCATTTTATTTTTACTCTATTTACTTCTCTTATCTTTTCTTCTACCCAACCCTAATTTTGAGTTAGGGCTTTTTGATATACTTGTTCTTATTTTGGTTTTGTTGTTCATCTTTCCTACTCTTATTTTTCTTCTTGTATTAAATATGGTTGCATTTTTAACTAATTATTTAAATTTAAATATACTACATTTCTTTTAAAATTTTCATACATATTTGATTAATTTTAGTATTTTTTTTTAATCAAAATTTTATTAACTTATTTTAATGATGTTATCTTATTCTATCTTATCTATTTAAAAAAATATATGATTATTTTCCAATAATAGAAACTAAATACATTTCAATATCTCAACAATTTATTCAAAATTTCAAGCATAATTCTTTAATTTCAATTTCATTAACTCATGATCAACAAGGAAAGTTTCTAATTAATTTTCCACTCAATTTTTCATTAAATCAAGATTTATAAGAAAAGGGGCCTAAAGGCTATAAAAGAAAGTTTCGATTTAAACTCCATCAATTGAAAATTTATAAAAGAAAGTTTCCAATTACTAAAAAGAAATTCCTTTAATAAAAAACCACTCTTTCATATATAAATGTGCACGACCATTGCATACAATTTATTCTTTCATAAAATAGTAAGGAATTTGTGATGGGTTTTCACCGAGTGTAAAAGGTGAGATTTCAATTTGTGAAATTTTACTTTATCATTTTGTAATAATTGTAAATATTTAAATGAGATATTTATTATTGTTATTCGAATTGAAATGGGGGCATTGGTCAAGGTGGACTTTTGCACAAATTGCGCTTTCTTTTTGTGGACAATTGTATAGTGGTAAAATAGACATTTCCCAAATTGCCATGTGACATGGTAAGACGCTACAAAATGAATGACAATTATTGAGTTGGTTCCATAAATATCCACATTGGTTAAGTTGACAATGTTGATTGGCACAATATTTGCCGATGTTGTAGCTTCTTTTCTGGCATAAGACTGTTAGAAAAATCGAAAAGACTGGCCATTGTTTTCCATGGAGTGAAGCCTATTGACTTAAAAATAAATCATTAATCATAGAGATTGGGACTTCAATTTTCAAAAGCAAGAAAAAAATGCACTATGCTTATTAACACGATCATCTCAAACTATTAAGACAATATGCTTACGCATGCCATAGCCATAAATGCAACTCATTATACAAGTAGAATCTATGACAGACAAAAGTTGGCAAGAGACTAATTCAAAGATTGGATTTTTTCATAAGTTTAAATTGTATATGTCCAGAAAGTCAAGAATGGATTGATATTTATCAGGTAGAGTTTCTGATCACATCCCTTAATGACTAATAAATATAAATAGAGATCTTATATCTTGATATTTCAAATCGTAAAGATCAAGATAAAATCTTGTTTCAACCTTCTTCCCTCAATATCAATATAGAAGGATTCTTCAGTGACCTTGATCTTTATAATAGGATTGATGATTCCTTAGTACTCACTAGCCACGATGTTTCACATAACAATGTATGTGAAAGGGAAAAGCTAATCTCCAGACATATTGTCCCTCTATGTGTTACATACCCCATACATCAAAAGCCAATATGTTAGTAGTCGACAATGTCGTCAGTCTATTAGTATATAAACACACATACATGATTTCATATACACATGTATACATATATATTAATGTTGTATATAACATATACATGTATTTCTGTATATTAATACATGTAGATTTCTATGTATATATATGTACATATATATTAAAGTCCATGTATATTTATATATAAATAGATATATCATAAATGTGTATACATATGAAAGAGAAATTAAAATTGTCATTGAGAGTGGGAGAAGAATTTTTTTTGTATTAAAGAAGTTTAAACAACAAAGCAACAATAGAGAGAAAAGCATATTGCCAAAATGCACTAACTAGCCCCTAAGACTATTAACAGTTACAAAAAAGGGGGAGATGACCTAAAATGTATAAAGGCTTACTTCAAGCCACTAACTGTAATCTTATATTTGGCATTTATACATGAGTGTCTTAGAGATTATGATTATGCATTACAAAAAAAGGGGAGCATATAAAATCCCTGTTATACTATTTGTGTTAAACTCCATGAAACCAGGCACCTTGTTGATAGGTGGAATCATAAAATTATGCAGGAGAGGCTCCATGAATTGTCCCACTTAAACTATTTCTTCCAACAAATGTCTCCTTATCCCATTGACTAGGTCCTCCATCAATGCTATCTGAATTCAGGTAGCATTTGTCCAAAAGACTGCTAAGATCCTCCATCTCAATTCGAGCAAGGAAGTTTTTGGAAGTTATCAATATATTGAGATGCATTTGCTTCATTTTTTGAACCAATAGAACTCCATCGTGCATGAGCTTCATGAATTTACTTCTTGGGATATCCAGTCAAATAGAAACCTGAGACATTATGTGAAAATCTATGAGTTTAAGATAAACACAGTAGGACATCTTCTAACATTTTGAAAAATCTCCTTGTTCTTGTCTTTCCAAAGAAGCCATAGAATTTCACTAGTTAGAACAAACCAAAATCTATTCTAAGATAAATCAAAGGTTTCAACTAACTAGCCAGAATCTCACTCCAAGACAGACCATGTTTCTTATTCCATTCAATAGGAAACCCAAAGGAAATAGACCAAATCTTTTTAGCATATAGACATTCAAAAAACACATGTTTTTTAGTCCTGAGCTTATTACAAAGACCAAATATCACAAGATCAACATTAATGGAGGATAAAACATAACCAATAGAAAGTTTTTTAATTAGCAAAAGCCATCTAAAGTATATAATTTTGGGTTCACAAGGGTTTTTCTAGAAATAATAAAAAAAGAATTGCCAATTAGAGAATGGATAATCAAACTCCCAACACTTAGCCACCCGTGTGAGCGCAGAGTCATCATTTTTAAGAAGACCATAGATCTATTTGTTAGAAGCATCTTTAAGTAGTGTACCATCATCCCATTTAACAAATCCACCATATGTATCACCATTCAATATCTTTCAAATCCTCTATGTTTTCTTTTGAGAATTAGTTATACCATATTTGGAAGATATCTCATCCCATGAACTTAGTTTATTGTTGACCAGTAGATCACTAATTATTGAAAATACCTTTATTATTCCATTTCTTAGCATAGCATCTTTGAGTTAAGGCCAAAAGCTTATTATTAAGGTACAACCCCCACTAGATTGATCTATCAACAACAATGTAGTTGGGAGGGCCGTCAACAACACCCTTACAAGAGACAAACTCCCTCACTTGAGACCATGCATTCCATAAAGAGTTGAACACCTTGGATGATTTGAATTAGGAATTCAAATTACAATACCTAGTATAGAACCTGTAGTATTGTGACTTAATTGAAAATAATTAAAATGCAACAACATATATTTTTGCAAGCCAAAAAGTGATCCATTCATTTCAAAAATAGAGTTTATAGCAGTTTGATGGATCCCAAGGATCACCATTATCTCTTGGAAATGAAAATTAAAAGTCCACAAGCTAATTAATTACAAAATAAACTCTAACAACTATAAAAACTACAAAAATCTATATTAAAAATTATGTCTACTCGTAGAAGTCATAACTTTCTACTCATAGCTCAAAATCATGAACCGTCAGAATTTCTGGAAAGATCTTTTGAAGTTCTACATTTTCTGTCCAAAGTTTTAAGAAGAACCCAAAAATTCCCCAGAGGCCTTCAAAAATGCAAAATACTAGGACATAGAAAATATCAAAAAAATAAATTTCTAATTTTTCCCATTTTTTCTTATGAAAACATCCTTAGCATCTTCCTGGACTATGTTTTGATTATTCCTTCCTCCCTAAGAGGAAATGGGCTCCATTTCGTCCATACTTTGCATCAGATGTGGAAAATGAAGTTGGATTTGTTCACGTGTAAGCCATTTTCCCCGTTGAACAAATTGTCCTACTTTTACAACATGATACAAATAGATTTTTGGTTCCTCAAATTCTTCATGAAAACCTCCACAATTTGATCACTTTGAAGTGGATTAACAGCTTCTGGATTAAGCTCTATATGATTGATTTTTTAGCAACATCTACAATATCTAGTAAAGGAGGGAAATATGGCTTAACAATTCTACATTGAAGACTCAGTGAACACCCAAAAATGGAGGCAAGTTGAGTTCAAATGCATTTTCACCAACTTTCTTTATAATCTTATAGAGACCATAGTGAAGAGGATGAAGATTTCTATGAAGGCATTGTAATCATTCCTTTTGGAAATGCCACCATACCTTATCCCCAACCTGAAAATCATAAGGAGTTTGATGCTCATCATGCCTCTATTTATACTTCTTAGTGGTCTGCTACAAAATTTCATGAACTTGTTGTTGCAAATGATGAATTCTATCAATGAACTTCATTACTTTGTCCTTTTCCTTATCCAAGTATGGTAACAAGTCAGGTTGCATAATATGAATAGAAATATTTATTAGTGCTAAGGGCTAATATCCAAGACAAACTTTAAATGGACTATGACCAGATGAACTATGAATTACCATGTTGTAGCTATGTTGTAAATAGGGAAGGCTCACATCCCATGTACGAGGATGTTTGGAATGATACATACACAAGATTTGAATAATCATTTGTTTAGCAACCTTTGTTTGACCATCTGTTTGAGGGTGGAAAGTAGTAGACTTTGTTGGTTTTATGTCCATCATTGCCCATAATGAAGACCAAAATTTACTACAAAATTGACTATCCCTATCTGAAATAATGCTTTTTGGTAGCCCAAAATGAACTCAAACATGCTCAAAAAAATAGTTTTGCAATTTCTTATGTAGAGATTACCTTTTACAACCACCAAGATTGTCATTTTTGAAAATCTATTGACTATAACATATACACAATCATGCCCATGTTTAGTGGTAGGAAGACCAAACATAAAATCCATTGAAATTGAATGCCAAGGTTTATCTAGGATAGGAATTGGTAAATATAAAACCAACTTATGATTTGCGGGCTTTGCAATGGCACATGTTGTACATGCTTGAATGTATTCTATCACATCATTTTTCATTTTTGGCCAGTAACAATATATTTTTAGTATAGAAGTAGTCTTTGTATGCACTAAAATATTAGGGTTTTAGTCCTTAGACTTGTGTCCAAAAAGAACATGATCAAGGGTTTCAGCTCTAGCATCCAATCTGTGACTTAAAGGGTCATGTCCAAGATAAGCCATCTATTTGAAAAAAGTATACCCTCTTCCACAAGACTTAGGAGAGGGAGAGAAGTTCTCATTGCACATGTACTTCTCTTCTCTATAAATCCAATCTCTAACAATGTCATCTTCTTTCTCATCTTGACTAAGCACTAAGGAGCTTACAAATGTGCCAAATAAAGTCATAGCTAGAGAAGAAGGTCTCATTTCTTGTGAAGGCTTGCCATAAGCCCTGGGTGAAACTGGTAGTGTTGTGAGGGTGTTGAGTTGATACCCCCCCATGCCAAGGTTTCTAACTTGAACTTTTCTTTACATCTAGCTAAGGTTGCATTGAAGTTTTTTTCTTCTCTATTGAGGAGAACATGAGCACTTGCTGAAATTAAGTTAATAGATAAAGTGTTATCCCCAGGTATATAAATCATTGTTCTGTTGTAAGGGAACTTAACACATTGATGATAGGTAGATGACATTTCTTGCATATCATGAATCCATAGTCTACCGAGCAAGATGTTGTATGCAAGGGGGCCAATGTTAACTATTTGGAATAAAATATCATTTTCAACAGGGCTAATCCTAAAATGAAGGATGGCCAAACCCTTGGAACTTCTTTCTGCCTCATCATAGGCTTTGTTAGTGATCTTTCTTTTGGTATCTATGACTTGTTTAGAATAAACCAATGTCTTCAAAAGACTCAAGGAAAAAATATTAAGCCCAACACCCCATCTATCAAGATAGTACTAAAATATGGGAACACATGTAAAGACTACATCAAAACCAGATTCATCCTCTTAAGTATGCTGAAGACACTACTTCTACTATTTCTCTCGAGCTTACTAAAAATTGTGAACAAAATTCTATGCCTATTCTATCCAAAGAAACTTGTCAAGATCAAAGAATCCCTTCTTGTTATAATTTTCCATATTCACTTCAAAACTATGCTCAATCTTCAAACACTCCTATCAAAGGTGTTTCTCCTAGTAAAGCTACTCATGAGTCTATTGATGGCCTTGGTCACATTGCTCACTCTAAAGATGTTGATACTCCTATCCGCTATCCCTTTTCATCTCCTAAACCCATCCTTGGTCCTTATTCATCTAAGCTAAAGCCTTCAAACCTTCCATCACCTATATTGGAACCTTATGCTCCTTCATCTCCTACATTTTTCACTTCTATATCATCACCTACTTATGCTATTGTACCTCAAGATCAACAAAGAAACATCCTTGATGAATCTTCATTCATCTATCCATATGAACTAGTCATACTGACCTTATTCATCCATAAATCCCAAGTCTTTGGAAGCAAATTGGATGATCAACATAAGAAATACAAGAATCTATTGAAAAATGAAGACTACTATGTCCCATCTAATCGACATGTGAATACAAAGAAAGAACAAACATTCAAGAGATAACAAAGGTCTACTACCCAAAGAGATAAATCAAAGAAAATATGGGTTCCTAAATCCATCATTGAAGAAATGTGTTATAAGGCATCCAAAGATTAAAAAAATAAAATAAAAATCTATATGGATTCCCAAGTCTCTCTTGAAAGACTTTAACATTGAAAATAAATTAAAGTTGACATTCAAGCTTCCAAAGGCTTCCACTCCATCTTCTTCCAAAAATCTTCCTAAGAAGCTTCCAAAGCCTTCCACTCCATCTCTTTCTAAAATTTCTCTACTACCTCATACATCTAAACCTCAAGCTCTTTCCTCCATGATTACTCCATCATTTCACAACCCTTCAAGTAGTGTGTCGATATTGATCTTGCCTAATTTCTCACTTACCCTTATGCAATATTTTGAAGCCTACACTTACCTGTTATCCATATTCCTTCTAGCTTTCCAAAGCATAAAACCTTGTCCTCCATATACATTATCTACCATCTCCTTTCCATCACCCTATTAACATATTTGAGCATACCTTTCTATGGTCTTGGCTTATCATGGCTTATATTTCCTATAGGAGCACTATCTAAATTCAAACAATTTGATCTCTTTTTAAAAAATTGAAAAAGTAAAAAATATGAAAAGTGCCTTGGTGAAAACATGGTAAACAGGCACCTTGGTAGCAAAAGTAGAGAGAAATAAAAATTTCCTATGGTGAAAACCACTTCTTGTGGCACCTTGGATAAGAAACATGATGAAAACCTGGCAAACAGGCATCATGTGTATTCTTCCATCATCCATCTATTCCCATTTTCTCTCTTTGATCTTTACAATGTTGAGCTATCCTTGTGTATTGGTTATTTTTTCCATTAGCTTCCCTGTTGATCTTGTGCATTCATTCATAGCCTTCATATCTAGCTTCATTCTTATTTCTCTATCCTATCACCATCATATCTATTTGACCCCTTTCTCTTGATCACACAAAAAAAAAAAATGGTTTTTAGGCCTCTTGACATACCTACTCTTTTGGATTACATGATTTCATGCTATCTTGTTTACTGGCTTCCACTATTTATCCTATATGTTATCTCTCTTATTGGCTTCAACTACTTATTCTACATGCTATCTCCTTTCTTGGCTTGTCCAACACATGCTTCATATGGCTTCTTTCCCTAGCCTAGGTACTCTTGAGCAATGAGTCATTGAGGATTGCTTTCACTTGCTTCAAACTCCTTTCTTATCCATCTTTGATTAGTCACCATCTCTCTGCTCCATCATGTCCTACACCTCTCTAGACATTGGGACAAATTGATTTGATCTTTCTTGAGAGCGATTAAACTCTAAATCATTCTAAAAAAATCCAAAAAAATGATATATTGTCAAAAATTCTAAAAATTAGAAAATGTCCTAAAACATTATAATCTTAGCGAAAACCTAACAATAGGCGCTTTGATGTATCTCCCAAAAAATATATATATTCAAAAAAAAAATTCCAATTTTTTTTTTGAAAAAGTGCATTGGTCAAAACCTAGAAATAGGCACCTTGGTAGCAAAAATACAATTTTTTTTTTGTAAAATTATAAAAAGTCCTGAAAAAATGAAAAAAAATTGCAATAAAATCTAAGTGGTGAAAACCTAGAAATGGGCACTACTTGAGGCTTTTGCACCCCTATTTCTTAGCACGTGTCCTCGACACTTAGCCTTTCTCCATCATGCCTTGTCCTTGTTGCCTTGGTTTGGAATTGGTCTTTGTCTTTGTCTAGGGGGCATAACTGTGTTAGCTTTGGTCTCTTGGATGCATTAATCTTTAAGACACCTTACAAATGGTGTTTTTTTTCAACACCACCCCAACTGTATTTTTCAATACAACCCCTAAAATTGAGTGTTTTTCAACACTTATTGGTTTGGCCTAATCCAATTTTGTCATGTGATCTTACCTACTTGCAAGCATTTGATCCTTATCCTCAGAACTCACTATTAGTTAACACACTTAAATTTTTAAACATTGTATACTTACTGCTTGAGTTATGTCATGCTCTTTTCTTTGTGTGCTGACTGCTATTGATTTTTGTTGAGTGTCCTTGTCTAACAAGTCTCTTTAGTATGCATAGCTAGAGTACTTGGTGTTAGAAACAATAGTCCACCAAGATAACTGAGAGTTGGGGTGTTGAATCAGTTATCCAATAATTAAAACATTTATCAACCTTAAACAATCTTATCCATTCAACCAAAGTAAACAACAACCATAATAAGATGTACATAGACGATTACACTAGATATGTTAACTAGGGAAACCCTTGATTAGAGGGAAAACCCCGATGGGAATGATGCCCACAAGATGATGTACTAATATAAATATTCCTTGTTAGAGGATGGACCCTATCAGGAGTCTATTACAACATTTAGTACACATGAGTCCTTGTTAGGAGAATTTGAATGCCTGTTAGGATATTCCAACCCTGTTAGGAGTTGTGCCAACCTTGTTAGGAGTTGTAGAAGATAGAAGGACCCACTGTCCAAATAGCTTATGGGGCAAGATCACTGAAATCACTGTCCAACTAATCTATCAACTATTCCTTGTAGAATAATTATGTGTACTATACTTCAAACTTCTTTCCTCAGTCTTGTCAACCAGACCAATCACTATCAAACCTTGTAGACTAGGTTACAAACCTCAAATCTAAGTATCCAACTTTGAATCACACAATAAAGCCTCAGCAATGAAGTTTCCTTCACTTCTGCTTTGCTCTGCTTATCTTTGCATTCCTCTCTTTGTGCTGCTTACAATCATTCACATTCATCCATACATCCACACTTATGATAAAGAAAAATGTCCTTCCTTTATATTGAATCCATAAAACAATTCCCTGAGTCAGTTGTTACATCTTCTCAATTAATTATTATAGGACCACATTAAGAACATGTTACACTTAGCGATAACATTAATATTTCACCTTGCAACTTGAATAAATTTTCGTACATGTATCATTATGATGAGCAAGCTTGTACACATCATCACCAACATGTCTTCTTCACATCTTTAACTTTGGTTTCTCAGAATAACAACTCTACTAAGAGATATAACAAGTTTACCAGAACATGCCTCTGTAAACTCTATCTTAGAATAGTCTTCACCAAAATTTGGATAACTTCTTCTAGACTTAATATTTTATGCTTTTGAGGCTAACTTTGTATATTAGACACATAGTATAATCTCCCTTTAACCTCGCTACTAAAAGTACTCAACAATCTATCCCTAGCAACTTGATCTTTCTGTTGTTCTTCTGTCAGATGTCATAGAAAATTGTTGTGTTGATATCAATGACAAACACAATCATGAATGTTACATATTATCATGATAATGATAAGATCATGTTTCTACAATACTCACCCATCAGAATATCATTAGCATTCATCCTTCCAACACTTGGGGCATGGGGCATGTTTTTATTTTCTTTCTACTTGTGGGTGTGGTCTTGAAACTCTAGAGTGTCTCTTGTTGTTCCCTTGAAACACTTAAGATAGTTGAGGCATCATCCTTGACTGTTTTTGCACAACTGTTCTTATGGTCATCCCTACAATTGTTGGAATATCAAAATTTACCTACATCTTGAATGGGGTTTGCCCGCCAAATTTTGAATTTCTTGGACTGGCTTGTAACTGTCATTTTTCAAGAATTCGTGAAAATTGTTGCATTATTTCTTCATGTTGTTTATGTAATGCTCTTCTACCAATGTTTTGAAGGATTCATCCATCCCCTTCGGTGGTTGTTTTTCCATCTCCAACTGTGTGTGTCTTAAAGAAAGATAGTATGAGAGATCTCTTGTGGCCAATCCCAACCTTTGATAAGCTAACCGTGTATGATGGGACATACGAGAGTGAACAAACTTTGATACCATTGATCTGAGTTAGGAATTCAAATTACAATACATGGTATACAACTTAGGGTATTATGACTTAATTGAAAACAATTAAAATGCAACAGTAGATGTTTCTAGAAGCCAAAAAGTGATTCATTCATTTTGAAAATAGAGTTTATACCAGTTTGGTGGACCCCAAGGGTCACTATTATCCCTTGGAAATGAAAAAAAATTTCCACAAGATAATTAATTACAAACTAAACTCTAACAACTATACAAACTAAAAAAAATCTATAAATAAAAACATTACGTCTACTTCTAGAAGTCATAACTTTCTTTTCGTAGCTCGAAATCACAAACCGTCATAATTTCTAGAAAGATACTAGAACATAGAAAATTCTTTTTTTTTTTTTTGTGGATTTTTCTAATTTTTTTCTTATGAAAACATCCTCAACATCTTCCTAAACTATGTTTTGATCATTGGACCCAAAGATTTTCAGTTTAAAATCTCCCATGATCATATCCCAAAAAGGGATGTTAGACCACTTTTTACTCTTCTTAATAATTGATCTTTCAATTTTATTCCTCACAAGGACTTTCCAAAGTTCATCACCTAAGAAAGCTTTAAATATCCATTTAGTTGCAAGAGCTAACCCATGAGCTTTGATATCTTTTAAGCCCAAACCCCCCAAGCATTTTAAGCAGACAACACCAATCCCACTTAACACATTGTCTCTTCTTAGCACCCATGTCGTCTGACCATAAAAAGTCTCTCAATTTTTTTTTAAGCATGTTGATGTGATATTTGGAAAACAACCAAGTGGATGTAAATTATAAATGTGGGAAGAGAGCACTTATTGGACAACCTGTACTCTCCCAACAAGGAAAAGAGAATGTTGTTGGCATTTAATATGTTTCTTGTCAATTTTACTATAAATCCAATCCCACATATTAGAAAAAGATGGTTCTATGGAAAAAGGTATGCTGAGATATCTGACAATAGATTTTAGACAAGGCCATTTCCATCCCATATTGCTCTGCCAGTTTGTTGGAAATTTTGACCATCTAAGCACCGAAGACTTGTGAGGAGCAACTTATGCACCAGAAGCCTCACAAAAGAAATTGAGTCTATCAAGAGCCCTAGAAAATTTTTCTTCAGAAATATCCAAGTATAAAGTAGTATCATCAACAAATTGAACATTTATTAGATTTTTTAGAACTAGGAAGAGTAATATAAAATAATGCATTTTCAATAATCACAAAGATAGAGGTGGCAATGGGACACCCTTGTCTTATAGATCTCCTAAGGATAATAGGGTTAGATAACTCCCCCATTCACATCAATAACAATTGAAGAGTCTTGAAACAAAATTTCAATCCATTTACAAAATTAAGGAGGAAATCCAAAAGCTTTGAGCATGCCAATAATGAATGGCCATTCAACTCTATCATATGCTTTCTCAAAATCCAAAAGGACCATAGCCATAATCTGCCCTTCTACCTTTGCCCATTATCCAAAATGTATCTTTCCTTGATAAAGCATGTTTGTGTAACCGAGACAAAGTTCTTAATGATGTCAACAATTCTTCTTACTAAAACTTTAGCTATAATTTTGTAAGACAAATTCATAAGTGTAACGGGTCTCCAATTTTTGACCAAAGAGTAGTTCCCACTTTTGGGAAGTAGTTTGATAACTCCTCTATTCACATTACTCTTGAAGTTGATGAAAAATAAACCCCACAACTCCTAAGAATCACTTGCATGCAAACACTTGTCACCCAAGAGAGAAGAAAAAAGCTATGGAGGCTAACATTGCTAGATCCATAGATGAGACATTCTTGATGAGCAAAAAGATATTGCTAATATCAACAATGAAATAATCTTAGTTCTCAATGAATGTTTACAATGAGAGATCGTCCTTATGAAGGAGATCGAAATCCTAAAAAAAGGTCTACCCTAGATTGCATCATAATAATTAATAAAAGAATTGATTATGAGATGCCTAAAGTTTAGCTTAAGTAAACTAGAGTTAAGTAGAAAATATCTATTTACTCTAACATCCCCCCTTAAGATAAACTTAGGGAGTAGCTAAAAACTTAGAAACTATTACTGAAAGTAGAAATTGGGCCCCAACAAACAAGGCTTGATGGGGTACCCAAGCACAACCAATTCTTTGAAAATAAGAGAAATAGAGAAAACCACATGGGAAAAGCCCTACTCCAAAAAGAGATGGAAATAATGCTGAAAAGAAACTAGTAAAGGACTGAAGAAGCCTCCAAACTAGGGAATTTCAGCCTCCATAGCTTTTTGCTTCTCTCTTGTGTGATAGGTGCTTGCATGTAGGTGATTCTTGGCACTTGTGGGGTTTATTGTTCATCAAATTCAACATGGTATCAGAGCTCCAGATCTTCATGTCCCTGTTCTATTTATGAGAAATTTGGCTTGGCTTTCAGATCTGTGCTTTTTCTTTCAAAGGGTTTCATTTTTCAAAGGACTTTTGTATTGAATCCTAGGGGATCATTGATTTTTGGTGCACTTTAAGAGCCCAAACGGACATCACCATTGATCTCAGAGTGCCCAAAAGCCCCTATTTTCATATAAAATTTGTCCAATTTGGACATAGTTGGAATTTTAGGCTACAAAATTTGCTCCTAGATTGAACACATTCACCAATTTTGTATTTTTTGCACAAAAAATGAGAATTTTTTTTTGCTTGAAAATTGAGATTTTGGGGCACACAAATTGAGATCTTTTTGAAAATCAAGATTCTTAGCATGTTTCCTGAGGCACACAATTTTGTGATTTTTGACACAAAATTTGAGTTTTTTTGCGCAAAAATCAAGATTTTGGGGCATGCAAATCGAGATTTTTTCAAAAATCAATATTTTTCGGCACATTTCTCAAGACAATGATTTTTTGATTTTTCACACAAAATCAAGATTTTTTTACATTAAAATTGACATTTTGGGGCATGCAAATTAAGACAATTTTGGTACAAAACTAACACGCTTCCTGAGGTAATTTCTAGCATTGTTGGACCTATTTTTTGAGATATTTTGGCATAGATCTCGAGGCAATTTTTTTAATACTAATCCAATTCTTTTTTGACCTTCATGTGGTTTTTTTTGGCCATAACTTGCTCATCCAAACTCCATTTTTTAATCCAAAAGAAGCATCAGAAAGATGATTCCGAGCCCATCGTGATGATATAGTTTATTTGGATTTTTGATGCTATTTGGTGGCTTGTTTTGGCTCTCAAAGTGTGGATTTCCTTTTTGCACCCTGGGAGACATATCTTGAGCATCCGATCTCTGATTTGGGAATTATTTATATCATTGAAAAAGTCTTTCGGACCTCTTTTTAGTGATGCTAGTTATTTTTCTAGATTTTGCTTGAGGCACATTCTATTTAGTCTTTTGCATTTTTGCATTATGGTGGATATCTTGGATGTTTCAAGTCTAGGGATCAATTTCAATGGTTTAGATGATTTTTCATTACTTGTATTATCTATCGTATTAGTCTTATATCTCTTCTGGTCTATTTAGATGTGTTGGTGATTAATTCCAACTGGTAATTCTATTTAGTTTTGATGGTGATTCACTGATAGTTTTGATAAGTTTTGGCGGTGATTCTCTTCATGCATAATTGAAGATCTAATTGTTATTAATAGATCAATATCCTTCAGTTAGCCGATAACCCCAATCTTTCACCCTAAATTACTCTTATTCGGTGGAGTTAATTGTGTATAAATCATGCATTTTTATATATTAATTTAATAATCAACGATCAATAGAATTTCATCCTTAATTAGCTCTATTATTTTTTTTGTTTTTATAATTCGTATCTTTTTATTTCAGCAAGATTCTTCATTTATTTTTCAAATTGATTGTAAAATCTTACATGGTATCAGTGTTGGAAATGATTGAAAAGATCATGAGGAAAATTGTTGGAATGATCATATGGAACTGGTAAAGAATGTACTCAATCATTATTTTTTCATTGATGTCAAACTTGCTACTTACAGGAATGACAATTGCTTTAGTGATCCAAATACTATCAAGTGGTTGATTGACAAGGAGGAGGCAATCAATAAGATGTAACTAGAACACTTAGAGAAAGGTTGAAGTTATGATGTTGGAATGAAGTAGAAGGATTAGCTAAGCCATTGATGAAAAAGTGTATTGATGACATACTCTAAGACATAGAGAATGGGCACACTGAAACATATCAAAGATGTAAGGTTTTAGCTAAGACATCTATAAAGCCTAACTAAAGTTCATTAGAGAGAGGGAGCTGAGCAAGCTAGTAGGTGCCGAACAGATTCCTAGTTGAAGCCAAGCAAGTTCAACTTCAGATGTCGAGTGAACTTCAAGTGCCGAGTGAACTTCAGATGCCGAGTGAACTTCAGATGTCGAGTAAACTTCAGATGCCAAGTAAAATCAAGTGCTGATCAGATACAAGTGCTAAGCAGAAACAGATGCCGAGCATCAGAAAACCAATAGTGCCGAGTAACACAGAGATGCCTAGCATCAGTAAACCAATAATGCCGAGTTGCTGCATTATTTTGAAAATTGAAGATTTGCCAGATCTAAGCTGACAAGGTTGTTATCTAGAAATATGTGAATTAAATGGAAGATAAGAATGATGAGATGGTGGCACAAAACACCATGTAGAACATTTTTGGAGATTACAACTAGAGTCTAGATGAAGTTTCTAGATAAGAGCAAGATATGGGGTAGATACATTGAATCCTACCTAATCCATTTGAAACCCTAAAATTGGAGAGGGAGAATTGAACATAAAAGGCAAACCAAATTTCTATTTAAAGAGTCATGAGGTCATGAAGCAAAGAGAGGTGAAGGTGGTCGAGCATAAAAGCATGAAGTGCTGAAGAAGGTGCTTAAGGAGAAGAAAGCACAGAAACTTTGTTTGAATAGATGACCACAAGGATGATTGCATTGGCATGATGAGTAAGAAGACTCAAGGAGATGAAGCTTGAGAGGAAGACAAGCTGTCAAAGTTGAAGTGATTAAAGCCAAGCAAAAGGATAAAACTGAAGAGTGATCTGAAATCTGCAAAGTATGTTGTAAGTTGTATCAAATCAACAATCCATTATTGTTACTCTCTAGCAATTGTAACAGATAGTTTAAATCCTATGGACTTAGGTTGGTTTAATAGCCATGTTGTAAATCCTTTAATAGGGTGACATTCCAAGTGAATGTTCTAAAGTCCTTTGATCAGGCCCATTCCTAATAGTTTGGTGAAATCCTCTAACAAGGTCACATTTAACAATGTGTTGTAAGCCTTTAACAGGGCATCACTTTAGAAGAGTGAAAATCAAGTAGCATGTTATTAGTGGTTTTTTCCAAATTGGGTTTCCACGTAAATCATTGTGTCATGTGTTAATCTTGCATGTTTTATTACTGCATGTTGATTTGTTGTAACTTGCTAAGATATTTGATTTAAGTTTGGATGGATGAAAAGTGTATGGATTCATTATAAGTTGTGAAAAAGTATTATTAGGGCATTTGGACCTTGAATAACTGATTCACCCCCCACCTTCTCAGTTATTCTAAAGAATTCTAACAATCAGAGCTTAGTTAGTTGGAAGAAGAAGTATTATTTTTGTTGTAGGTATTGTAGATCAAAGTTTTTTTTTTTGGATAAATTTTGTTCATTAGATTGGGGGTTGTTAATGTGTTTCTATTTGTAATCACGTACTGAAATAAAGTTCCATTTTGGGAGAGATCAATGATGTCTAGTATATATTTTCATCCATCTATTGTCAAGCTAACCTCAGAAAATTATCTATCTTGGAAAAAAGGGATAAAGGATCATTGCATTGATCAAGATCTAATGCTCTATCTCCTTGGACACATTTCTAAGCCAAGTGAGTATGAACGAAAAATTGTATGGTTGAATAGTAATGATATTGTCTATGGACTAATATGTCTTACTATTTCTGAGGATATTTTATATCATATAGAGCACACAAAGTGCCCTTTCATTGCATGGACCATCATCCAATAGTTGTATGGAGATGTTGATTCTTCATTTGAAAGTGACGATTCCTTGGATAACCAAACTTCTATGGGTGATACTAAGATTTTAGTTGCCTCATCTTTTGTGAAAACATCCTTTATGGATGATCAATTTATTAATGACCTTGGTGATTCTATTGTTTCTTCAGATATTAGAGTTGCTTCATCGAAAGCTTCCAATGTTTCTTTGTAACAGGATCATTTGTGTCTTTCGAATTCAATTCATTGGGATAGATTTCTACTAGACATATCAATTTTGTTTGTAGAATCCCTCATTTCGGATCTAGATGACAACATTGGTTTTATTCATATTCTATTTGATGAAGGTGTCTGTTCTTTAATTGTTGTGAGGGAGCCTCCTGGCCGTCTTCTTTCTTCTCTACATAGTCATTCTTCATAGATTGATATGAGTTTGGATATATTTTCACAGCATTATGAGGAGATCTATTTTCCTTTCAAGGTGAAATATGTGTCTTTTGATTATGTTCTACAACAGTTTCTAAAAGATTATAGCCATTTCAAGATCTATACATAGACCATGGAGTAGTTGTTAGAAGCATCATACATCTTGAGATTTCTTCCTACATATTGCTTTTAGGATTAGGGAGTCTTCATTTATGTTTCTTCCTAAAGGGAAGAATGTTGTTCAAAGATCATGGCCCACCTTCTACACACAGTGTCGAGCATCTACCATTCACTAAACACCATGGAGGGATCTATCTTCTCTTCCATTTCACTTTCTTGGAGATCTTTTCGAGGTCAAATAAATTGTAGTATGGTAGTTTTATTGCTTTATTAGCATCTATTTTGGGGAAGGGGGGTGTTAGAGTAATAAGATATAGCTTTATCAATTAAATAATTTTGATTTAATTATTAAGTCACTTATTATCTCTAGTTTACTTAAGCTAAACTTTAGGCATATAATAATTTTTTTAATATTAATTATTATCATGCAACCTAGGTTTTACCCTGTTCGGGTTTTGATCTCCTTTTATAAGTATTGATCTCTTTATATTTTATATATTCAATTTTGATAATAGCAATCTTTCCTTTTTGCTCTGATACCAGAAAACTAGTGCAAAGAGTAAATATCTAAACTATGAATGCAAATGATACAATATCAAAATAGCATCATAGAGTTAGTCTCCAAGAGAGTAATGCAAATGCTAGAAGCAAAATAGCATTAAGAGGATGCAAAAACAAGAGATACAAATACAAGCCAGGTAGCATGCTTATATAGGCTAGGAAGAGGGAGGAGGTGGCAACACCAACCAATAAGGAGTAACCATCTATCGGACTAAAGATAGCAAAGTATCTTCCCAAGATAGCTAATTGATGCTCACATGTAGGAAGGTGACACCTCACAACCATTCACCTAATAAGACATGTTTTATTAACCTAAGTGAGATTATTAAAAGTGTAAAAAAAACCTAGCAAAATAGGAAAAATAAAAAACTACACTAACACCCCCCCATAAGCGAAGCTTAGGTGGATGTAGAAATGGGTCCCGAAAAGTCAAGCCTGATGAGGTACCCATGTGCATAAAATTCCCCCAAAAGAGAGAGAAAAGAAACTCCCCAAAGAAAATTAGGACTCCAAGTGAGAGGAAGAGGCCCCCCCAAAAGATGAAGCATCCCACACCCCCAGTAAAGCTTGCAAATTTTGTCCGGTAGATCCACTTACATCGAACAAGTTTTCTTCCCTTAGGAAAACAGACAACATCCCATGTGTGGTTCCTCATCAAGGAACTATACTCTTCCTGCATAGCTATATCCCATTCAAAAATACTAGAAGCCTCATGAAAGGATTGTGGATTTGAGGCAGTAGCAATGAAGATATGTAGAGCATCCTTGAATTGTGAACGAGTCTGCTTGGTGTCTGATGGATCCCCAACCCAATCACCTGCAAATTGCAAGGTCTGTCTAGCCCAAAGTGGACCAGAAGATGGAGAATCTAGAGGAGAATCATCAAACTGTAAATGATGACTAGGAGAGGAAGGAGGTGAGTCCTCTGAATCACCCTCTGCATCAAAAGTGGAGGTAGAAGAATGCTCAAGTGAATCTGACCCATCAGAAGATCTATCATGTATTCCAAGTGACTCCAATGTCAAAGTAGAAGGCAATCCTGTGACCATGCTCTGCTGGTTAAGCTGATGCAAGTAGTGGAAGTTAAGATGGCCAAACCGCTCATGCCATAATTTGCTCACATCATTAAAGCGAGTGAGTGAAACAGTCAAAGGAGGATCAGCAACAAAGTGAGAAAACATATAGAGTCGTGATTGATGATCTGCTCTCCCAACTGCAACTGTAGGATCATTGTGCAACTCACATATCTCCACTGAACTAGGAGTGAACTCAACCCACTTTCCTAAACCTGTGTGAGTGATCTGGCATACCGATTGGAGATTAGTTGACAATGAGGGTACATAAGGAACATCATGGAATGTACCATCCCCCACATCAACAGACCCTCTCCCACACACCTCAACAAGAGTGTTATCACCCATCAAAATAGAAGGCATAGTACACGGCTCCAAGGACGCAAGTTCTTCCTTAGATGAAGCCATTTGGTGTGAAGCCCCCGAATCAAGAACCCAAGTGGATGGTGAGGAAGCAACTGCAAAAAGGGCCTTGCCCTTTCCTTTCCCCTTGCTATTTTCTTTTTCCTTGTTAGACCCTTCATTAGAACTTTGTTTGATAGACTCAGGAACACTGATATTATTCTTCTCAAGAATGTATGTCAAGTGATCAAGTTGTTTCTGCAAACATTTATGTTCATCATGACCAGGTCTTTTACAATAAGCACATTTGACCTTTTCTTTCTTAGGCTTATCGCCCTTGGAAGATGGTGTATCAATAGTTGCTTTTGAAGAAACCGACATCTGATCCTTCTTCTCCTCGCTATTCTTTTGTTTCTTGTCCTTACTATTGTTGTTACTACTTTTTCCTTGTTGTTCTTTTGTGCCTTGGTTGGCAGCCAAGGCATGTGACTTAGAGGACTTAAGAATGCCCATCTGGATTAGCTTGTCCTGTTCTCGAGTGAGATTGACAAAAAAATCATCTAAAGATGGCATGGTGAATTGAGTACCAAGTGCACCCTTAGTAGCATAGAAGGTAGAGACAAACACAGAATATTCTGAACTTAACTTAGAGAGAATACTAAGAATCAGTTGTTCATCTTTCTTTTCAATTTCACATTGTTTTAACTGTAGCCTTAGTGATTTCAATTTGGTGAAGAAATCTTGGATTGTGTTGAAATTGCCTGGACTCAAACTTATTAATTCATTTTCCAACATATGACCCCTCATTGAATCTTGTGTGCCAAATAGTGTTTCTAGCTTTGTCCATACTTCATTTGGTGTATCCAAAGACTCAATGTGAAATAGCAAGTTAGGAGAAACAGACAAACACAATGTTCCAAATGCCTCATCACATTTGTTAAACCACTTAGAATTATCTTCATCTTTAGCAGGTTCAGT
Source organism: Cupressus sempervirens (assembly GCA_028749045.1). Classification (NCBI taxonomy): domain Eukaryota; kingdom Viridiplantae; phylum Streptophyta; class Pinopsida; order Cupressales; family Cupressaceae; genus Cupressus; species Cupressus sempervirens. Next base: position 889,971,785 of record CM053792.1, on the reverse strand, counting down.
TTCAAGTCCCATAGTTATCCTATTTACTCCAGCTTTCCTTAAGTGAATTGTCATGCATGATTTCCACTCAAAATAATTGTATGGAGTTAGGATGGGCATATTTGTTTGATCCATGATGAAGAAATGCAGAGAAGAAATGCTAGAAAGAAGAGAACCCAGCCACGACAATGCCCCCCCCTTTTTACTCAATCAAAGAACCCCCCCAAAGAAATATGATTTGGCACTTTATTTTAGTGCATTTACAACTACCACTAGAAAGAGATACTTAGTGGTCTTGATTTCAATGCATTACAAACCCTCATGAAGAGCATATGCTAAAAGTGAAACTTGGGCACAATAATCAAGGAAAAAAATTAGCACCACTACAATCTACTCGAAAAATCATGCACTTTCAAAAAAAGAATCGCCTTTATACGAGGTCGTATGAGAAAGTTATGATCCTCCGAAGTTTCCAAAACGAGAACTGTGCACAGTCACGGCTGAGAATCTACAATTTTTGAAGAATTCATAGATGAAAATCAAAAAACAACTCCACTAGTGGATAGAGCACAAAAAAATAGCCAAGTGTATAACAAGAATCATCAAAATCGGAGTCCGTATGAGCAAGAACGAGACATTTGAAAACTGCATTCAAATCTGCGACTGCCAACGGAGAGGGGTATGGCTGTAGCTTTGCATGCTCAATTTTGAAAATATACAGCTTGCATGCAAAATCTAAAAGATACCTAGATGGTTTTTTGGGGCTGCGAACAAAACCCAGAAAGCGTTTTTCTTGCTGATGTACAGAAGATGTTGCTGTAGTGTAAATCAGACGCCTTTAACAGTAAAAAATGGCTGCAAAAATCAAAAAATGACCCCCAGCAACCAAAATATGACATGAAAATGCTGGATCAACTTCTTAAGTCCATCAATGGCATGCTGGAATCTGCAAAACTGATTGAAAACTCCAAATATGCAAGTTGGTTGTTAGATTTGAGATTGAAACCCCAGAGAAAAACTGTTTTTGTCAAAACTTTTCTGATTCTCAGAATCATCCAAAGATGCAAGAGAAGAGCATACTTCATTTTTCAAAAAACTACAATAAAGTTTATTTGCCCCCCCCCGAATCTCTCAAATAAGGAAACTAAAATCTACTCTTGCACATAGAAAAGCTCTGATACCATGTTAGAATCTGATAAGATTAATAACCCAGAAAACTAGTGTAAAGAGTAAATATCTAAACTATGAATGCAAATGATACAGAATCAAAATAGCATCATAGAGTTAGTCTCCAAGAGAGTAATGCAAATGCTAGAAGCAAAATAGCATTAAGAGGATGCAAAAACAAGAGATATAAATACAAGCCAGGTAGCATGCTTATATAGGCTAGGAAGAGGGAGGAGGTGGCAACACCAACCAATAAGGAGCAACCATCTATCGGACTAAAGATAGCAAAGTATCTTCCCAAGATAGCTAATTGATGCTCACATGTAAGAAGGTGACACCTCACAACCATTCACCTAATAAGACATGCTTTATTAACCTAAGCGAGATTATTAAAAGTGTAAGAAAAACCTAGCAAAATAGGAAAAATAAAAAACTACACTAACAGAGAGATCGTCCTTATGAAGGAGATTGAACTCCTAAAAAAGGTCTACCCTAGGTTGCATCATAATAATTAATAAAAGAATTAATTATGAGATGCCTAAAGTTTAGCTTAAGTAAACTAGAGTTAATTAGAAAATATCTAATTACTCTAACAATTAATACCCAAGGATCCATATTCATATGCATCTTTGTACAGGCCCATGAGTTCTTCTTCAATCCAGTCAATATTGTCTTTATAAAACTCTGTTGGGAGTCCATCGAGTCTAAGATATTTCTCATTAGCCATTGGCCTAATGGCTCCTTCAATCTCATTTAATGTGATGAATCTACTAAGTTTGTCATAATCCAATTTTGAAACATTTCTAGGAATCATCATCAAACACTTGTCCAGGGCCTCTTGTTGTTTCTGTCCAAACTTAGAAGTAATTAGTTTAAATAAAATCTAAAGAAGGTCCCTTTTATCAGGTTGTAGTCTTTAGTTCTACCCTTCTCAGTTTGAATATTCTCAATAAGTTCTCTCTTTTTCTTGGCTCTGATGATATTAAAGAAGTAATTTGACCCTATATCCCCTTCTCTCATCCATTTCTTTTTTCCTCTAATTCATTGACCTTCAATCTTATACCTTTGAATAAATGTAAGTTGATGTTTAGTATTGGTCAACATTTGTTCAAGCATGCCACCTTCCTCTTTACATTGAAGGTTTAATTTAATTTTATTAAGTTTAAATTGGAGTTAGTTTTCCACCTTGTCTCTATCCCTAGCAACCTTTTTCCCAAAAATTTGACACACCTTCCTCCATGCATCCACTAACAACTCCCACTATTCAACCAATATTTTGATTTGAGCACACATTTTTGATAGTTGAGTCACCATTTTAATAGAATCTTTAGTGCCATCATCTTTGCGAAGAGATGTATTCAACTTGAAGACTTTATCTCTAGGGCTACCTCTACCGTCAGATTCAGTATTAATAAAAATAACCCTGCTATGAATAGGAGAGTGATAAAAAATGAGAAGAAAATATTTTTAAAAAGGGGGAAGTTTAATAACCTTGTTTTGATGATAGAAATCAGGATTGGTCCAACCCCTCTCATCCAAAACTTGGTTGTCAACAATATTGCCATGTCTTCTCCAAATAATGAGAGACACATAAGATGTGAAAACAAGATGTTTCACACTCTTTGAGGCAACACAGGCTTCAACCACATTTAGTGCACTTCTGATCTCATATTCTATGTTGTCAGTCTCCAACATAAAAAGATCATAGTTAATAATAATAAGAATCTTGTCAAATGTTGAATCTATATGAAAAAATATTGCCATATCATATAGGGTAGTCTTGAACTACAATGAGATCACAAGGGGAAGAAACATGGAAAACTCTTGAGCAACCATTGATCTGCTGAAAAAACTACCATAATCCAGCAGATCCGCTTCACCCAATTCTAATTTTCCTGATGCTTTTTCCATTACAAAACTTGTTTCATCTCCACAATGCTAAAACCAATCTTAGTCTAATAGTCAAGTAACAAATTTGTTTAAAAAACATTTTGTATTGCCACTTAAATATGTAAAACATTCGCTATGTGTTATATTTTTATTAGTTTTGTTAGCAAACTTATTTATTATTGTTACTTGAAATTAATTACAAGATTTCTTAGATAAGAAGATTAAAATTTATCATTGTATTAGAGATTCTTATTTAAATATAAAAATACTAATAAAAATATATTAAATTAACTTCTTAATAATAATAAAATTCCAAAACACACAAAAAGGCAAAAAAAGGTTGTAATGTTTTATTCCTATTAGAGGAAGCTTTAGACAAAATTTCCTATTAGAGGTTGTTATTTTACAACCCCACGAACCTCGATTGTCCCACAAATAGCAGGGATTTACTAGGTAATGGGAGGTTACTAAATTTCAGAGATCTTAAATCCCTAGAACATTACAACACAACTTTTAGTGTTCTATCTGTTCACAACAAGACTGAAGGAATTATTGCTATATAATTGGGAATGTTCTCATATATATCCTTAAGAGTGGAATGAATTCCTACAAAGTATGATGTGAGGAGGTTAAGAAACATTCTTGGACATTTTGTGAGGAGTTTAAGAAATTATCTATTCATGGGAAAAACTTAATACTAAAGTTGATCCTTGCTAGTTCACTACAATGGCCAAGGTAATATGTTGAACTTTACGCATGGTGATAAGAGGCTTCATTCTATTAGAGTTTCTTCTACTAGGGAAGCTCTATTAGAAAAATCCATTATTGTGTATCCTACCTACAAATTATAAGAACCATATTTTGTATTGTCCTTGTCCTTTCAAAGATCTACATGTTGATATAGAAAGCCTATGAAAATAACATTGCAAATGAAAGAATGTTGAAAAAGAACCAGATTAACTAGTCATTTCTATACTTTCCAAATTGGGGCTTGAATATTTTATGTTTTTATATACTTTTTACTACATCAAGGGACTATTGGAAGCACATGAATTTTTTTTTTCTAGATGACTTGATTGCAAACTTGAGTAGGAACTAAGGTAAGTTAATTTAAATTTCCACAATCAAATTTAGAAATTGACATAACATTCTTATGGATTGTAGAAATTTTCATAGCATTCTTATGGATTGTACAAATCTTATAAGTATAATAAATAATTCTTTTTAATTAAATCAAGAATCCAATAGTTTTGGTTGAGTAAAAACAGGTTTTAAAGGACCCAAAACCTTTTACATAATAGAAAAAGTCTAAAAAGATAAGCAAAAAGCTAACAACAGAGTATAAAAGCACAGATCAACATAAGACAGGCCTCCAAAAAGAGCAAATAGTAGGCCAACCAAAAACCAAGTTGTAAAGGACAACAAAAAGACAACAAAAGACCAACACCTGACCAACTAGATAGTCTTTATTAGGTCAACAAACTAGTCTGGCAGAATGTGCATATTCTCTGCAGTGGCCTTCACCTCTTCCATCTTGTTCACTTCCTCATTCTTCTTAGAGTGAGCCTAAGTGCATTTACTAGGACCCTGGTTCTCTACCACCGAAAGGGAATCCTATCCTTTGTCTTGCTCAAAATTTTTCAGAATATTGCCCACATTATCTTCCATAGCCTTTAGAGATTTGCTATTACTGTTTGCCATTTGCTTGATCATCTTTTCAATATTGTTCAATTTGGCTTCCAGTCTAGTAACCTTCCCCTGATGATCACTATTAGCCTTCTCCAACACCCTATTTTTAACTTTGAGCTGTGGAATCTTGTGCATAATGTTTTTAACCTCTTTAGCATTTCCAATAACCTTTGAGAGCTGGCCAATATGTTGTCCTAAGGTACACTCTCCTCTAACTAGTTTGCTAACCTACTCCACTTCCTTACCAATAAACTGCATTTGTTGTTTCAGGATGCCAATCTCCTTTAGAATGGTCCCAGGGTTTCTTAACATACCTTTGGAAGAACCAATCACACCCTCTGTTTTGTCATCAGAATCTGGAATTTGGTCCTAATCCCCCTCATCCTCTTTCTCTAGCTCCACATTCTTCATAGCATTCCGAATCTTCTCCTCTTGAAGCCTCAAAGATTTTTGCTTCCTCTCCATTATATGAATAAGAGGTTCATCATCAGATGTGGTAGAAGCCCTAACATCATTGTGACCCTTGAAACCCTTTCCTTTACCCCCACTCCTCTTCTTCTAGTAATCTCTCACCATTTCCTCCACAAAATCACTTTCATGATTAGAGTCACTCCCTTCAACAATCTTCTTCTTCTCTTGAGAGCTACACCCAAAACCTCTTTTTAGACTCTCGTTACCCCCTCTACATCATCTTGAGTATCTAAGTCATAACCTTTCTCCAAGAGAATGCCCTCCACGTCATATTCCACTACCTTCAAGTTGCCCCTAGGTTTCATAGCCTTTTTGGATTTGAACACATTCATAACAAGAACCATAAGGCCCTCATGACACACATGTTCTCCATTCAAATTATTTTGAATTGTCTGGATGGAGAAGCTCAAAGATGCCTCAAATAAGAGGGGAAATTGATCCTCACATCATGCCTAAAGTGATTAGCTAACATAAAATGATACCCATATAGCTTTGTAAACTACCATCCAAAGTAAGGTACTCCATAATGACAAACAACACCAATCTCCAAGGTCAAGAAACAAAAGTTGGGTTGAAATAAGAATTACCTATTTTCACTAGTTGGCTTCTCTCATTTTTTGACTCCACAAATTCATCAATGGCCCTATCCAATAGCTTCCTATCTCGATAAAAGTTGATGCCATCCATATCCAACTCCATAGCCTCTGCTATCACCTCTTCAATCACTTCCATATGCTATTTTCCAACCATGATAGAGTCGTCCCTCCAATTTTTAATGAATTGCTGAGTAATGGCAAGATTATTACCTTTGAGCCTTTCCATATAACCTATGAAATTCCCACACCTTAAAATGTCCTAGACCTCTGTTTTCTTCATCCACTCCTTGCAACTTGTAGGTTCCACTCTCTTCCTTTTTCCTCCCATATTCTCCCCTTCAATGTCACTAGATTTCTCTCTCTGAAACACTCGATACACATTGATACCAAAAAAAATGCCACATTTGAAAGATAAAATGGTAACAACAACCCATAATTTGTGTGAAATAAAGCTCAACTTTCTAAAAACCATAACCCAACACACTCCGAGAGTGATCAACACATAATTACAAATCTCTAACATCATTATTATTAAATTTTTTTTTTCTTACACCTCAATTTATCATAATCGATAAATTGGCGACCATCAGCAGGTAAAGGCTCATTATTATCCCAAATAACTTTATGCTCACTTAAGCAGGCCATGTTAGCTGCCCAATCAACAACGCGATTAGCTTCCCTGAAGTTATGGGTGATAATACATATATCAAAAGAATTGATAATATGAATATCCTAAAAAATAATATTACTAATAGTCCATGAAGGCTAAGTAATTTTATTAAGACAATTTATGATGTTGAGAGACTCTTCTTCTACCCAAACCTTCATCAAATTCAAACTCTTTGCATAAATAAGACCATGAAGAGTAGCACAGGCTTCGACCATGTGATTAGTTTGACTACCAATAGGAATAGCCATGCAACCCACTTCATCACCATAAGAATTCCTGATAACAACTCCACACCCAACAATGCCCACATTCTCTTTAGAAGCCCCGTCAAAGTTTTTCTTGAACTAATTCGTTAGAGGGCTATCCCATCTAGCACTATCCTGTGGATTAGGTTCCTATTTATTCATACACAAGCTCCTTAGGTTCCATTTATGGAACACCCAGTCTTCCCAATCATTATGAGGTTGCTGTCCCGAACCATTAGTTTTAATATTCTCTATTATAAGGGCCTTGATTTTACAAAAAAACTTGATCTGAACTAGATTCCACTCCTCCAAAGACCCTATCATTGCACTCCTTCCAAATACCTTAGCAAAGGTAAGGAAGAATGAAATCCCACAGTTTTAATATCAAAGCATTCCTGGAAGGAGGTTTCCAACTAGTAAAGAACAATTGAATAGTAGCAGGGAAAACCCAATCCATATTCAATAAGTTACAAACCTTATCCCAAAGATTTTTGGTAAAGGGGCAATGCAAAGTGATATGGTTGATCGATTCATAATCATTCTTGTAGAGAATACACCTATTGATAATGACAAAGCCTCTTTTCATTAAATTGTCAAGAGTCAATATCTTATTCTACAGAAGAATCCAAAAGAAGATATCAATTTTAGGTGTCAAGCCTTTCACCCAAGCCTTAGCCCAACAAGGTTCTTCATATAAGTCAAAAGAATTAGCATTGGTTGAGGATATAGAAAACATTCCACTGAGATTTGACTTTCATATCCTATCATCCTCCTTTTGACTTAAAAAGATAGCATTCAAACACTTATTAAGATCAACCAAGTTATCATTCACCCTTTTAACGTCCAAGCACATATCATTCTTCCAATAATTTGCCACTAGAGTACCAATAAGATTCTTACATTGCTCCATATAAGTGTTATGCCTTGGGTCATCACAAAGTGGGTGGTCTAAGATCCAAATATCTTCCCAAAAGAGAACTGTTCTTCTGTTTCCTACCTTCCATCTAACCCCTTTCCTTATAATGTTTTTAAATTTCTAAGCATTTTTCTAGATCATGGATCCCCCTTGTTCCAAATCAATATTAAGGAAATGATTAAAATCATAGTTATCCCTGTTGTATTTATCAACCCAGATGTTCTTCCATACCCCTTCCTCTTTGTGCCATCTCCATTATAATTTTTCCAATAAAAATTCATTGTAGTAATTCTTCTCAAATCAAGCACACCCTTATAAAGGGGCATACAGACATATTCCCAAGCAATGAGTGGTAATATTTTTTTAATCTCCATTCCAGTCCAAAAGAAGATCTTTCAAATTTTCTTAATAGCAAGAGAAAACTTTCTCAAATTTTAAAAACACTCAAAGCATAAAGCGGAACACTTTGTACGATGGACTTCAACACAATTACCTTTCTAGCCTAGCTAAGGAGGGAGCCTTTCCAACGAACGAGTTTCAAGTGAATTTTATCAATCAACGAATTCCAAAAGCTATTAGGAGAGTTTAAACCCAGAGGTAACCCTACATAGGATCTAGGAAGAGAGTCAATCTCACAACCAATAATCTTTCTGATTTTATTTTGACTGGCCTCACTAACATTAATGAAGTACATCACACTTTTGCTCCAATTAATGATTTGGCCAGAAGCATTCCCATAGTCAACCAAAGCTTTTTTAATATTCCTATCATTTCTAACTGAGGCCTCCCCCATAACAATAGAGTCATCAAAATTTTTTTGATGAGAGCATATCAAAGTAGAAGAGGAAGGATTAAGGCCCACAAAATCCCCCTTCATCACTATATTTTCCACAAATCTCCCCATACATTTAGCCAGAACAATGAAAAGAATAAGAGAGATCGGGTCTCCTTGTTTAAGACCCCTAGAAGCCTTAGAGAAGGAGGTAGGAGATCCATTAACAAGCATCAAGAAGGAAGTTGACAAAACCAACATGAAGATCAAATCCCAAAATCTCTTATTAAACCCAAATGCTTCAAGACCATTGAGAAGGAAGTTTTAGTTCGCTCTGTCATAAGCTTTGGAAAGGTCAAGCTTAAGAAGAAACCCTTCTTTCTTGGACACCAAAAGGGAGTGAATATTTTCATGAATAGTAATAATGGAGTCCAAAATTTTTCTGCCAGGAACAAACCCATTTTGTTGTCTAGAAATGACAACTAGAAGAAGAGGTAAAATTCTAAGGGCCAACACTTTGGAAATTATCTTATAAAAAGAATTACATAGGCTGATAGGCCTAAACTAATCCAAGCTATCCACTCTCGGCTTCTTCAGGAGAAGCAATGAAAGTACCATTCACTTATTTAAGAATATTCATAGAACCAAAGAATTCCTTAACCCCATTACAAAAATTTGAACCAATTATGTTCTGGTACTGATGAAAGAAAAAAAGAAGGAACCCATCAGGACTAGGGGCTTTATCTCCCTCAAAAGAGAAAATAGGCTTGGAAATCTCATCCAAGGAAGGGATAGAAGTGAGAAAATTATTCTAATCCTTAGAGACACAAGAAGGGATGCAATCAAGAAACAAATTCTACTTTCCCAAATCCAAATCAGGGTCACCTTGAAGCAAGTTACTAAAAAACTCCACAGCCTCCCTTTTAATAACCTCCTCATTTTTAGTAAATCCCTCTTCCATTTTAAGTCTTGAGATTCTATTTGCCATCCTATGCTTCATAGTGGTCATATGAAAGAACTTAGTATTACAGTCACCTTCCTTCAGAAAAACCTTTCTAGAATGCTACCTCCAAAACATCTCCTCCTTAGTGATAATGTCATGAAATTCAATCAGTTTGACACTTTCCTCCTCCCTTGAGACAACCTCATAACCATCAATCTGAATCCTATCTTGAATATCCTTAAGTTCCTCCAAAATATTTTTTTTATTCTCAAAGATGTTGCCAAAGGTGTCTTTGTTCCATTTTAAAAATATTTTTCTTGACATTTTTCAATTTAACTACAACTTTAAACATTGTTGTACCTTCCACATTAATGCCCCACCACTCCTTTATGGGGATCTCCAAGTTCGAATGAAGAGTCCACATTTTTTCAAATCTAAAGGGGAAATTTCTTTGATAGTTAAGCTTATTAGCCACTAGAAAAATTGGGTAATGGTTTGATCCCACACGGACTTGAGCACTAAGAGAACATTTGTAATTTAGGAACCAATCATTGCTAATAAGTGCTCGATCCAACCTGACCTAAATGAGATCCTTTTTGGTTCTTCTGTTAGTCTAGTTGTACTCAATCCCATGAAAGTCAAGATCATGAAGAAGATAACTATCAATAAAGTCCATTAAATCTAATTGATTATCCAGATTAGTCTAACTACCTCCCCATTTTTCAGCTTCTTTTACAAGGGTATTGAAGTCCCCCATAACAATCCAATTTTTATCAGCAAAAAGTTTTATCTAGTTAGAAATTTCTTCCCACAAAGCCTTTCTTCCCCACTTGGAATTGGGGGCATAGACATTAGTTAGAACCCAAGTAAAGCCATCCTTTGAGTTGGAAAATCTAACATTCATCATGTTTCTATTATGAGAAATAAGCTCCCCTTAAATCCACCTATTTATCCAAAAAACTACCATACCTCCTGGAGTTCCCTTAGAATCATTTCCTATAATCTTCCCACCCCTAAAAATTGGAAGACCTTCCACCTTATCCTTTGGCATCTTGGTGTCCTGAATAACAAAAATGTCCAGCCTGTTATCCCTAATCATATTTTTCAAAATGTCATGTTTGTGAGGATTATTTAACCCTTGAATGTTCCATGAAATTATCTTCATAATTTATGAAAATGTTTTGATTCAAGGATGGTCCTCTGACTACCATCCACAATGCCTCTTTTTGCCTCAGTAGTTCTTTTCTGGAAATTGGAGGGTCTTCCCATTAGGGAAGGGGAGGATCCAACATCCCCATTCTTGAGAATAGTCTTAGTGGGTGTTGAAGAAGTACAACAATCTCTACCCTTATTAGCTTTAGAATCCCCTTTTTGTGATTCAGATTTGGACCCTTTCTTATTATTGTTTTTGGTTGAAGCAGTCTCCACATCCTTTTAAAGGTTGGGTTTCTTCCTGCCTTTAAAAGGTTTGCCAACTGGGATCCAGTTAGCATCTAAAGTCTCCTCCCCCTACATTGCTTCCTCATCTTGTGAAACAATTAGGAGGTCCTCAACTTCACCTCTAACAAAGTTGCCTACTGCAACAACATCCTGGGCTAGGTGATCTATAGACACAACTAGATCCTTATGGGTCACCACTTTCTTGCCATTCCCCCCTCCTTGGGGTTGATCTCTTTTTCTTTTGGGGTCTTGTTCAAGAAATCACTATTAGAATTCATCAGATTGTCTTGAGTAGAAGCTTGAGAACCTATCTCGTGCCTTTTAGCTAAATCCAATCTAGGTTGAGGAACCACCACACCTAGGGGATCACCACTATCTATAATTTTGGTTTGCTCCTGAGGAGGAGCATTCTCACCCAAAGATCTAGGTTGAGGAACCTCCACACTTAGGGGTGCACCACAATCTAAACTTTTGATCTGATCCTGTGGGGGAATTCTCACCCAAAGCCACCTCTCCTCCCTTTAAGTTCTTTGAAATACTATTCTGTGCCTTTCTCACCCATATTTTCTTGACCTTCTTAGGTATCCCCTTCAAAGAAGGGCATTTCTTGGCCCAGTGACTAGCTTTTTTATAGTGAAAGCATGCGAAAGGAATAGATTCATACTCAATGAGTTGGTCCCATGTCCCCAGTTTAGATTTTAATGAGATAGCTTAAGGCAAATCAACACCTTGAGAAACTCCAACACAAAATCTGGTGTAGTTCAATCTCCTCTGAGATACAGTCACAAGATCCAATGAAAGGAGCTCCCCAAAGGTATTGACAATGCCCTGAAACACATCCTCCACCTAGAACTCAAGTGAGAGGCTAGCTAGCCTAACCCATACAGGGGCTTGGAAAGATGAATCTTCCAAAGAGTAAAAGTTTGGAGTCCATTTCTGTAATAGCAAGGTATGCTTCCCCATAACCCATGGACTGCAACAGAGGATATCCTACTTGTCTTTATCACAAGAAAAAAGAAAGAAAGACACCCTTTCACCATCATTTTAATGTCCACTTAACCTTTCAATTTCCATTTCTTACGGACAAAGGCCCTCACATCTTCAATGTTGGGTCTGGCACCCAGAAACCTTCCAACCAAAGTTGAATCCATACAAGAGATGTTTTTATCAATGATTTGATCTGGGATTTCAATGGAATACATATCTTTATCCTTTAAAGAGATATCCTTAACCAAGGGGAAGACATATTTGCCAGTAGTTTGTAACCCAAACAAGCTAGACCATTATTTAATCTGCTTGGGCCCCCTCGAGTCCTCCAAAGTCCTGCCATCATCAGGGTCTTTAGTTTCAGTAGAGGAATCTCCAGCTAACTTAGATCACACTCACTCAAAGGGAGCAGCCATGTTTTCGCTAGAGGAATTCAAAATCAAGTTCCTGCCTACTCCCTTCTCCCTGCTTCCGCTCACCATCCTCAAGACATCAAAGATCATGTATGTATGATATCAAGAATTTAATAGTTGACTTAGGAAATTATAATAAATATTTTTGAAATACTAGAATTTATGGCTGAAGATGGTTATGGATGAAGAAGAGATTGTGATCATTAGTATCCAGTATTTTCATAATCTCTTAAAGGCTCAAACCCATAATATGAGTCATAATAGTGATCAACTACTAGAGGAGATCTCCCTTTATTCAAGCATAATAGTTATAAGACCCCATGCTCATCCCTCTAGAGACTCATATGCTATGGAACAAAATTCCATCAACAATGCAACTTATGATTTTCCATATGAAATAAGTTTAAATAAAGATAGATACAAAGATTAGATTAACTCTAGATTTAATTTCTTAGACCATGAAGCAATAATTTATAGTGTGTTATATTCAAAGCTTAGCATCATGAAACTATTGGGATTTTTAGGGCGCTGAATGTATCATGAAGTTGTGGTAATAGTAACAATCCTATTATATTATTGCAGACTCTATACGATGGTAAAATTAAGTGACAAAATAATAGAGATTAACGGTTCAGCTAAGGCACCCTACATTGGGAAATAGTTGAGACTTATGTAGATATGAAAGAGACACCCTACATTGGGGAAAAAGTGAATCCTTATGTGGATACAAAATAGGTGCTCTACATTGGGGAAAGAGTGATGTATTATGTGGATACGAAAAAGATGCTGGTAAGATGTTGTGGTTTGAATACACCCCAAAAAAGGCTATCCTATGAGTCCATAAAATAGTGATCAAAATCTCTAATACTTTTTATTCACCTTCTTAGGAGAGAAAGGTTGTTTTGACCATGACTTCTCCCAAGTTTTCCAAAGGTGGCCATATGAGTGTAACAATTAACATGATTATCATTTATAGTCATTTCAACATCGTATAGTTCAAATGAATGGTGTGTAGATAGTTCCATTGACTTACAATTTATTTTAAAGATAAAGAAAGACATCTCCTAGGGTGGTTATTCTATCAGGGGAAGTAGTGGAGTTATTATGATTGGTCATAGATCTAGCAGGAGAATAAAAATTGAGAGCGACAAAAATTATGATGATAGTGTCAACTATGATAGTGATGTCATTGGTAACAAGTCCCTGACTGGTATTAAGGATCAAATTTTGTATTCAATGTTGCTAAATGATGTAATCTACATGAATATCACACTCATATGCATTTTAGTTACATGTTATAAGTTTTCTTTGAATGGTAATAATTATATTTGTGTTCTAGTCCCATTTGTGTAGGTAGGTTAATACAGAATTGAAAGGTGTGCCCAAAGAAGGATATATTATTGCTTGGTTGAAAGGTGTTCTGTTGATGGAGGAAAGAAGTTTTGGGACATTACAAAGATGAAATTGCATAGGATGCAAATTTACAATCTCCCATTTATCAAGACACCTAGTTGTGGGCACCCTTTCGTAAGCAATAGCAAACGATGTTGTTATGAGTCAAAAGCAAGTTGGTATGTCTATAAGAGGGTGAAAAGTGTTGATTACTAGGTAAGGATCAGGTTTGAAGTGCAAAGAAAGAATTATAGCAGCACATATGCAAACTCTATAGGGTCTCCTTAGTTGACCTCCTTTTGGAAGAGGGTCAGGCCAAGATTGAAGAGAAAATGTGTTGAGTTGAGGAAGAAGGGATTGAAAATGATGGTAGCATTGGTGAAGGGAAAAGATTAAAAAAGGTGGTAGCATTGGTAAAGGGAAGAGATTAAGTATACCCAAAGTGCTCATAGCAAAGGGAAAATTGACCTAGTGTTTGAAGAACCAAAGAAAGATGAGTTTCTTATATTGGAAGATCCTCTAAGAAGAGGAAAAGCCTACTCATGAGATTCAATGTTTCAAGGTATCCATGGAGCTCAATTTCTGCCACCTTGACCTATCTACTAGATACATAGTCATTCCTCTTCTCCTCCTATTTTTTGCACTTAGATCCCATCATTGTGTAACACTCTCACTCTTCATGGAGTAGTCACCTCGACTGCTATCACTTTTCAACCCATAACCATAATTCTTCTTGCTTCAATTGTTGTGCCTTAAGGAAATTCTATTGGCCCTCTTTGACTTGCTACCAATAATGACCTACCTAGAAATTCCCAAAAGAATTTTCCCAAGTTCAATAGCAATGGGAATTTTTTTGTTGATGAGCATATCACTACCTTATTTGTAGCATGTAGCATCATGTGCCCTTAGCATGAAGACGCAGCAGTAACGATGTTTGTGAAAACCATGGTTGAGAATGCAGCTGACTAGTTTCAACATCTCCCAATGGGATGTATCACAACCTAAGATGACATGTAGAATAGATTCAAAGCATGCTACAAGAGTACATAAGATGAACACACACTATTGATTCAACTCACATAAATAAAGAAGGAACCCAATGTTCCCATGAGAGATTTTATTGCAAAATTCAACAAGTTGGTCAATAGGATTCCTGTTGCTAGATAATTAGATAGTGTTTTTGTAACATCAATTTTTAGATTAGATGAATTCATGTGGCTAATATTTAGGTTTCTCAGACCTTGGCCATAGAACTAGAGGATAATTTGATAGTAGCTAGGAAATAGAAATGAGAGATTCAAAGTGGAACTTCGACAAGTTCTACTTCTTGTACAACTAATAACACTGAAGCAATGCTTCAAAATCTATCAAACAAGATGATTTTCATGAAAAGGAAAATGGGGAAGACTGTTCCCTCATTCCAACAACCTTATCAAGACATTTCTTGAAGGCAACATGAAGGAAAACCACTACAATTACCATCTACTCAGCAAAACCTTGCCATTGAGGTAGCTCCCAAAAAGCAAAACATGTGTATATTTTACTTAAGAGTAGATCAAGATGGTGATTCTTTCCCAAAGATGAATGGGTATAGATAGATCAATACTAATAACGAGCTAACAATTGAATATCTTGAAAGAAAACATGATTGTGCTCCCCCTAGCAACTTTAGATCATTTTTATTTGAGTATGAATTAGATTTGGATGTTGGAGGTGACTTCTTTGCCAGTTTGGATGGACTATAGATGACCATGGCAACAAGAAGCCAAAGGGAGAAGAACTTGGTGAACTCAGTCTTAGCCTAGAACATAGGCACTAGTCCTTCATCAGCTATAGCTGGAGCATCTACTTCCTCATCCTAGAGGAAAGAGAAAACAATATTTGAACCAAATGGTAAGTTTCATTCCTCATTTGGTATAATTAATTACTATAAGGATGCTCATATTCAGGTGTCTCCCCTTGACTATCTGAAAACCCACCCCGCTAAGTTGCAAAAGCTAGTAGACTACTGTAAAGGTGAGGCTAAAAATCAACCTAATGTCAATACTAATGTTAGCAATGACCAACTCCAATTGAATGGTGGCCTACTAACTGATGAAGAGCCTTTTTTATTTTTTATCTTTAAAGAGGAAGAAGCTTCAGTCTTTGCTACCTCCCCTAGTTAGAAACCTGACCCATTTTACATGTCCCTATACATAAATGGTCATAAATTGAGTAACTATATAATTAATTTTAGAGCCTCTAACAATGTCATGCCTGCCTTTGTAGCTTGTGCTCTAGCCTTGACCTTGACCAAAACATTTGGATGTTGCTATTTCATGGATGCAAAATAGGTCCCCCTATTAGGATAAGTGAAAGATGCACAAGTAGCATTAGCCATACACCCTACAAAGAGAATGAAGTTGACCATCTTGGTAGCTAATATTTTGGCTAGCTACGACATGCTTTTGAGTAGAAGATCTTATAGGGATATGGGAGGGAAAATCAAAATGAATTACTCTCATGCCATAATTTATGTTGGTAACAAGAAGATCAAGTTAGAACTTGAGGAAAGGCCAAATTCATTGTCTTGGAGTCTGATGATCCTAAGGCCCAAATCCTATACTAAGAGATGGAATTTGGAAATTATATTTTATACTCTAACTTTAGTAATTCAAAAGAAAAAATAGGTCCTCCTATAATTAGGAGATTTAGACCCTAGAGTTCCATGATAGTTGTGCTACTATTGGATCTGGAGTTGGCGTAGTGCTTGTTTCCATGGTTGGAGATGTAACACAACTTGCATACAAGCTAGAATTCAAGAACACCAACAATAAAACATAGTAAGAATCATTGCTATTGGGTAACACTACTATGCAGCAGAGAGGAGTAAAGATCCTAAGAGCCCAAGGAGATGTAGAACTTATAGTGAATCAAGTCCGATCTCAGTACACTATGAAGAATGCAAGGCTTTGAAGCTACAAAAATAGGGTCTAGAATGAAATTGAAGTCCTGGACACCTTCTCGATACAAGTTATTTCAAGAGAGAATAATGCAAGGGCAGATATGTTAGTTGCTTCTTCTTCACTTCTACTTCCACATCCAAAATTCATATAGAATTAGTACAAAGTTGAAGTTTTGTTTAGACCCAATGTTCCTGACAGTGTTGAATCTTGGCAAGTTTTCAACAATGATAAGAAAATTTAATGTTTTCTAGAAGGATATGAACTATTCAATGAACAATACTTTGAAGAAGCGAGAATTCCTATTAAGAGTTTTCCCCTAGCAACAAGAAAGAGTTGGAGCTTGGTGTTGAACAACTTAAAGGTAATAAGATTCCTAGACACTTCATTTCCCTTGAGAAATTATTTCATAGGCATGATGAATTTATCATAAGGGAAAGGGGTAGAAAAGGGGGAACTTCTAGAGAATTTGAAGGAATGAATATTGACACTAAATATAAACATAAGATGGTTAATATTGGTAGCAACTACTCAAATAAATTAATAACAAGGGCTAAGGGACTACTTTCTAAATACCAAGACATATTTTCTTGGGGATATGAGGACCTAAAGACCTTTAGAAGTGGTGAGTTCAAGCACAAAATCCTCCTCAAGCCTGAAGTCACTCCTTTCAGACAAAAGCAACATAATTACAACTCAATGGTCTTTGATTCTATTTTTAAAGAGGTTCACAAGATGCTAGAAGAAATAATGATCTACCTAATGCACCATTCAAATTGGATGGTCAACATTATCCCTCTCCAAAAGGAAAATGGGGAGATTAGAATTTGTGTGGACTTCAAAAATCTGAATCAAGCATCTCTAAAGGATAATTATGCTTTTCTCAACATGTATGAACTTTCTTAATTCACAATGAGTGAGCTTCTCTCAATGTTCTTTTCCATAATACTCCTTTCCAATACTCAACATTAGCCTCTTCTCTTTTGAGGGCTAAGCTAACTCTTCGATATTGGTCAAGGGACTTTCAACTTTTCTAGGAAAGGGTATTCATCTAGTTTAATATGTCTTCTTATTCATCCTAGAAGTTGAGGTTAGGTTGCACTATTGAGATTTTTCCTTCATGAGGAAACACCATTTCTCCTTATGAGATAATATGCATGTCTCAACATGTTGAGTATCACAGAGATAAAGTGTAAGCTATCCAGTAAAGCCATAGATAGACTTACTAATAAAACTTAGGACATATGATTTCTTCCCCAAAAGAATCACCAAAAACTGTTGGTTAATAGTTTGTCTCCCTTAATTCTTTGGTTTATACCTTGACTCTTAAAATTCCCAATAACTAGTGGAGAACAAAGAAGTTAATAATGGAATGGGCTAGTTTAGTAATCTATCAAAGACCCCTAAATTGAAAGGTACAAATTCCTTTTAGATGCAACATTTGCAATGAATTTTGGTTTCTAGGTTTTGGGCATATGCTCTTAACTAGAGAGTAGAAGAGGCAAAGACCACATTGTTCAACACCTTAAACAACCTAGGTAGTTTGAAAATAGGGACTAACTATTCAAATGCGATCTAATTTAATCTTAAATGCAAAGATGGATACATGCAAGACTAGCTACGAAAATGAGAGAGTAGAAGGAATGATAAAATGGGTAATTCCTGGATCACCGAGTTAACTAATATTTGACAATACCTAGATTGTCCCCTTTTCAGCTACTTCATTAATCAAATTTCAGCCCTCTCATACATTGAACTAAACTACACAAATGAACTCTGGAGTACAACACAAAGAAAAAAATAATGCTTATACTAAAGAAAGTAAAGCTTACAATCCACTAAATGAAGGAAATAAAACCAAGATCACTTGCATTCATTCAATTTTCAACAGTAGCATATTTATTCCAAATACTTTACTACAACTAAATGAACAACATGATTAAAAACAGACTCAGAGTCATACACAATAGTCTCAAATAAAGGGTTTTCCCACAAGTAATTTTGTTGATCTTATTAACTTCTTAAAGAGTTAGATATATAGGCCTTCTCAAAATAGCCAGTTACATTAGATGATTGCTTTGCAGAGCATCTCTGAATGGGACAAACTAAAAATAGGATGTGATTGAATCAATTTCCATTATAGAGACAAGGCTAACTAACAGAATGCCATAAATGGTTACAAAAGAAAGAGAGAGAGAGGGAATGATAGATGTTTGGAAGAATGTCAGAGCATCATGCCTTCATAGGAGTAACTACCTTAGCTATATAAGCTTTCATTGCATTAGTTACTTTGTCTAACTCCTTGACACCTGGGATGATGATATTGTCAGCTCGAATCATCGAGTATTCATGCATTTCTATTAGCTCATCCACTCTAACAACCTTTGACTGGAACTTCTCTAATGCCCTCCTTATGATCGAGTTTGCTGATGAGAGCTCTTGAATCTTTGACATTTGGAAATTGAGTCAATCAACAACTTCATCAACAAATGCTAGGAAATTCAACTTCATCCTCTCAACATCTACTAGTTTTCCATTACCAGACACATATGACTCTGTATGCAACACTTTCAGATATTTAAATAACTTTTCTATGACCTTTTGCACTAGGTCATGCATGCCTTTTAGCTCATTCATAGACCTCACAGAACTTTCCACTATGAATTCCAAAGATTGTTTCCAATGAAACAATGACTCTTTTCCTATTTTAAGGATCTTGTGAGAAATGGCAACATTGGTCTTCATGTCGATGACCTCTTGCAATAGGGACATCTTCTTTATCAAGCTATCTAGTACCTTATGCATGGTGGTCTGATGGTTGGAAGTAGCTTCCCACAGCTTGCCAACATCTAATAGGAGATGTCCAAAATTTTCAATTAATGGGGGACTTTGAGCCTTCATCCTATGTTCGATCAATTTTCCCAAATTGTCTTTCTTGTTGTAGCTTCAAAAGTAAATTCTTTTTCTCCTCTGCATTTTGGGCAAACTGACTTGTTGAGGTACTCCTTAGTGTAGACCTGATATACTCCATCAATTCTTTGTTTGAGGCCCTGAGGGCTTGTTTGTCCACTCTTAGCTCTTCTAGCCTATCCTTGATCTTCTCATTAGTAGAATTCCATATATTAACCATGGAGTTATGAAAAAGGATCCCAACATCCACCATTTTAATTTGGAATTCATTCATGGTAAGCTCATGGAACTTCCCCTCTTTTTGTGGCTCTACCATCTCTACCAATATGTGGCTTGTTGAAGGATCAGTAGCCAATGATGCAATTGATTTTTGCTTCTTTGTGGAAGGTGGAATAAAAGAGGTATCTTGTGTAATTAGATCCTTTGATGGGGTGACTTCTTCATACCTTTGCTTCTTTTCATCAATGGTTTCCTCCAACCATGACTAGGTTGAGAGGACATTGACTATAGATTGTAAGGTAGTAGGATCAAATAGCTTCCTTGGTACTAGGAGAGTTTGCTTACTCTGAGAAGTAGTGGGGAAGGCAATGACTTTTTTCACTGAGAGGGCTAAGGTATCCCCTTGTTGTGATGCATCTTGTCCATTCATGGCATTAGTGTCACCATCAAGATTGATGACTTAAATGGGGGAGGAAAGCTTGGTCATTGATTCTTTCCCTTTCTCCTTCTCTTTGTCCTTGTCTCCTTCCTTTTCTCCAAATTTTACAGTGTCTAGAAGAGAGCCACCTTCTTAGGTAGGGGTTCTTGACACATTCTTTTCTAGGGGTTGGTCTCCATGTTGGCCAATAGATTGAGATGGGCTTGCAGATATTGAAGTAGTAGCCATGGTAGTTGCTACAGTTGATTGGGAAGCTCCAAAAGACACTCCACTAGTAGAACCAATGCTTCCCATCCTCTTCTTCCTTGCTTGGGTCCACTTTATCCACTTTTCCATTCTCTTGATAATTCCATGTGTCAGGACCTCCATGGTGTTGATGATAGGACCTATAGGTGGGGTATACACAATGGGAGTGCCTTTGATTTGCTCATAAGATGAGGGATACATGTAAGAGCCATCCTCTGCAAGGTAAAAAACATTAATATAACCATTATACAATTTAATTTCATGAATAGTTAATTGAGACCATAACTTTGCTAGGGTTTGATACTCATTAAGACATCCCACACAGTAATCTTCAATGTCTAGAATATGCCTCTAGGCATATCCTAGCTTCAAATGATCTCTCATGAAGTTCATTGGGTCATATAGAGGCTTGCAAACCTCATAATCAATCAATTTGATCTTACTTTAAAAATTCTTCACTATATTCTAAGCATCAGATCTAGAGACATATGAAGAGGGTCTAACCAAAATGGGGAAGGGAATCCCTACTATCTTCTTCACGTTTGAACACAAGGTGTTCACTTCAAGAATTTTTTGATACAATTTGACAAGAACAACCTTGTCCTTTCGGTACCTAGGAATTCTTTTGGGAAATCCATCAAAAGCACCTATTCGTAGGTAGGATAAGCTCGAAAATTGAATGAATGAGCATCCAAATTGGCTAATAACCAAAATGGCTTTTGGTGTAATTCTCCTCTTAGGGAAGCCTTGTAATTTTTGACACAATCACATTGTAAAGGCATCGTTCACTACCACATATTCCTCAAAACTCCTTTGTAGTTGTAGGTGTGGGTAGAACTAGTACACCTTTGTTTGTTCATCATAATTCTGAATAGTAGGAAGGTTGAGCCATAGGTGATGTGTAGCCAAGGCATAGATTAAGTAAGAGGACATGTAGAAACGTTTGAATCCTCTAGATAAATTCATCCATGAGGAAAGCTCATGACAGATGAGTTGGGCCCAACTAATTTGTAAACCTTCAGCACAAATAGCTTGCACTAGGAAGAAATGGTGCTCAATAAGCTCCAAAATCTCCTCCTTTCCCTTTAGTTTGAGTAGCAAGGCGATGATATCTATGATCTCCCTTTTTATATTGGTCCCAAAAGGGTCTTGGGCATCTTTCTTTTCTTCGAGTGATGCATTTGAAACTAGGTCCTCTACATATCCTCCCTTCTAAGGGTCTTCTTCTCATTGAACATAGATGTAGAGCAGCTGAAGTTGATGTCACAATACTCCTCCATCACGAGAATGCTAAATGCAGACTGCATGAAATCTTTGTTGATTGAGAGGAGGATGGGTTGATTGGGAAACATAATTTTCTTCATTTATGGATTATATCTTTCTATACACTCCCTTACTAGCTCTAGAGATTGCATTGCCATAGGAAATCTAGCTGCTTCTACGAATCCACTTTCTTTTACCTTTTGAGTGATCGAGTAAATAGGTTGAGAGTTTAATCTTCTATGGAGATCACCTAAGTTGTAAAACTTAAATGACATATCTATTAAATCCTTCAACTCACACTCCATGCCTATAAGCTTATCATAACCTATAACTTTGATTTCTATTTGCAATGATTGCATAGGATGCACTTCTCTATAAATAACCATTTTGAAATACTTGAGGAATCAAATTTTAGGCAATTCCTATGAAGTAGATGTAGAAATTTGAAAGTTGGCACCGCAAGAATGAAATTAAGTTTAACCAATGATTATAATGACAACATTTGCATTAAATTTTATAACCAACGACTATTTAAACTTTCCATTTTCATGCGCATAGAAACTCATAACCTTGAAAGCATTGTTACTTTACTTAAAGTAAAATCTTATCATTGAAAGCCACTTACTGAAATAAAGACTTCAGTAGTAGAAAGTGCCTCTTTTCCATTTAGAGTCTGGAATGAAGACTTAGTAGATAACCTAACATGTGTAGGGGAGTGAGAAAAGATCAAATTTTATATAAGTGCAACATTTCTTTGATTCAAAATCATAGTGCGGGGGATGATATTTTAATACTTGAGCACTTCATTCTTTCATTTTTCTCCTTAAGCACTTGACATTTGATTTGCTTTATGTCAGGATCATACCTTCATAGCTTACTTTGCCAGAAGCATCTTTTGAGCATCTTTGAAGAATATTTTCCTATTAAAGTGACTTGATTTTCTATTTTTAAAGCCTTTGGAGAAGAAGCCTTTTACATTGGTTAGGGACAAAAAACCCCTCTTTGAGCAACATTTTCTGGGATGAAGAAAAATCTACATCATTCTCCCTTTAATCTTGATCTGGTGGCTACAAGGTTAGATCTTAAGCATGCATCTTTGATTATGAAATCAAAATAATTCTTTTCAAAATCATGCTCACCTTTCTTGTACATAAAGACTAGGATTTGACATAATTCATTTCAGCTTCAGAAGAAGAACAAAATCCTTCACTTCCACTAGTGAGCAACTGTAAAGCCACATACCCGTTCTTCCTCATAAAAGTATACTTTTACCTCAAAAACTTAATTGGAGGCCTTCTTGGTTTCATTTTACATTTTCATGGGTCTTTCCATTATGATACAATCATGTGCACAACTTTTTAATCATTACTATGGCTTCATCCTTTGGGTACATGCTTGATGAAGTTCACCAAAGGGGATTCCTAGCTTGATTGCTCAGAATCCATAGGAAATGGAATGCTGGGGCAAGATAGTAGAGATTGAAACAAATAAAACTTACTTCTCATAGAGAAGATGCCCAAACACATCCCAACCATACCTAAATCATCTAGACCCTGAATGTATTTGAATAACAAAAAACCCACATGGAAGAATCGGTAAAGGTAATAAAAAGTAGACCCAAAAAAAAAAGAATGTTAGAGACTTAGGAATAATAAGAAGTAAGTAACCTAAAGGATACTTAGACATCAATCTTGAACAAAAAATCAATGAATACCAAAAATTATAACTTGAAAAGGGGGAAACTAAAATTTGGCAACACAAGGTGAGACCTAACAGTCTCAAAATCATTTAATTGGGAAAGCCCCTCATAGGGTAGATCATATATTGTGATCAAACATTGTAACCCTAACAGGTTAACTTTATTACTGTAGTAGTGAATATTTTTGGGTGTCATCCCCACCCTAGTTTTACCTCCACCTTGGAGGGTTTCTGGGTAGAAAATATTGTGTTATATGTTTATTCTCATGCATGTGATAGATTAAATTTTCATGTTACAACAAGTTTACTCTTACAATTTTTACATGCATAAGACAACAAGTGAATGTGAGAATGAATTGCTAATCACCCCCACCTCTCACAATATCTTTTTATCCTATTTATACTTCTATTAATTAACATATATAAGTTCCTTGTAAGAGAATGGACTCTGTTAGGAGTCAATGAAATACATTCAGTACATATTAGTCCATATTAGGAGACTTTGAGTTACTATTAAGAGATTCCAACCCTGTTAGGAGTTGTTCCAACCATGTTAGGAGTTGTGCCAACCCTATTAGGAGTTGTAGAAGGTAGAAGGACCCATTGTCCAAATAGCTTCAGGGGTAAGACCACCGAATTCACTATCCAACTAGCCTATGTATTATTCCTTTCAGAATAATAGAAATGCAATTGATCTCAACAACTTAAACTCTTGCACTATCCTCTTACATGTGATAAATATAAACAACAACCATAAGAATATATACATGCACAATAACACCAAATTTGCTAACTAGGGAAACCCTTGATCAATCAGAAAACTTCGGTGGGGATGACACCCACAAAATGATGTACTAATATATAAGTTCCTTGTAAGAGGATGGACTTTTCTAGGAGCCAATGAAATACATTAATTACATATCAGTCCTAGTTAGGAGACTTTGAATCCATGTTAGGAGATTCCAACCCTATTAGGAGCTATAGAAGGTAGAAGGACCCACTGTCCAAATAGCTTTAGGGGTAAGACCACTGAACTCATTGTCCAACTAGCATTTATATTATTCCTTTTAGAATAGTATAAATGCAACTAATCTAAACAACTCAAACTCTTTCACTTTCCTCTTACCATTCCTCTACCACACCAAAACAATTCTTAGATCTTAATACCATATCTGCAAACTTGCATCACAATGATCCCTTTGATTGCTTACTCACATTTACCAATGCACTTAAAAATCCAATACAATTCGTTTACATCCATATTAAACCAAGGAAACAATTCTTCCTTTATATCATGTCCTCAAAGTAATTTATTGAGTTGGCCTTGAGGCTTTCCCAAATAATTACAATAGGACCCCATTAAGATAACACACCATATTACATCTTTTTCATAATTACATAACAGTGTTGACTCACAATATTTACATATTTTTGCAGGTGCAATCTTAGAATTTTTGCATTCACTAGCATCATCATCAAGTTTTCTTCTTCCTTTTTCTAAATGGGCTCATTTATATTATATACCTATTAGGAGATATAATTCAATTACCATAAACCACTTCTTAGGAACTCTGTCCGTAAATTGTCTTCTGTAAATCATCAATAGCTACTACTAGTCGTAAACTTTTTGTATGCATTCTTGAAAAATAAATCAAGACACACTGTAGAACATGTCACTAACTTCTCTTGACCTCATCTTCAGTACTCAATTTGTACGACCTCACTCTCTATCTGCTACTCTACCAATCTTCTTAGTATGTTGACATCAATGACAAACATAGTCATGAATGCAATGCACAATCATGCTAATCATCTCTCCACCACTTTAGCAATGCTAAAATACTCTCCCATAGGAATATTACTAGCATTCATGCTAACATAACTAGTGTTCCTCATCTTCATGAAAGGGTATTATGGTTCCACATGTGTCACATTGAGGGTTTAGGATTGAGAGTGACTAGTCCGGGGTAACTCAACACTTGAGGGTTTAGGGCCTAGTGAGAGACCAATCTTGGATAACTAAAGTAATTTGACCATGTAATGATACTCCCTAGTATGTAGCCTAAGTCTTCTCTATAGATTTTATATTTTCTTCCGGTGATGTACTTGTTGAATGTTATTTTGGTGCACATATTTATTGTGAGTTGTTACTTATGGTTGGAAATTATTTGTTGGTGGTCGTTAGATTTTATGGATGATTGTCAAATTTTTATTAGTTATTATGATTTTGACTCTTGACATTTGATTTGGACATGGATAATCTTTTAGTGACTGTATCTCTTTGATTTGATACTTGATTTTTACTTGATATCTGGTTGTTGATTTTGGTGTGTAATTATTGGTATTGGTTGATTGTCTTTGTGACTTGGATTTTTTTTTTTAATGAGTAGTTGTGTTATCCTTGAGGTAGATTGATCTATCAAGATTCCTTTCCTAGGATTTACTTTTGTGATTTGATATCCATGTGTGTTCATACATTATCTCCCCAGTACGGTGGAAGTGGCATCTGACTAGGTTATTACAAGGTTGGGAGGTAGTGACTACTTACCATTTGGGTTCCCCCAAATATTGATAGATTGGGTTTTTTTTTGATGCAATTATACTATTATCTTTCTTGTTCTATCTTGGAGAGTTTCTATTTAGATGTTGTATCTATGTATCATATATCTTGTATTTCGAGATCCTTCAAGATGATGTATTGATGTGCTTGTATTTATGATTGTATACCTTGTGACATGTGTATTGGATTTTTTATTTTGGATATACTTCATTGTATCAATTGTATTATGTATTTTATTATGATATTATATTTCAATATTCATTTATGGTTAATGATATTGTACTTAAGGTTAAAAATAATTAATAAAACTTCTTAAATGCAACTCAACTTGAAGGAAACCTTGAGGAATAGAGTATATATTTGTATTTCATATGTGTTATTGATGTGTATGTGTATATTGCTTCCACATTATTACTTTGATGACTGTTTAACTTAAAAAAAATAGTTTACTAAACTTAGTAACATATTAGGTTTATTTCTCCTAGGTTCCCGAGTGGGGCGTTACATTATTAATCCAAGACTCTAGAAATATTATCATTATGACTAGTGTATTGTGAATTAAATATTTCTCTTGATAATTTTAAAAAGGTATAAGAAAACTCCTCCAAAAAAATCATTTAATCCAAAATTGAATCTAGTATCCTTGTATTCAAACTACCACAAATGCAGATAGAAGATATCATCTTAAGTCCAACATAACTCTTTTTTGGAGCCCAATGTTTTATGGATTTTAGATTGACCCTTTTCATTCTTGATACTTAATATTACTTTTATGTCCATTTAATCAATTATTTTTCACTCTCTCAAATATTTATCAAAGTTAAACATTTATGAAAATATCTTATCCAAATCCAATATCATCTTGGCCACACCTTACAACTTTGATAGTTTCCAAAGATCATCTCTAAATGAAGTTACTAGATAAATATTTGTTGCACTTCTTTATATTGACATGCTTATATTTTTATTTCTATTTATTAAGTCCTAATGTTCTATGAAGCATGGCCAAATTATACATTAATTTTATAATCTCCATCCGTCTTCCCATTTGTTATTGTAAACCTAGGCTTAATAAACTATGGAACCATTATACTAATAATTGGAATATTATCTTGGTATAATAATTCATGCTAATCCTTACTACATAGATGAATTCTTCTAGATCATAGTTTATTCTTGGACTAGGGAAATACATTCTATATGTT
This sequence comes from Cupressus sempervirens, assembly GCA_028749045.1. NCBI lineage: Eukaryota > Viridiplantae > Streptophyta > Pinopsida > Cupressales > Cupressaceae > Cupressus > Cupressus sempervirens. Next base: position 889,944,733 of record CM053792.1, on the reverse strand, counting down.
TTTAACAAGATACAAATGTTATCTATAGACCATCCTCATTGGCTACTTGAAATAACACCATTTCAAAGAGGCATAAAATAAATAAGATTTCTTTTGTCTCTTCAAATGAATCTTATGTCTTTTAGTCATTTTTAAAATGATCTCCAAATAAGACATCCTCCTTGGCACACACATTGGTAGCAAAAGGGTCTTATAAGGAGACATATATTTTGAATAAAATAGATTATTGGTTAAGATGTAAATTATCCCATTTCTCTTTAATATCAAATTGTGGATTCCCTTTTATGGTTTGATAAAATCTATCACATCTTTTGGAATCCCCTTGATATGTTCACCAAAGTATCCCAATATCTTTCTATCAAAAAAACTCTTTGTAAATGAATTTGTTTTTGAATTCTCATAGCATCGATTTGATAGATAAGTCTAGAATTGAACTAGGAGAGTCTTCTTATTATCATCATATTGTCTTGCATGTAGATTTTGATCTTATAAACCTCTACCAACATACAAGATCATATGGTGCATAATAGAGTACCATTTAAACTAAAATTTATGTCATTTTAGTTTCCAAGAATATGGAAAATTGAAATTGCCTACTCATCATGTTCTCTTGAATATTTAAAACTCTAGACATTATGATAAACTAGATATTGACTACATTGATGTGGTTTGCGAGTGTTTGAGTGGATGCGGGTTAACAATGAGAGTCTGGTTGAGGTAAAGGAGGCTAGCTCCCCACTGGTGGTGGGTATGGATGGTATGATTTGTACACACCACATAGGAATCCATGCATTATATGATAAATACTATCTTTTATACCTTTTTAGATCTCGTGTGATAAATGTGAATTTTAGAAATATAAACTAACTATATATGCTCTTTTATCTTGAATATGCCTTGGCACATTTGTTTTATGTATATAATGATTTTTGATGATTTTACTCAATGAAAATTAATCTGATATAAATTATTATGGGAACTTGGGACAATGAAACTATTGAATCAAAGGAAAAAGTTAATATTCATGCTTCCATAATAAAGTATTATGTTGGAAATAGATATTAGATTTCAATATATGCTTATATTGTGCAAATCACATTTTCAATGAACAATATTGCTTAATATTCATAATGATTAAGTTTCATATTCAAAATTATGGTAGGTAGTTTGTTACAAAATTATTCAATTTCTAAATAGAAAAGAAGAAATTCAATGGTATTTATTCCTCACCAAGTAATAGTCAAGTAAGAACACTAGCCATAAATTGGGGAGGGGGTGAGATTCTAGTAAAAGGGAAAATTTTATGCCACAAGCAGAGGAAATTTTTTATGCTACAAGCAGAGGGAGAATAATTAGGTTGGAATTAAAAATAAGTAACCCACTCTTGTTCGGGAATGCCATTCAAGTTCATTCTTTGGCAAACAGATCAAGAAAGAAAATAATGGAAAATGGAGAATGATGTTTGTTAATGGGAAGTTGGTGTATATTATGAGTTGTGAGATGGTAAAATAATAGAGGGTGTTAGTGATAGTGCAGACTACTAGAGTGAAGGAGACTTCATTTTAGTAAGACTCTCTACACAATATGGAACATAACTAGGAAAGGAGAAGGGAAACACGTATCAATAAATCATGCCTGGGGCTAGGGGAGGGTAACCAAAGGCTACACAGGCACTTCTTGAGGTGTTTCAACCAATAAAAAAGATATCCTTAATGCTAGGTTCTTGACTAGAATTTACATATATTATTGGTATTTTTCTTGCATATATGCGTGCGAGTCTTCCAAGATATATGTAGTGTTTAACCCCAGTTTGCTTTCAATTATATTGCCAATTCTTTTAGGCCAATTTTCATGCTTATGTAATTTTTTTCAATTATACTTGGTTAGCTTGTTTGTGATTATATTTTTATGATTTGATCAAATATTTGATGAGATACTTCATACTTGAGATATTTCATGTGTTATTATGGTTCATGACTATTCCATTGATGATTTTTTTTTAAATACTTACATATAATGATTACATCTATGTTTATGATGATGATTATATATAGATTCTAGTTACTTGCCCCAACTTGCATGTGTATGGTGGACATGTATGTTTTACTTTATGATTGACGTATCTAATGTGGTTGAGGGAGGGAGTCATAGTCACCTATGAGTCAGGATCTATATATATATATATATATATATATATATATATATATATATATATATATATATATATATATATATATATATATATATATATATATATATATATATATATATAATGATTACATCTATGTTTATGATGATGATTATATATAGATTCTGGTTACTTGCCCCATACTTGCATGTGTATGGTGGACATGTATGTTTTACTTTATGATTGATGTATCTAATGTGGTTGAGGGAGGGAGTCATAGTCACCTATGAGTCAGGATCTACACTATATATATATGCATTTGTACATCCTCAACATTGATGCAAGTTGTAGTACCAGTCATTGACTTCCCTGAATTGCTAGGATGAGCGTGCCCTATTGTAGTGTCCCACTGGTAAAAGAGGGGAGATAGTTCTCAAGTCCAAATCCTAAACCCAAGCCTATTTTTGTCCTAAGATAAAGAATAAGTATCTAATTTCTCTACCATTATGAATTCGTCAAGGTGATGTGAATTCGATAAATTTACCCTTAAGTGCAATCTCATACTTTGTCTTTTAGTCTAGTTTTCATATTGGAATATGTGATGTATTTTATGGTTTTAAAGTGTAATTATTCAACTAGGGAAATTAATAAATGAATTAAATTTTAAACGAGATTTTTAAGAGAGAATATATTATTATATATTTAATTAATTAAGAATTAACTAAATAAAAGAGTTAAATTTAAAAGAATTTATTAAAAGTCCAACTTGGAAATTAAAAGCAATTAAAATTACTAAGGCTAAATTTGGCATAATTATAATTATGTAATTGAACAATAATAAATTTCGAAGTTACATTTGAATAATGAGTTCTAAATATTATTATTAGTTAAAATAATAATTATGTTTTCCAAAAACATCTTACTAAATTAAATGAAGTGAGAATAATAAAATAAAGCAATATTCTAATCAAAATTAGTGTGAATAAAAGAATTAATTAAATTAAAATAATAATAAAAGATTATTAAATTGAGAGGTCTTTGCATGTTAATGAACTAGAAACCCTAATGAAGTCTAAAAGCCTTTATTAAGAGATTGGAGATCATTACTCCACAGACAGGTTTGGAGAAGCAATTTTGGAAGTGAAGGAAGATGTGAATTTTGTAAGCACAAAAGGAATTACTACATTGATAGCATCAGATTGAGATAGGTTTGTAGATACCATTGTAATAATTTTTTTGGGATCTATGTATTCTTCGTCATCTACAAAGATTGAAATTTACTATTGAAAACCTACGAGTTATACTTCTAGAACAAATAGAATTTTTGCATAGGCATTGTTGCACAAAAAATTGTTTGAAAATGTTGAAATTATTTAGAATAACTAAGAGGGGGGTGAATCAATTATCCAATTTCCAAATGTACAAATAAAACTTTTCAATTCTTAGTACGACCATATCCATAAAACCTTGTCATGCATGAATCTATTAGATCATACAATACTTAAACTTTGTAGGTTACTGTCCTAAGTCAAAGCAAATTTGCTAAAATGTAAACATGAAACATAACATATTCAATAACACATTTGACATAAAGATTTTACATGGAAACCCAATTTGGGAAAAACCACCAATAATATGCTACTATTTCTCACTCTGATGAAGTGATGCCCTGTGAAAGGCCAACCTTGTTAAAGGTTACACTACACACTATTAAATGTGACCTAGTTAGAGGATTTCAATCACCCTGTTAGGAGCGAACCTTTTTAGAGGACTTTAGACCATTCCATTAGAATGTGACCTAGTTAAAGGATTTACAAATGATTGTTAGGTCAACCTTAATCCAAAGGATTTATGTTAGACTGATACAATGATTAGAAAGTAACAGTAAGGCTTGATCTGATATCAAATTACTATTGAAGTTGATGAAATATCAACTCCACAGCTCCCAAGAATCACCTGCATGCAAACAACTATTATAGAAAGAGAGAGGCAAAAAGCTATGGAGGCAGGAATTGCTAGATCCATAGATGAGAAATTCTTGATGAGCAAAAAAGAGATCGCTATTATCAATAATGAATTAATCTCAATGAATGTTTACAATGAGAGATCATCCTTATAAAGGAGATCGAAACCCTAAAAAGGTGTAACTTAGGTTGCATAATAATAATTAATAAAATAATTAATTATTATATACCTAAAGTTTAGCTCAAGTAGACTAGAGTTAATTAGAAAATATCTAATTACTCTAACACCCCCCCTTAAGATAGACTTAGGGAGTAGCTAAAAACCTAGAAACTACTACTAAAAGTAGATTTGGGTCCCAACAAATAAGGCCTGATGAGGTACCCAAGCACAACCAAATCTCTGAAAAGAGGAGAAATAGAGAAAACCACATGGGAAATACCCTACTGCAAAAAGAGATGGAAAACATGTTGAAAGAAACTAGGGAAGGACTAAAGAAGCCTCCAAACTAGGGAATATTCTAGAAAATAGGAACAAAAGATGATAACGAAGAACACCACTAGAGCATGTAGAAGCTGCAAAGCTCTGTCAAAACTAACCGTTGATCCGAAAAACCTCCACTAAATAGACCCTGATTAGATAGAGAAGACTGTAATCTACGTCAAATTAAGAGGCACACAAAGGCAAACAAATGAACTCAAAGATACATATGGCATGAAAAACCAAAGCTTGAAGAGCTGATCAATCAAACCAAGGAAGCATGAGGAACAAAAGAAGAAGCACCCCTAATGCAAACAAGGGTGAGGTGATAGGAAAATGGAAAGTTGAGCCAAAAGAACTACATGTCAAGGAACCATGATCAAGATGCACAAAATAGTACATATGTGTGTATTGAGGTGATCAATCTCAGACACGTCATGAGGCTAATGTCATAGAAGGGACACTCATTGAATAAAGGAAGATGGCAAACAAAGACAAATCATCAACCCCCCATGGTATCTGACTAGTGCATGTACAATAAGACACAATATACAGTGAATCGCAAGAATACAACGATCTTCATGAGTGTCCTTAGATAACATAGCTCAAATCAAAAGGAAAAATAAGGCAAACAACTAAAATGAAAATACAAATGCAATGTGGCACTTTATATCAGTGCATTTGCAAGAATGCATACTTGTAATGATGTCTAAATAGACTAGAAGAGACATAAGACTAATACAATAGATAGTATTAGTCATGACGAATCATTTGAAGCAACAAAATTGATCCCCGAATCTGAAACAACCAAGATATCCACCAAAATACAAAAATGCAAAAGATTGAATAGAATGTGCCTAGAGCATAGTGTAGAAAAATAACTAGCATCATTGGAAAGAGCTCGAAAAAACCTTTCAAAAATATAAAGATTCCCCAAATTAGAGATCAGATTCTCACAAAATATCTCCCAAAGTGAAAAATTGTACCCTTGACTTTGATAGTAGAAAAATCCATCAAAATTGAAAACTAACTATACTACTTTGATGGGCTCAGAACCAGCTATTTGGCAACATCTCATTTTTGAAAAATAGAGTTTGAATTCTTGAGATATGAGCAAAAATGGGAAGGTAGATCCAAATAGAGCTTGAGGAGGTGATAGGAATGCTGATGCAATGCTAACATGGTGCTGATTTCAGCAAGTGATGAGCCCAAATTTGATGGTCAAATGACTATTAAGGCAAAATAATGCCTGAAAAATGACCCCTACCAAAAAAAATCTAGTTTCTAGAAACACTATATCGGGCAACGACTAGTGTTGGAAGAAAATTTTGGTGGCCAATACAGGAATGCCATGTGTTTAAAAATAAAACATTCATTTTGCATATCAAAAATACAATACTCCCAATCAAGATTGGAAAAACACCAATAATGAGACATTGTAAAAAAAATGTAGCACATAGATGGGCCACATAGTATGCTGATGACATGGATGGTGGGCCCAAAGTAGAGCTAAAAAATGGTGTGTTAAAAAAAAATCGTCAATAAAAAATCCAATAGAAAAATCACCTTAATCAAATGCTAAAACCATGGAATGGACGCCAATAATGCAAGCATATTCCCAGACAAATATTGCCAAAAGCAAAAAGGTCATTGATGTGGCCAGCCAAGAAGGACAACAGTTACATTAAAAAGTCCAAAAAATATCAAAATACATGTGGAAATGGCCATCGAGACTCAAAATGCCAATAAAAAAACTACACATTCCATGTACGACTCGAGGTGTTTCCAAGGCCCAAAACAAGGTAAGCCACATGAGAAAAATCCCCATACAAGGAAACTCCAACTTCAATCGCTTTTTGGGGTTCGTACTTTTTGGATTGGAGTTCAACTGAGTGTGTGAGGAAAAAAAACAACCTTGAAATTACCATGTGCTCCAACAAGGGATAGGTGGGCAAAAATAAAGACCAAACTCCCCAAATTTTAGTACAATCTCCAAAACAAATGTGGGTGGGGGCAGATGGCACCAAAAAGGAGGTGCTAATTCCAAGTGTGGTTTCCTAGGAAGGAGGCCCAATTAACATGCATGTAGCATGCTAAAATTAGTGGAAAGACTCCCGCAAAACTACCATTATTGCACCAAGACTGGGATACCTCTAGTGCAAAACACAAGGCCACGATGATGATGACATGGGAATGGGTGCAAAAAAACTTAAGAAAGGATGTTGTTATCATCTACCCTAGAACAAATCAATGAAGCACTCTATCTCCTCAAAAATCTCATAGCACTCACATAGCTAGTAATCATGAAACCATGGCAAGTGTTGGGACACAAAATTGTCTTCCTGATTTTGAGTACCATTGAGAAATTGAACCCTATAAATGCTTTTGATGCCTATGTACCCGGCTGTACCTTTGGACCCCATGAGGCATTTAATGTTTCTAAAAACTTGCATTCAGTGCATCTAAGTGTTCTATGATGATAAATTGACATTTCAATCCATTTCATGAAGTCTTGTTTTGAGCAAATGTCAAATCTGCATTTTACCTTAAATGTCAAACAACAACAGGAGGCCCTGTTTGCAAGTGAATATCTCGCACCCAGAAACATTTTGTGATTTTTTTCTTTGGGAGTGTATAATCTCCATACCTGAGAACCTATGTTTTATATTTTGAGTCATTTTGAATTTGTTTGATTAGGTTTTGAATCCCTCAAAGTTGGTAGTTTATTGTTTTCATGCTGATGCACATTGCACATAATTCTGGGAAGCCTTGTTTGACAAGTTATAACTTTTGACCAGTTGTCTAAAATGATGAAATTCCTATTGCATTGCATTTTAGACATTATAGACTTGTTATGTTTCAAGTTTCAGCTCATGAAAAATCTGTTTGATCAGTTTTCAAAGCCGATTCCAAACACAATTTCTATCTTTTTATTGGTGTCAGCATTTGCAGATTTGTCAGAACCCCTGTTTGTGATGTTATAACTCCTAATCCATGATAGGTGAGGTCAAATGGATTGCACCATTGTGTTTTCCACTAAAAATATTCCAAGTGTGTCAATTTTCAAGTCATGATGAATTCATATGCACACTTTTCTAGGTCAATTCCATTTGCAAAAAAATATTTTTTGTCAGTGTTTGCAGTTTGCAAAATCCAAGTAGCCTAATTTGACCACTCTCCAAATGCACCCCATGATTATTCATGAGCCTAAATCATAGATTTCTAATGTCCTTGTGATAGAGAATCAACACCCCAGTTTTCATCTTCCCAAGTGTCAGTTTGCCCAATTTTTGAAACCAATTTCGAATCCAATTTATTGCTTCCTAACATGTTTTCATGCAGGTGATTCTGAGAAGGTAAATTCAACAGTGAATATCTTTTGACCCTAAATTCGTCATTAGATGAGATTTGATGGGGTAGAAGTGTGTGAAATAAAGATTCAGCGTGCCAGATTTTAGAGCTCGGTTAGGTGTTTGGATTAGTTTTTAAGGACAGTCAATGGACCTCCTAGTGTAAAATTGAAAAGTTGCAAATTACTGAAAAATGAGTTTCTAATGATCAGTTAGTGCTCAAATTGGATTCCAGTTAGTTTGAGAAGGTCGGTGGATTAGTTTGAAGGTTTAGGTGTCTGAAAACAGAATTTTTTTAAAGCTGAACCCACTTCGAGGCCCAACTAAATGATATTAGACTGACAAATATCTTTTCATAAATACTCTCAAATGTTGTGATCCTATCAACAGACATAGTTTCTGCACCCTTGATAAGAATCTCATTCGCATTCGGATCATGTGGGTACTTATTTTGATGAAAAGAGTATAAAAAATGTAAGCCCAAAAGGGGTGTATTGAAGGAAGCAGAAGCCAAAAAGCATATAAAATAACTAGCAAAGTCATAGGCTTGTGGGCAGGCACATCCCAAGCGGAGCATATGGAAAATGACCACTCTTTAAAGTTGTAACACAGTGGAGAGTGTCTTTCAGCGGGCATGTGACTGTCTCAGTACAATCCAAGAGTGGAGTTTGGATAGTGATGATGATGAAAGTGTGGGAATTAGAAAAGTGATTTATAGTTTGTTGCTTGATCCTGAGTATACATAGGGGGTAAGGAATGTGTTTGATACTACCAAATCTATGAGCTGTGCTTCTATGTTGCTTTGACAACTGGTTCTTATCTGGATAATAATGATACTGAAAAATTACTTAACCATTTGATGTGCTTCTTTGACTATACCCTATACCACCTGCAAGCAGTGAAGTAGAGGCAAGCCTATCTTCAATGATTTATAGAGAAAATTAGACTTAGACTGGAGACTCCAATGGATATTGCCAAAACCTTGCTATCCACAAACAATAAAATAATTATCTGAGGAATATGCAAGTGTGAGTTCTGATTTGATGTCTATAAAGGAAAGTGTGGCCCAGCTAAACCATTATCAACAGTTAATGAAAACTGAAAGTCCCTCATGGAGGAAGAAAATTCTCTGTGTGGTGGTTTTTTCTTTGTTATATCTGCCAATGGGGTAAAAAGATAATTTTCATCTTAAAAAAGTCGGATATCTTTAAAGATATCAAAGAGTTGAGGGATCAACACCATCTCAATGGGGTTCAAGATCAAAGGAAGGCTATAGCTCATAAAGAGGAACAACTCATAGCAGTAAAGACAAAGATATATGTGTTGTAACAGAGGAACCCCCATGCCAGTAAAATGACACCATGGCCATACCTCACACTAAGAGAGGGATTGAGAGCTGTTCAATGAAAAATTAATTTCAAAATAGAGTGAAGCCGCCCATACCTAAGAAAGAGAAAAACCAACTTGGACATAATAGGGACAGAGGTTGCGACAAGAATAAATCCAAAAGAACAACTCCACACGCATGACAAAGCAAGAGATTTGGTCAATGATTCAAAGAAGTCATCAATGTAGAAGAAACTCCACATGAATTGGAGTATACACAAGTTATAAATAGCAAGGAAGCTGTGAGTTTGAATTCTGCCAAGCATAAAAATGAAGTCTGCGCATTTAAAGGAGAAAGCAGCCAATAAAGGGAAGATGCTAGCATGTAAGGAAATTGCAGGTTTCAAGTTTTTATTAGAAAGTAGAAGGTAGGCATTATAAGAGAAGCACACACCTATTGAAGTAGATCCCCATTCATTGAAATAGGGTGGCAACAAGTCAAAAAGGGAGAAGCTGGCCAGTTAAACACAAAGCACAGTCAACATGTGCAAAGCAAATGTGAGTAGCAGACAACTTTACCTGGAGCCTCATGCATGGAGCGACAGTTTGATAGAAGGGTCATCCACATTTTTAAGGGAAGATAAAATTTAAAAAATAAAATAAAATCAGAGTGTGAGGAACCAAAAGCAATCAGAGATATAAAAGTTGCAAGTAAAATAAAGACCACGTGGTGAAAAGTCACAACATTAGCAAAAGGACTCCATGCAATTTGCAGGAAAGAAAACTCACGCTAAGAAAGTAAGCAGCCAACAACGTTTTGGAAGGAAGAGCCTAGGATGTGTAAGCCTTCAAAGGCTTTTAACCCATATTTGTTATGTGGGAAAAGATTTATCTTTTTAAATACTCCTCCACTTGATGACTAAGTGTCTTATAGACTGAAGGCTTTTGTAAGCCGAGGATCATGCGCTAAGGGACCCGAGGTGGATGGTTGACTGGTGTGAAAAAAAAGATTTTTTTTGACCAAATGAACATGCATACTAACTAGGATGATGTTAGTAGTAACTCACCTGAAAGTGTAAAATCTAGTAGCTCGCTACTTCGCTAGCCAAAAAATGCAAGGTTTTCCGGCTAGCAACATAGCGAGTCATCAAAAAACCTCAAAACCTGGCAAAATAGTGATGGGTCCATGTGGTAATGATGTGGCACCATCAACGAGCTATTGAATGACAAGTGGTAGCTGATAGAATGACTGAGCGATGATGTGGCCAGATCGCAGACTGAAGAAGGAGATGTTGCCATGTGGCGAATCATGCAACCATCGCTATCTCGCAAAAGAGAAGTTGCTCACGTAATAACATGGTGATATAGCAAGGATAGAGGTGGTGATGACATGTGGTAGCAAAGGATGAGGTCACAAGCTAATCAGAGCTTGACAAGTGGTGCTTACCTAGAGGACAGGCCAGTAAGATGGGGACAAGTGGAGTTGTCTGATTAGCTGAAGGGTATAAAGTGAGATTTTAAATACAAAAAATATATCCCTGTGTGCATGTTCATTTTGAAGATAAAAAAATTTGATTTCAAATTTTAAATTTCTAAAGTTGAAAACTATAGAATATTTTAAAATTTTCATTTTATTCTTTTTGTGGAACTATGAATGGGACTCAAAACTTCAAAAGGGCATAACAGGGGTTATTTTTGTCAAAAATGGGCACTCCAAAATACCATCAGAATTGAGAAGATCTAATTTTTTTGAATTTGAGGTTCGTTTTAGTAGAGGTGTTCACCAATTCCTACTATAGGTCAATTTATGATTTTTGGGGCATTGGCAGCAGAACAGGAAAATTTGATCATGGAGCATCGAAATTGGTTAGAGGGTAGTTCTAAAGGCTTGTTGGGATCCAAATATGAATAAAATCATCTTTAAGTAGTTTTCTCACATTTTGGAAGTCACATTTCTATTGATTTGTTACTTTTACCTTGTGAATTCATTTTAACATCAGAAGTCAGTTACATCCTTTCATCATTACATTTTGAGATATTTTATGCATCTGAGAGCCAAAATGAAAGGATTTGATTCACCAGTTGAGGAGATATTAACGAGAGTCTTTTCATGAAAAAAAGAGGGAATTTCATGTGGACAGATGTCAATTGTAGAGTCAATCTAGGAATTCCTTCCTCTATATCAATCTCATTCTTTCTCATTGTACAGGTTCTCGTTTCTGGGAAGAAAAAGTTCATTGATGTGAGACCATTGGTTCCAGTATTTTGACATGTTTCCTTGACTGTGACACCATTCTTCAACACAATTCTCTCATGTGAACAATAGTAGTGCAGATAATACAACAAGTTCTAATATGTTAGGTGTTTTCATGTTTTAATTTTGTGCATCCAAATGTATAGTTTCAAGGAAATCAATACATATGAGCAATAATTTCACTAGTTTCATTATGGTTCTTGTCTCCTATCTTAGCAATCTGTAAGTCTTATGTGGTCTTGGAAAAAAGATCTAAGGTCCATTTGCATCCCCTTCAGGTTGTATGTTTGATGTATTTTGTTGTTGGACCAAAAAGCCAAGTAAATGCTTGATATGTTTAACAAGGTTACTGGTTACTTGAGAAGGATATTTTGTGAGAATTAGATTTGAATGAACACTGATGTCTGAACCACAAGGTGATTAGATAGATCTGATGTTTGGGTATGCAAAATATGTCCTGATGTCACAGATGTATGTTTTGAATTCACGAAATTGCCTAATGGATTAGGCACTGATCAGTTATAGGATCACTTGTTATTCTTTTGCATATTTGAGATTGTGTTGAATCAACATCATTAATCAAATGTTTCCCCTTTCATGTTGAAAGTTATTCAATGTTAACCCACACTTAGCTTGCAATTTTCATGAGTTATATTCTTAGCTATTTCATGCTTGTGATTTCTTGGTTAAGTATAGAATAATTAGGGGTTTTATCTGTTATTTTGGATTTTGATTGTGCTCATTGCACTGGTCACATAATTGGATCCTAAGAGGTTCACCCACCTAGGTTTTGTAGAGCCTGAAGTGAAGAAGGAGTGTAGCCTTATAGTTGGTTCAGGTTCTTGGTGAATTATGTCCATTATTGGAGATAGCTACCCATAGATGCAATCTTACCCTATATACTTGGTTATTAAAACACTGTTAAATTAGGAGCCAACAAAATGGCGACTCTGCTAGGGATGTGCATACAGAAAGAATCAAAATCTCTGGCATGAAATAGATTGGATATAGAAAATATATAGGAAGAGGTGTTCCTTATTTTCCTTGCTGAAGTTTCATGTCCCCTAGTTTTCTTATTCATTAACAGCAGAAGTTTGACTGAATTGGATAATTGGTAGTATCAAAGTCATTTGGCATTTTGATATGTTGCTATCAGAATTCAGAGTTGTTGCTAAGGTTCTTTCACGTTAGAAAGAAACATGCACACCTTTTTGCATTGGAAATATTTTTGTTTGTAAAGAAAACAAACGAAAAAATAAATTTGTCTCCAAATTATATTTTTTGACAAATAAAATAATCTCCACCTTGATTTTCGAGCCCAAGTAAAAAATGGCCTAGGTGTAAAAATTTTTACCTCAGATTTTAACATCCAAAATGGATGTATTTTATATGGAAATGAGGGTTTTTGAGCACTTTGAGCTCAATTATGATGTTTGTTTGGGCTCAAAGTGCTCCAAAAAATAGGTCCCCCCAGATCCAATACACAACACTTCTAAAAAATTGAAACCCTCTGAAAGAGAAAACTCAGATAAGAAAATTGATGCCAAATCTCTCATGAACAGAATAGGGGCATGAAGATATGGAGCTCTGAAACCATGTTGAAGTTGATGAAAGATCAACTCTACAGCTCCCAAGAATCACCTGCATGAAAACACCTATTACAAAAAGAGAGAAGCAAAAAGCTATGGAGGCAAGAATTGCCAGATCCATAGATGATACATTCTTGATAAGCAAAAAAGAGATTGCTATTATCAATAATGAATTAATATCAATGAATGTTTACAATGAGAGATCATCCTTATAAAGGAGATCAAAACCCTAAAAAGGTGTAACCTAGGTTGCATAATAATAATTAATAAAAGAATTAATTATTATATGCCTAAAGTTTAGCTTAAGTAGACAAGAGTTAATTAGAAATTATCTAATTACTCTAACACCCCCCCTTAAGATGAGCAATAATGCAGTTACAAAAAATGCATAAAGAGAAAGGAAACTACAATGCAATGCCAAAATACACAAACAATCAACTCCATAGCTCCCAAGAATCACTTGCATGCAAACACCTATTATAGAAAGAGAGAGACAAAAAGCTATGGAGGTAGGAATTTCCAGATCCATAGATGAGACATTCTTGATGAGAAAAAAATGAGATTGCTATTTTCAATAATGAATTAATCTCAATGATTGTTTACAATGAGAGACCATCCTTATAAAGGAGATTTAAACCCTAAAAAGGTGTAACCTAGGTTGCATAATAATAATTAATAAAAGAATTAATTATTATATGCCTAAAGTTTAGCTTAAGTAGACTAGAGTTAATTAGAAAATATCTAATTACTCTAACAATTATAACTCACTTGCAGATTATAGACCTCTATTTCACTCCTCCATTCTTCTTGGCATTCACACACTTTAGCTCTGATAGCTTATTCACTCTTTAAGCATTCATACTCTTAAGCCTTCTTTCTTTGCATGCCAATTGCAGTCTCTTTTGCTCGACCACTGAATGAAGCAATACCCTAGACTCCTTGAATTCCTTAGGTTCTTGCACATGACAACCTTTTCTTTTGACTAGATATTTCTAAAGATATTTTTTTGCTTAACCACAATCATTCATTTTAGGGTTAGGTAGGAGACAATGAATCTACCCAACTTTTCCATTTTTTGTTCCTCTAGAAAATTCTTCTTCAATCCTCCTTGAATTTGCCTCAAAATGGTTTACCTTGAATTCTATATTGCCAACTCATCATAGTTATCTTTCACAGACTTCACACAATTCAAGAAAATAAAATAGTCAACTCAAATATGTCAAATCTTCAATTTAACATATTTATTGGCACTCAGCATCAATATACTATCACTAAGCTTCTATACTATTCTTCCACCCAGCCAACACTAATTTACTCGACGAACACTAAAGTTTACTGATGCTCAGCATCAACTAAACTTTACTCAGCATATATTGATAATCACTTGGCTTGTATTATTTTTCATCTTTTCTTGGCACCTCTTGTTTTTCACTCGGCTTCCACTGATTTATGCTTGGCTTGCACTGACTGCTCAACAAGGCTCGACAAACACTTTTCATACTTGATCTCTTCTAGTCTTAACTTCAGTAATCTTTCATTCTAAACTTTAAGTAGATAAAAAATACACTATAGTATCAATGTCTTACTTGGTCTTAGTGCTTCTTTTACATACCAAATAACTCAACCTTTCTCTAGGTGCTATTGTTATCTCCTCTTTTCAAATCCTCTTCATCAATCAACTAAATGATAGCTTTCAGACCAAAAAGTAATTGTCTCACTAGCATGTAGTAGGTTTGACATCATTGACAAAATAATGATTATTCCATTGTTCCATTACATGTTCATCGCTTCAAAACAATCTTACATCAGCATGAAATTGAAAACCTTGTCTTGAAAATTATAATCTTCATTATTAAAATATAAGGTGAGAGAACAAGATCAAATTTCTAGAAAAGCTAGAATTTAGGAAATAAAATCATAACTAGGGTTTGAAAAACAAGATATACTATATTTAAATAAGTTCAATTTGTTAAAATTATTTCCTCCATTAGATTATGTATTGAAATGATTGTAAAAAATATCTATAACCACACCACAATAATAAATATTACTATGGTAATGATTTTTATTTTTACCAAAATTTTAATGGTTTTTATTAAAAAAATATTAAAAAAATTATGTGGGGTGAGAGCCACTATCCCCCTACACCCCCTCCTTCCTCCTTTGTCACAACATGGTGACCGAGGTAGCCAAAGTGGTCATCATAGCTAAATCTACAATGGGCAATAGAGATTGCCAAGGTAGCCATGGCCGTTGCAATGACTTTTAAAAGGCCCACACAGGGGCACCCCTTCATTAAGGGATTTTTAATATGATTTTTTTGATTTAAAAAATTTAATTCTATTTAGTTTAAAATTTAACTAAAGCTTAAATTATTAAATTAAATTAAATTATATTTAAATTTAATTATTTTTTGAATATTTTTTAAATATTAAGTATTATTAAATAGTTTCTTTAAACTATTGTCAAGTTATTTTGTCAATTTAAAGTGTTATTACTTTTCCTTGAGTAAATAAAGAGAAGTATTATTGTGATTTTATGAAAACATATTTTATTAGAAATCATTGATTCTTTAAAAAAAATATAAGAATGAGAATTATATGATGATCAAGATGAACATAGAAAACTATCACCTAGGAAACCTATGTAAACAAAAACTCAAACTTTTATTCGAACCAAACTTTATGGAATTATATTGAAACCTATATGGCTGAAAACTACACTTTTTTTATATATCTTTTATGATGCTTTGTCTTCATCTTGTGATGGGTTCTGGGAGACCCTTGTAGTTGGCCAACTAGGAATGTATACTGGAAGCACAATTTTGTGAGTATTATTTTCTAGTGACTTATGTTAGGATTGATTTTATATGTGGTTGTTTTTGAGATCCAATTCTTCTATGTGAAGCTCATGTTTTGTGATATTCTCAATGTATCCTTTCAATGTTTTCATCCAAGTAGTAGTAATTTTCCAGTTGCTCATAAAGGACTGATGAGATTCTTATGACTTTATGAGATATAATTTTATGAGCTTAGGGTAGGTTATCTATGTGTATGTTAGGAAGTGGCTTGCAATGGGGCTCAGAGCCCTAAAGAGGTTGTCAAGATAACTCATTGTAATTTAACTTAATAAGTCATAACAATTACATTAATGGGTTAAAATAACTTCAAAAGAGTTTGAATGTTATCTTTCCCATGTCTTGAGAACTAGTACATGCTAAGATGGGTGTCGATAGGATGCCTAGTTGCAACCTTGCCTAGTTATTTTCCTTATTTGTATGAAAGGATCTTTGATGCCACATAGAGTCACTAAAGGGCCATAGTCTATATAGACTTCCAAGATAACCTTAGAGTTGGATCATGTGATGAAACTTTCTCATATACATATTAGGTTCCATATGTGTCTTTATTTTCCTCTAGGATTAGATGTTCAATTTGTGTACTTGGTACCTTTGAGATAAAATGATATTAGGTTTCCCTTACCTAGATTCTTGTAATGAATTTTAGATTTTTATCTATTTGGGACTTGAGATTATCTCCTCAACATAGTGATAGTGGACCATTTAGGTTCAATGAGATTAGGTAGTAGTGATTATTATACCATTGACATCTAATAATAGGATGCTGACATTGAATGTACCTTGTGAAATTATTCTATTCTTCATATCTTGTGATTATGTTTTGGGGTCTTATTCTTGAATTTTGTACTTTGATTATTTGAGATCCTATGGGATGTTGGATTGCATCATGATGTATATTTTTTTAGCATTTCATACCCTATGACATGCACAAAGGATGAGTATGCATTCTGGTTATGTCACGTGGCATCTTACGTTTTTGTATATTCTTTCTTGTGTACATGTGGTTATTATATGACATTGACTATCTTTATTTATCAAACTTATGTGTGTGATTCAACATTATGGAACCCTAGAGAGATATAACTGTTATTATATTGCTTATGTATGTATGTGACATGTATTTGAGTTATTGCTTTTGCTTTGTTATCTCTATGATTGTTTTACTCTTTCAAAAAAAAGTTTAGAAAGCTTAGTAACATTATAGGTTAATTTCTCTTGGGTTCCCTAGTGGGATGTTACATATAGTGTTAGAGCCTAGTTTCTACATTAGTAGCTCTAGAAATATTGGTATGCCCACTAGATGAAAAGTAGTCAACTTATAACAAGACTTAAAAATAATACTTAGCTATTACAACTTGAATAACTTGAACTTCAAACTTGTATACTCAAACATAAAAAAAGGGAAAAATTGAAAGAACTCTTGATTTTGGTTTTCAAACATATATTCATGTGAATATTCTTTAGGATATCATGCCTTTGTTGATTTTTTTGGTATGTCATTTTTATTTCTTGGATGATTGTAGGATGATGGTGACCTAAAATAGATCAGTTGTGAGTGATTGTATCTTAGGCCAAGGTAGAGTTCATGGGAGGGTAAAATATACTAGCCCTCATGTGACTAATTGTGAGAGTCCTATTTGAGAAGGGAGTAGGGAGGAGAAAAGTGGAGAGAAACATGCAGACTCAGAGAAGCCTGGTATTAGACAACTATTGAACACTAGTTTAGAGCCCCTAACCATTTAGAAGAGAGCTGAGAGAGAGGGGTCACATAATTTTTGGAGTGATGAGAGGAAAAGACATAGGAGCCCTAGGAAGGGCCATGTAGAGGATAGACAATAGTCTATCAAATCCAATTAGAAAAAGGACTTATTGTAGTTCAAGATGAAACCTTTCTCAGGAGATGGTATAGGGCATGATGTGGACAACTAGTTGACTATACTAGATGTTATATGATGCAATACTTTGACACAAATGTCAAAGAAAGGTATGCTATTACCCACTTGGAGCTCTTTGTGGCAAACTAGTGGAAAATTGAGGAGAAGAAGTTGACCCTAGATATGAAGAGCGTTACATGGGAGTTTTTCCTTGAGAAATTTTGTCAATATTTCTTACCTGAATAGTGGAGTTAGTAGAGAGCAGATGATTTTTACAATATGAGGTAGTTTACCTTGACCATGGTAGAGTACGAGCTGAAATTATTTGAGCTCATGCCTTATGTGGGGATCAATGGCTGTTCACCACTTATTATGAAACATTTTATTCGTGGACTAAGCAACCATATCATTGGGGGGTGTAAAGGTATTTCAACCTAAGATCATTAAAGATTTCATTTGTTAGACCATACTTTTGGAGAAGAACATCACTTCAGGGTATGGTGGTTTTGTGGGAGAACCTTCTAGTTGACATGTACTATCAGGGTCTAGAGGCACACCAAACTAGGAAACAAATAGTAAATTGAAGCCTCCTTTCTTTAGGGGGAAACCATAGGCAACAAAAACACCACCAACAGTAGAGGGAATATTTTCCTCTAGCTAAGAGTGGTGATGGTAGTTCCAACTCTAGGAAATTCTATAACCTACAACACATTAAGCACAATTAGTATAGTCATCTTGCATAGAATACCCACTCTTTTTTTAGTAGGGATAGTCATCAATAGTCTAGTGCACCTCTAGTTGGTCGAGATTATGGTAAAGGAATAGGGTACTTTCATGCCAATAGTTTGGGCATTTTACAACCAAGTGCCCACAATGTACTTCTCAATATTATGGATAGAGGCCCATAACATTTGAGCCTACATTGGGTGATGTTGGGAGATCACATAGATTTTTTGTAGTTGTAGATCATCACTAGGAATATCACTAGGGTACCATGGTTGAGACTATGAGAATGATTTTGGTGTTACAGGCTCTTTCACATCACCTTTTATAGTAGTCGAGTGTGATCTAGAGGTAGTTATACAAGACATAGGTTAAAAGTGGAACTATCTTTAGGAGATAAGGTAGCCACATATTCTCTAGTGCATCAATGTGAGTTGGATGTAGTAGGATTTACTAGTATAGTAGAGCTTTGAATTATTACCCTTGGATCATATGGCATAGTGTTGGACATGTGTTGGCTAGTCTTGCATGGAGCTAGCATTGACTGTTGGAATAAGATTATAAAGTTTAAGGATTCAAAGGATAAGGACTCATAGATTATAGGCATCTAGAGACAAATATCCCTTTGGATGATCTTTGTGATGAAGCTTAAGTGGAGCATTCGAAAGGGTTGTCAGGTGTTCACCATTATTGTGAGTGAACTTGAGGAGGAAGAATTTGAAGGGAAGGCCCTAGATCATCCTATATTGCAAGAGTTTATTGATGCAATTCCTAGTGAGATCCATATTATAGCACCAAATAGGGACATTGATTTTTTCATCGACCTCATTCTAGGAGTGGAGCTCATATATAGAGATCCTTATTGGATGATCACTCATGAGTTGAGTGAGTTGCAACTTCACCTTGATAATATTTTGTATAAAGGTTTCATTAGAGCAAGTATTTCTCTATGGGGAGTACATATGCTCTTTGTGAAGAAGAAGGATGAATCATTACACTTGTGTATTGAGACAAGTAGTTGAATAAGGTAATAATTAAGAATAGATATACATTACCAAGAATTAACAACTTATTTGACTAGATCAAGGGAGCCAAAGTTCTCTCTAAGATTGATCTTAAGTTAGGATTCCATCAACTACACCTTTATGATGTTGACATACATAAGACAACCTATGGCTATGAGTTTACAATGGTTCCATTTGGTTTGACAAAGGCTCCATCATTATTCATGTGCTTGATTAATGAGGTATTTTTTTCTTACCTTGATCATTTTATACTTGTGTTCTTGGATGACATATTAAATATGATCCAGATCTTAGGAAGAACATGAGGAACATCTACGATTAGTCCTTCACTTCCTAAGAGATAATCAATTGTATGCCAATTCAGAAAAGTGTGACTTGTTTTAGTCTAAGGTACAATTTTTGGGACACATTAGTTTAGGAGATGACATCTCAATGGATCCCACAAAGATCCAAGATATGGTGGATTATATTGTACCCACTAATGTATCTAAGATTCATAATTTCATGGGCTTGGTAAGATACTACCATTGTCTAGAACTTCTCCAGAGTTTCATATCCTATCACTTCCCTCTAGAAAAAGGGGAAGAAGTTTATTTTGATGGAGAAGACAAAATAGGCCTTCTATAATCTCAAGGATATTTTTAATAGTGCACATATTCTAGTAATACCTAATCTAGTAGGTGGTTTCATGGTGTGCACTAATGTGTCCCTAGAAGGGATTATTGTAGTCCTTATGTAGGAGGACATGTGATTTTGTATGAGTCTCATAAGATCGAGGAACATTAGATGAACTATCCAACACATGATTTGAGTTAGTATTAGTTGTTCATTCCTTAGTAAGGTGGATCAATTTCTTGTTGGGGCATCATTTTGAGCTTCATAGTGATCATTGTAACTTATAATATATCTTCATGCAATCCAATTTGAATGCTGGATAGAGGCATTGAATGTATTTTTTATACACGTATGAATTTGAGGTGAATTATGTTCAGAGGATGGAGAATGTGGTACCTAACTCTTTGAAGCATAAGAGACATGTGATATTATCATCAACTTTGAGTGTGGATTTGATGATCCATATTCTTCTGAATCTTCCTACAGGTACTTGACATCAAGAAGTAAGTGTTGAGATTGACTCAGTAGAATTTTGGAGGGTACGCATTCAAGACGTGTTCCAAAGTTAGATGACCTCTTGTGTCATGCAAGGAGGATTTATGTAGCACCATTAAATGATCTTAATGCATTGATCCTATCAAAGGTCTATCGTGCACCTTACTCGACACATCCAAGTGTCAAGAAGATGCATGTAGACTTTTGGTAGTTGTATTATTAGTTAGATATGAAGTATGATATTGTTGCTCTTGTTGTTAGGTGTCCTATAGAGCTTCTACAATCTGACCACATTTCTTCATGGTAGTGGGATATTATTTCTATGGACTTAATTGTGGGGTTACCCACGAATCCCTATCAACATGATGCTATCATGATCACTGTTGATAAGTTAACTAAGGTGGCAAACTTTTTATTGATGAGGTCATAATGGCTTTAGTAGACAATGCATTTATGCATGACATTATGAGATTACATGGTATTCCCTAACAGATCATTTCAGATAGGATCCTATATTCACATTCACATTTTGGATTTCTTTACAATTTGATCTTGGAGCACAATTAAATTTCAACTTAGCATATCACCTTGAGACAGATGGATAGAGAGATAGAGAGAGAGAGAGAGTGAATTGGGTTGTAGAGGATATGTTGAGGATGTATGTCATGGACTTACAATTTTTTTGGATGACTATCTACATCTAGTAGAGCTTTCATATAATAATGGTTAGCATAGTTTGATTGGAATGACACCTTTTCAAGTATTGTATGGTCATCCTTGTTGTACACCTTTGAGTTGGGATAGTTTAGAGAATTACATCTTTTTGGGTCCTGAGATGCTTTGAAATATGGAGCAATGGGTAGTACTCATTTATGAGCATGTGTCTACAACATAGGATAGACAAAAGAATTATGTAGATCCTCACATGATTGATAAGAAGTTTGTAGTTGGAGAGAAGGTTTTCCTGAGAGTGTGTCCATTGAAGAGTTTTATATGTTATGGAAAGGGTTTGAAGCTAGTACCTTAATTTGAGGGGTCATTTGAGATTCTTGAGAGGATAGGTCAACTTTCCTACTTATTGGCAATATGGTCAGACAGATGTCTTGATGATTGTCATTTATGGCAACATACATTTAGCATTTTATTTATGTATTTAGAGATAGAAAATTGTCAAGCATTAGACAGTTTGTAGTAGCATAATGTACAAATCTTAAGAGTACAAATGATGCACAAAGTGTTAGCTTATGCGTAGCTGATAATTTTTTTTTGACATTCTCATGATAACATGTACCGATGTGCATGTGTGTATAGACAATACAATGCAAATTATATTGAGATCAATAGTGCTGGCATTTAATAGTGCATAACAGAGCATAATAGTAAACAAAGTTGTATGACTTTAGCAATTATTTTGGTTACAAAATAATTACTAAGTTAAGTTGAGCTAACTATGTGGATATTATTCCATAAGTTATTTCATATTATGTCAAGCGTGTGATAACATGAAGGTCGAAAATGCAGAGTTTTGTGATTGTGTAAGGTGTAAGTAAAGATCTTATTTTGTGCAGATAATGAAAAAGTTGCATGATTAGATGTGACATGTGAACTATTGTAAGAGCTATTTGGGATTCTTATGTGATGTTAAAACTTATATAAGATTAGAGCAAGTGTGAGTTACAATAGAAAAACAAGTATTGTATGTAGACCTATCTTGTGAACAAATTGAATTGTATAATTGCATGTTAGGGTAGTAGGCTCTTTTTACATATATTGTAATTGTTCTACCAACTCTTAACAGTGTTGTAGCAACTCCTAATAGGGTTGTAACAACTTCTAATAGGTTAGAGGCTTTTCTCAAGTCCCAGTCCTCTAAAAATGACTTGAGACACTATATGTACTTCATAGACTCCTGATAAGGTCAATATCCTTAATAGGATCCTATTGTTTAGGGAATCATCTAGTGGGTATCATCCCCACTGGGGTTTTTCCTTGGCTAGGGTTTTCCTAGTTAAAAAATAATGGTGTTATGAGTTCTCTATGTGCATAGTTATATTTACTATTCAACATTGTTGGTTTACTTTCATATGCCAGTTATAAAGTAATTAACAATATTCTGTTGTGGGAAATTTTTTTTAATATATAGATTCACCCCCACCTCTCAGTATTATCTATTTCTAACAATTGGTATCAGAGCATAGTTACTTTGAAGAGGCTTAGTAGCTTAAGTAAGATCCTAGTGAATATGGAACAGTTGAAGAACAATCTTGAAGAAGCTCTTGAACAAATTGACCTTCTTACTAAAGAGAGAGATAACTTGAAAGATAGATACAAAGATGTAAAAGTTTACATTCGAAAACTAAAAGATGAAATTGATGATCTTAAATCTAGAAAGGAACCTTTTGCATGGATCAATGGTAATGATGATACAAAAAAATCAAGAAAGAGAATGAGATCTTGAAACATGAGTTGAAAATTGTTGAGCTAAAGTTGAGTCTTAAGATTAATGACAATAAGAGTGAACTTGATCTAAAATATGAGAATGCAGACTTAGATCCCAATTAAGTCAAGTGACATCTAAATTATATTCTATTAAGATAGAACATACAAAGTTGGAAAAATACAACATCATTGTGAAAGGAGAGTTGATACAAGCTAAACAACAGTTAGAGAAACTTTACGCAAGTTCTAAGAAAATTGTTGAATAGATATTTCATCAAAGACCTTCTTATGACAAGATAGGCCTTGGACATCTTCTAGGAGAGAAGTCAACAAAGGGAGATGAGATTAGGATAAAACCATAACAAAAATCCCTAAAGAAAATTTCAAATGGTTTGATGAAGTTGAGAGAATCAAATTGATAGAGAAATTTAATGAACCTAGAACAAAAAAGAAAGTTAAAGAGCCTAAGCAAGATGATTTATCTAAAGAGGTAAGACATGAATTTAGAGGTAGATGCTATATATGTAATGAAGTTGGTCATATGAAGAAAGATTGCACAAGTAAGTCCTTTAAACCTATTACTAATTTCTATTGTTATAATTGTCACGGTTATGGACATAAGGTAGTAGAATGTAAGAAACCTAAGTTTATTGATGATAATAAGAATAGTGGAATGTTTAGGAATACTAACCCTATAGGTAATGGAAGAAGTAGATCTCAGAGTAGATCAAATGATGGAGAGAAATATAATGGTGAAAAATGGTAGTTTTTTTGTTGCAAAGCTAACAATCCTAGACACATTGCAAGAAATTGTAGAGCACCTAAAAACTAGAATGGAAACAATCAGAGGAGAAATACATCTATATGTCAGTTATGCAATAAATTTGAACACACAACAAGATTCTATAGAATGGATAGGGAAATTTAACAAGAACCCTAATCAAAGAAGGAACAATAGCAAGAATGATATAAGGAATGAAAATGGAGGCAACAACAGTCAGAAAGAAGCAGTCAAGGAATTCAAAGAAGAATTTGTGAAAGTTTGTAATCTAGAGGGTTCACATATAGTATAGCAAGAGAAATTATTTGATGCACTTGATGGAAAGTTGAAGTCACAGATTGCTTGTGGCTCAACCTGTTTGACTTAAGCTACTACAAAAGGAACAGAGCATTAGTGGTCAGAACTGATGTTAGAGAGTCAGTTAGAGATTGCGCAGTTAACAAAAGGTAGAAGACATAGAGAGAAAGCTATGGTTCAGTGCAAAAGTCTTGATATGATCACAGTAAGAAAAAATTGTAAGAACAAGGTCACTAGTAAATAAAGACAATATTACGAGTTTGTGGTAGATACACATTTATTGTATAGTCCATTTTGAAATGATTTAAGGATTGCAAACAAGATTTGATGTACCATTTATTCATTTGAAGTGTCTTGAGCAAATTAAAGAGCAATTTGACAAAAAATGAAGTGAATAGTAAAGTTTATGAAGCTAAAATTTGTAGAAGCCCTAAAATAGTGAATTTGAGGTATTTTACAAAGTATTAAATCTAGTTTATTGCAATTTTTATAGTTATTGAGCAATGGCTAGTCAAAGAGTGCATGATATTAGTGACAGACCAAGGTGTGAGTTCAAGAAACACCCATTTATTTATTTACTAGATGATCCTATAGGCACATTTTTGCAAGTTCCAAAAAATGTGTTACACGTGGAGGATATAAGGAGTTATATATATTGAAAATTTGAGAGCATAGGAGATGAGGAGATTCAGAAAGATTTAGGAAAGATGTGCAACAATGACTTATCCCTAAAGTCTAAGTATGTGTACATTGAAGATTTGAATTTGGTGAAGTATATGGTCTATATGAAATTTGATAATCATGAGTGGACCCAAATTATTTTGAGTAGAATGCATGATGATATGTTTTGGTTGGGTGATGTGCAGATTGTCATTGACAATGACCTAATTCACAAGGTCATAGGATTAAGAAAATAAAAATTGTAATCCTATCAATAAGAGAAATGTTAAGAAAATGGTGGAGATAAACCTGAAAAACAAGTTTGATGGAAGGAGTATTAAGGTTGATCCTATTTAGGATAAAGGAGTCAAATTATTGACTAAGATCTTAGGGTACAAGTTAAACCATGGATCAAGGGTTAACTATGTACTTGTTAGTTTATGCTGATTGATCAGGGAAGTACTGTACATACTTCTTAAATTCTTTGAATTTTTTTTTTGGGCTATGGCTGACATGTTCTAACCCTAAAGTGACATAAAAATAGTTGTATAAATGGGCTTAGGGTTAGGGATTGTTTTATTCTAGGTGATGTGAAAATTGGTTCTTGCAACAGTATTGAGCTGTAAGGGATTACAGATTATAATCAGGTTGTAATCACTAGATCATAATAATATTGGACTTGCTGTTTGGTGGACGTAGCCTAGAGATTGGGTGAACCACATTAAATTTCGGTGTCTTGTGTTCTTTTTCTATGTGATCTATTATTTTTTTTTATTGGTTATAATTGCATGTAATTATTATTTCTGTCTAGGGTTTAATCCTAACAAGTGGTATTAGAGCGAGGTTGTTTTAAAGTTATCCTTTGTAGGAAAGTCTCACAGTTGAGTGGGAGCAATGGCAGACGAGGGTAAGCTGAGGGTTGACAGGTTTAATGGGTAGAACTTTTTGTTATGGAAGATGCAAATGGAAGCTATTGGAAGGAAAAACCAAGAATCAGGGATCTATGTCAAATGATGATTTGGATGTTTTGGACACAAAGGAACCTAGAAGCATTTGATT
This sequence comes from Cupressus sempervirens, assembly GCA_028749045.1. Lineage (NCBI taxonomy): Eukaryota > Viridiplantae > Streptophyta > Pinopsida > Cupressales > Cupressaceae > Cupressus > Cupressus sempervirens. Next base: position 889,918,816 of record CM053792.1, on the reverse strand, counting down.
ATGCTTGACACCATTGGTGGCATTAATAATAAAAAAGTGAAGATGATAGAAGAGTTGATGCAAACCCTAGTGAAATTGTATGAAAAGCCCTCCGCTTCAAACAAGGTATTTCTCATGAAGTGTTTATTTAATATGGAAATGGTTAAAGGTGGATCTTTTGTGGATCATTTAAATGAATTTAATACAATTAATAGTCACTTATATTTTGTGGGTATCAATTTTGATGAAGAAATTAGGGCTCTCTTAATTTTGTGTTCTTTTTCTGAAAGCTGGAATGGCTTGGTAATGGCTGTGAGTAATTCTGTTCCTAGATCTAGTACCCTAAAATATGATGATGTGATCGATGTTATTTTGAGTGAGGAAATTCATAGGAAATCCTTAGGTGGATCTACATCTAGAAGTGCTTTGAACGCACAAAGTTAGGGTAGAACGATTGAGAGAGGAAATAATTTTGAAAATCATGGGAAATCAAGAGGAAAGTCAAAGGGGAGGAGATCTCAATTGAGAGGACCAAACAACTGCTAGTACTATGGGAAACTAGGGCATAAAAAGAAAGATTGTTGGACTCGAAAGAAAAATGAAGGAGATAAACCAAATGGAGATAAGGAGGAAAATGTGGTAAGTAACAAATTTGAAGAGGATGCTTTGCTTCTATCTTCAGAAAGTGTTGATGATTCAAGGGTTTTAGATTCTGGTGCTTCATTTCATGCTACATGTCATAGAGGTTATGTCATTGATTATATTCAAAGGGATTTTGGGCTTGTTTATTTAGGGGATAATAAACCCTATCGGATTGTTGGAAAGGGAAAAGTTAATATTAAGTTGCAAAATGGGAATCATTGGCTACTACATGAAGTAAGACATGTTCCAAGGTTGAGTAGGAATTTAATTTCAGCGGGGCAACTCGATGATGAGGGTTGTGTAGTTACTTTTAATAATAAAAACTAGAAGGTTTCAAAAGGTTCCCTTGTAGTAGCAAAAGGTGTGAAAGTAGGCACCTTATATCTTTGTGCAAGTCATATTGTTCCTTCTACTTTAATTGTTTCAGAGAAAAATGAATGTTCAGGAACAGCTGTTGCAATTGAGCAGGGAGAACAAATAGCTACTATAGATTTTGATATAGTGCTATGGCACAATAGACTTGGACATATGAGTGAGAAAGGTATGAAAGCACTTCATTCAAAGAAAGTTTTACCAGGTCTAAAATATGTTAATATGGATTTCTGTGAAATTTGTGTGTATGGAAAACAAAAGAGAGTGAGTTTTGTGAAGACTGGGAAGGAAAATAAAAATGAAAAAATAGAGCTTGTGTATACAGATGTATGGGGACCAATTCAGGTATCTTCCCTTGGTGGCTCTCATTATTATGTTACATTTATTAATGATGTAACTAGAAAAGTATGGGTTTATTTTCTTAGACATAAATCTGATGTATTTCAAACTTTTAAGAAATAGAAATGCTTGGTTGAAAATAAGACTAATAAGAAATTAAAATGTCTGAGATCTAATAATGGTGGTGAGTATTGCAACCATCAATTTGAAGATTATTTCCCTTACACATGTGGGTGGAGGCTATCAATACTTATGTATATTTGATTAATAGAAGTCCCTCCACTCCTTTGGGTTGTGGTATTCTCGAGGAAGCATGGATTGGTAAGAAGGTGAGTTATTCTTTTCTCAAAACCTTCAGTTGTGAAGTGTTTTCTCATATAGATTCTAAAAATAGAACTAAGCTAGAAGCTAAGTCAAAGAAATGTGTATTTTCTGGATATGGTATTAATGAATTTAGTTATAGGCTTTGGGATTTTGAAAATCATAAAATTGTAAGAAGCAGACATGTCATATTCAATGAGAAAGTGTTGTACAAAGATCTATTACAACAACATGAGAAGAAAAAAAATGATTATGTAGTGCTAGATGATACTCCAAAAAATGATGTTCCAACAATTCCTCATGATGTGCAACAACTGCAACAACAACTACCACACACACTAGTGAATGTTAGATGGTCAACAAGGAAAATTAGACCTCCAGAAAGATTTTCTCCCTCTTTGTATTCAATTTTACTTATTAATGCTGGTGAACTTGAATGTTATGATGAAAGATTAAATGGACTCTTTGCTAAAGAATAAGGCACATGATTTATGCAAGTTGTCTACAGGTAAAAGAGCTTTATAGAATAAGTGGGTTTATAATTGAAAAGGAGAGGATGGAGGTAAGAAAAGATATAAAGCCAGGTTATTTGTAAAAGGATTTGCACAGAAAAAAGGCATTGATTTTGATGAGATATTTTCTCCTATTGTTAAAATGACTTCTATCCATACTATTTTAAGTATTGTGGCTACTGAAGATTTCCATTTAGAGCATCTTAATGTTAAAACTACCTTCCTTCATGGTGATTTGGATGAAGAGATATATATGGCTTAGCCACAAGGTTTTGAGGTCAAAGGTAATGAGAACTTAGTGTGCAAATTGAAGAAAAGTTTATATGGCTTGAAGCAAGCACCTCGATCTGAAATTTGACAATTTTATGCATGAGCATGGATACAACAAGTGTCATTCAGATCATTGTGTTTACTTTAAGAGGTTGGATGAGGATAGCTACATTATTTTATGTTTATATGCTGATGATATGCTTGTAGCTAGGTCTAACATGGATAAGATTAAGGGGCTGAAACACTAGTTAGCACATGCATTTTCTATGAAGGATTTGGGGGCAGAAAAGAAAATCCTTGGTATGAAGATTTATGGAGATAGGAAGAACAAGAAATTGATGCTATCTTAGGCTGATTATGTTGAGAAGGTGTTGCAATGTTTCTCTATGGAGAAAGCTAAAGCTATTAGCACACCTGTACCTAGTAGTTTGAAGTTGACTAAGGAGATGTGTCCCAAGACATAAGAAGAAGAGGATAAAATGTCCAAGGTACCCTATGCTTTAGTTATAGAAATCTTGATGTATGCTATGGTATGTACAAGGCCAGATATTGCACATGCAATGGGAGTTGTTAGCAGGTATATGAGTCATCTAGGAATTGAGCATTGAAATGCAGTGAAGTGGATTCTTAGATATTTGAGAGGAACATCCAATAAGTGTTTACATTTTGGAGGCTCTACTACTATTTTACAAGGTTATGTTGACTCAGATTAGGCAGGGGATATTTATACTGGGAGGAGTACTATAGGTTATGTCTTTACTGTTGGTGGGGAAATCGTGAGCTATGTTTCTAGGTTACAGAAAGTTAATGCTTTATCCACTATAGAGGAAAAGTATGTTGTTGCTACAGAGGCAGCCAAGGAGATGATATGGCTTCAGTTCTTCTTGGAAGAGTTGGGACATCCTTAAAAGGATAATTATTTGTTTACAGATAGTTAGAGTGCCATTCATCTTGTAAAGTATTCAACTCTGCATTCAAAGACCAAACACATACAGTTGCGGTACCATTTCATTCAGTTAGTTTTGGAGGATGGATAGTTAAAGTTGGACAAGATACATATAGATGACAATATGACAGATATGTTTACAAAGGTGGTGACAAGGGAGAAGCTAAATTTCTCTTCATGTTTGGTTAGTCTTCTAGACTAAAAATGAATACAACAACAATAGAGTCCATGGTGATTTGATCTAATGGGAGCCCCATGTGGTAGTGGTATTGCTAAGGATCAGTCTCCAAGTGGGAGATTTTTGTCTAGTGTGGAGTCTAATCAGTCCCCAAGTGGGAGATTGTTAGTTTGTGGTGACTAATCAGGGAAGTACTCTACATACTTCATATGGCCTTTATTGTGGCTGACATATGGCCAACATGTTGTAACCCTAAAGTGGCATAAAAATACTTGTATAAAAGGGCTTAGGGTTAGGGATCATTTTATTGTAGGTGATGTGAAAATTAGTTCTTGTGATGGTATTGACCTGTAAGGGATTACAAATTGTAATCAGGTTGTAATCATTGGATCATAATAATATAGGACTGGCTATTTGGTGGACGTAGCGTAGGGATTAGGTGAACCACGTTAAATCTTGGTGTCTTGTGTTCTTTTTCTATGTGATCTATTGTTTTCTATTATTGGTTATATTTGCATGTAATTGCTATTTTTGGCTGGGGTTTAATCCTAATAGTACTAGCTAGATTTCTTCATGTAGCATATGTGATGGCTGTTGAAAGGAGGAAATTGAACTTGTGCAACATTATTAGATTGAACCTATTGGATAATATTGCAAAGATAAAGAAAACAAAGAGCGTAGTGTTTAGATTTTAGTCCCTATTGACTCATTTGTTCTTCTATGTTACAAGAAAGTTTTCAGGAGTAATCAATTGGGATAGTAGCAAGTGTGAAATGAAGATGATATCTCAATGTTACAAATGCAAACCTAAGAATGTCAAAGACATTGATATCAATAGAATGATGAAGAACTTTTAGTCTGAGAAGAAACTGAGGTATAGGATAACTCCCTCTATGGTGGAAAAGTATAAGGATGATTTTTGCTTCATGGTGGAGATTGATAACACCTGTATGAAAGCAATGATACCAAAAGTTCATTGAGCCTATGGGCTATGATATGAGCACAAAATTAATAGAAGGGTATGTACATATTATACTTGAATCTAAGTAGGATACAAAATGCCCTAGATGGGGAACATATGTTGAAAGACTAAGGATAGTTGAATATGATCTCCATAGAAAAGATAGAAAGAATAAAGTAGAGAAATAGATAGATTTCATCCTTAAGGAATTTGGAATGTCAAGGTAGGAATTCAATGAGCTAAAGGGATTTGTGTTGGAAATGAAGGCCAATGGGTAGTCTAAATTGTTAAAAACAACACCTATTGTAGTGATAGGACCCTTAGAAGGAGTAACAATGGCACAACCATGTGTGCAAGCTCCTATTGTACCATATGTAGTAGTTGTGCTAATGCAACTAGTTAGAGACAGCTATGAATAATCAAGGAGTGAGCTAGAGGTGGAAGAACCTTTTGCATAGAGGAAGTCAGGGAGACTGGTAAAGGTTAAACATGAACATGGAAAGAAAAGAGTAAAACATACCACCAACAAACCAGGAAAGAGAAGAAAAACCATGCAAGTGAGTAGTTCTGAAAGCTTAGAAGATGATACTAAAGATAGACCTATTGAACAAGATGCACATGAAGCTAAGATAGCTACAAGAAAGAAGGCATGGAAAGCCAATGTAGAGAATCTAAACATGGAGATTGTAAATGATGACAATTTTGTATAGTTAAATAAATTTTATAGCATGTATAGTAGTATGGATAGGAGGCAATTAGAGAATGCCATAATAAGAAATATGATTTCGAGGAATAAGAGATTTGATAGAATTTAGAATAAAATTCCTGAAGACCTATATAATAGGTTGATTAATAGGAAGAGAAGAGTAGTAGAAGAAGATTTAAACATGAGGATCACATCCACAAACAAGTTATGTGATGTTGGGTCAAAAGAAGAATTTGACAAAAATTTGAAGGATATTGAGCCCTTGCTAAGGAACAAAAGAAGAGAAATTATTTTGATGGGAGGAAATTATAAAGAGGTTAGGCAATAAATAAAGGAGGCAATAGTAAACTATATGTCCTCAGTGCCTAAGGAGAGTGTGCAAGTTAAATATGATAGTCCAGTGTATGTGGAAATCCATACACCTTCTAGGGAAGAGGAAGAAGTAGAGGAAACACAACAAGCACTATCACCATCTCATATTGTTATGTGTACTAAATCCATGCAAGTGGATAGTATGCACATAACTATGGATACTAAGGAGAACCAATTTGCAGGATATGGAACAAATGTTGTTGACAATATCAAAAATATCACTGATTATTCCAGTTTTGATGATGAGGAAGAAGAGAAAAAGAAGAAGGAAGAGTAAGAAAAGAGGGAATATGAAGCAAAAGAAAAGAAAAGAAAAGAAGCAAAGGAAAAGAAGAGAGAAGAAGAGGTAAAGAAGAGAAAAGAAGAAGGGGAAAAGAGGAAGAAAGCAGATGAAGAAAGGAATAAGAAAGAAGATGAAAAGAAGAGAGCAAAGGAATAGAAGGTAAAGGCTACTATAATTTAAATAGTGTCAGTAGCTAGGACACTTGCATCAACATCTATTCCATATAATGATAAAGATGAGAAATAATTAATGGGCACCTTGAGCAAGTTATTTGAGAAAAATAAAACTATTAAGTCTTTGGAGAAGACTCTTGTTGAAGTCTTCAAATACATGTAGAAGATAGTTTCCACAACTATAGAAAATCTAGACTTGTAAGCCAAGGCAAAAGAGTTGGTGAAGACCTTTGATGAGGAACTCACAACTTTGGCTGAAGTTGCAATAGTGCAAGCACAAAAAAATCATGAAGCAACCCTATTTAACATAGTTTGGACTAATGTGTGCAATGATTTGAAGGCATTTGATGGAAACATCAAGGAATTGAGATAATGTATTTCTGAAGGTAAGAATTTGTATGGACAATGTGCAATTTCTTACACTTACTTATCAGATTTTGATGCAAAGATCAAAGGCCATATGAGTGAGCTTCAGACACTCACTACAAGATTGCAGTAACCTAAGATCAGAATTGAAGATTCTGAGAATGACATTGAAAAGATACACAATGCTATAAGAAGCATTGAATGTGACAAGGAGAAGGTAATAAGAAGATTCTCTACTCTCAAAGAATATCTAGCACCTAAAGTATTAATTTTGTAGAGGCAATTGGAGGAATGTCTCTAAACAAAGAATTCCTATGAAAAATTTGCCTATATTGACTTGAGCGTAGTTGAAAGGAGTAATAAGGAATGTAATGATCGATCAAAACATGAATAAAATTGTTATGTTTTGAAGGCAATTTTTGTGTAGTTACTTTTATTTATTTTTGTTATGTATGACATCATTTTGGGACTTAGCCAATTTTCCAAAATGTTTCCATCAATGCCAAAGGGGGAGATTGTTGGTACTATGGTTAGATAGATGTCTTGATGATTTTGATTTATGGAAATATACATCAACATTTCATTTATGCATTTAGAGATAGAAGATTGTCTAAGTATTAGACAATTTGCAGCATCATAGTGTACAGATCTTGAGAGTACGAACAATGCACAAAGAGTTAGCTTATGCATAGTTCAGGAAAGGTTTGTGACATTTTCATGATGATGTGTATTAGTACACATGTGTGTATAGACAATACGGTGCAAGTTATACTGAGATCAACAGTGCAGGCATTTAATAGTGTAGAACAAAGCATATCAATAAATAGAGTTGTACAACATTAGCAATTACTTTGGTTGCAAAATAATTACCAAGTTATGTTGAGCTTATTCTAGAACTTATTTTATATTATGTCAAGCGTGTGATAACATGATGGCTAATAGTACAACATTTTGTGATTGTGCAAGGTATAAGTAAAGATCTTATCTTGCATAGATAATGAAAAAGTTGCATGATTAGATGTGACATGCAAACTATTGTAAGAACTATCTAGGAGCCTTATGTGATGCCAAAACTGATGTAAGATCAGATAAAGTGTGAGTTACAATAGCAAAGCAAGTATTGTATGTTTACCTATCTTGTGAAGGAATTGAATTGTATAATTGCATGTTAGGGAAATGGGCTCTTCTTGCATACATTTTAATTGTTCTACCAACTCCTAACATGGTTGTAGAAACTAATCACAGTGTTGAGGCTTTTAACAAGGCCTAGTCTTATAACAAGGGCTGGAGACACTATATGTACTTCATAAACTCCTAACATAGTCAATATCCTTAACATGATCCTATTGTTTAGTAAATCATCTAGTGAGTATCATCCCCACTAGGGTTTTCCCTTGGCTAGGGTTTCCCTAGTTAACAACTAATGGTGTCATGAGTTCTCTGTGTGCATGGTTATATTTACTTTTTAACATTGTTGGTTTACTTTCATATGCAAGTTATAGAGTAATTCACAATATTCAGTTGTGGGCAAAGTTTTTAATATAGTGATTCACCCCCCTCTAAGTATTATCTATTTCTAACACTACCATCTTGCCTTTTCACCTTACTTAGCTCATGTACATGATGTCTTCCATGTTTTTTTTCTTACAAAGTATCTTCATAATGTGATACTTGTTCTTTATTAGAATGTGTTATAAGTAAAGGATGAGAAATTGGCTTTGGAGAACATGCACATTCTTCAGCAGTGGAATTTGACCTTCAAGGGTTGAACCATAGAAAAAGGGTCTAATAGGAACCTACTAATGAGTCATCATCTACTTGGGAGGATGCATCTAGTGTTAGCATGAATATTGATGCTATGAGAAAACATTGCAGAATAGTGTTACGACTTTGTTTGTCATTGATGACAACATAGTAAGACCGATAGAGCAGCATGCTAAGACTTATGTATTGAAGACATCACATTGCATATCTACCCATGCATAGTTAACAAGATATACTACAACATGTATTTGACATGTGGTCAAGAGTGTAGAATTTGAATTGACAATGTACGATAGATATTGATGATTTACTAAGAACTGCAGGAAAACAAAGTATTGGGAAAATAGTTTCTATCGTATGATCAATATAACATATTGTGCTTGGAATGAAGGGTTGTAAAGTTAATTGGAGGAAGTACACTAACCATTGATGATGTCAACAAGTGCACCAGTATGGAAGTTAGACGTGTGAAAGTTTGGAAACAACTGTGAGTCAACAACATTAATTAAATGTGTATTTCCTTTAATTAAATATGGAGCCAACATGAATAATTGAGTATGGTATAAAGGAAAGGTGTTTTCTAAGTTCTAAACATAGTAGTTGTGATTTTGAAGTAGAGAAGACTTGTGAATTGTGAAGTAGAAGAGCAGAGTAATCTGCTCATGTGTGTAAGTGACCTTAAGGGTTACAAATGAGTTTTAGATCTGTTTGCATGATTTGAAGGTGAAGGAGTCTAATGTATTGGACAGAGGAAGAGAAAAGAGATTGTTCCACATCTATTATTCTGAAAGGAATAGTACCAAGATCAATTGGACAGTAGGTTCATTGATATGATCCTAAAGCTATTTTGATAGTGGGTTCAATTGCCCTCTTCAACTCTTAATAGGGTTGGAATCTCCTAACAGGGATTCAAAGTCTCCTAATAGGGAATATTTGTACTAAGCATTGTAACAGACTCCTAATAGGGTCTATCCTCTAAAAAGGAATATTCAGATTAGTACATTATTTTGTGGGCATCACTCCCACCGAGGTTTTTCTTCTAATCAAGGGTTTCCCTAGTCAACATATCTGGTGTATGTGTGTATGCACATTTCTTTATGATTGCTATTTACTTTGATTGATAAAGTAAGAATTGTTTAAGATTGATACATAACTAATTCACCCCCCCTCTTAGTTATATTGGTGAACTATTACTTCTAACAATTGGTATCAGAGCCTTAGGTCCTTGAAAGAAAGTCTAACAACTTTGGGAGATCCATGGTGAATATGTTTAGAAAGGAAAGTCCTAGATTTAATAGCACAATCTATGATAGCTGGAAGGATAAAACGAAGACTCATATCTTGTACATGGGATCAGGATATTGGCTTGTGACCAAGACATCCAAAAACATTGCAAAAGAAGACAATCTTGAAACCTGCACTAAAGAATAAAGAGAAGTATTTGTGTGCAACATAAGGGCAAGAGAAGCAATACTGTCACCATTACCTGAAAGTGAGTACAGTTAGGTAAAACTACTTAAAACTTCTCATGAAATTTGGAAAACTTTAGAAGCTAATTATGAAGGTGATACACATGCAAAATGAGTTAGATTGCAAAATTTTTATTGCACATTTCAAGATGCTAGAATGATGGAAGATGAATATGTGAGAAGCTATGTTGGAAGAATAATTGAGATTGTTGTAGGAATCACATCTCTTGATGGAAAGAAATTTGATTATGAAATGATATGGAAGATCTTGAAAAGTCTGACACCACCTTTCAAGTCAGTGACACAACTGATTCAATTGATGATACCTTGCACCACTAATTTCGCCAAAGAGACATTGCTTGGCAGATTGGAAGCTACAAAATTTGATCTAAAATAGTCTGGTGAATTGGTAAAAGTTGAGACACCATTCAGTGCATTAAACATCAAACCTGGTTTAGCAAGTAGCACAAAAACATAGGGAGACATTGTTAGTAGCAACAAATCCATTGAAGAAAAGATCCAAGAAGGAGTGTCTCTTCTTGTGGAAAGAGAAAAATATGGTAAGAATATCTTTAAATGTTGGAATTGTAATGAATATGGTCATTATGCATCTAAGTGTCCTAAAAGAGAAAGGAAGTTTAGGGTAGATTCAAATCTAGAAGATCTAGAAATTGTTTATATGCTAATGAAGATGAAGAAGAATTTGATCAAAGTAAAAGTGAAGATGAATTAGGATTTGTAGCTATAAAAGAGGATGATCTTGATAGAGAAATTAGAGAAGAAAGTGTGCTAATTTCATAGGTTAAAAAAAAAGATTGGATCATTGATAGTGGTTGTTCACATCACATGATTGGTGATATGAGCAAGTTTGTCAAATTCAGAAGCTATGATGGAGGAATTGTCAAAGTAGGGAATAATGTAGCCTGCCATATTACAAGAATTGGATCTATAAAACTTGATGGTAAAACATATACTGATGATGTTTATTTTGTTGATGTACTTAAGCATAACTTGTTGAGTGTTGGACAACTTATGGACAAAGGCTATCAATTGTAATTTGGAAATGATACATGTATTATCAATAACAAGGAAGGAAACTACTTGGTATTGGCACAAACACTAGAAGTAATGTATTTTAGTTAAACTCCATTGAAATAACATGTTTAGTAGCAAATATTGACTACAGTTGGTTATGGCACAAAAGATTTTGTCACATTAACTTTGATAATATTGTGAAGGCCAGTAACACACTTGTTGTGAGAGATTTGTCCAAAATCTCTAAGTCCACTGACACTATTTGTAAGGAATGCATTTTGGCTAAGTAGAAAGGAGTCTCATTTCCTAGTAAGTAGTTTTGTACTACACAAAAGCTAGAACTAGTTCATACAGATCTAAGTGGTCTTGCAAGAACAAGAGGATTCTATGGAGAAAGGTACTTTATGATTTTTGTTGATGATTTCACTAGAATGATGTGGGTAGATTTTACTAAAGAAAAATTAGAAGCATTTGAGAAATTCAAGATATTTAAGAATAAGGTTGAAAATGAATCTAGAGTTAAGATCAAAAGCTTAAGATTAGACAGAGGAGGAGAATTCACCTCTAGAGGATTCAATATCTATTGTGAAAAATATGGCATCAAGAGAGAACTATCCTCACCCCATACACCTAAGAAGAATGAGATTGCTGAAAGAAGAAACAAATCAATTACTGAAGTAGCAAGAGCTATGTAATTTGAGAATGATGTACCAAAGACCTTTTGGAGAGAAGTAGTCAATACAATAGTATACACACTGAATAGAGTGCAGATTAGGAAAGGTATGGACAAAACACCCTATGAATTATGGTTTGGTCACTCACCATCAATCAAGTACTCTAGGATATTTGGAAGCAAATGTTACATCAGAAGAGATGATTATATTGGTAAATTTGATACAAGGAGCGATGAAGGTATGTTTCTTGGTTATTCATAGAACAAAAACTATAGTAGAGTGTGCAAATGTTAAAGTTGGTGAAAAGTTTGGTACCAAGGAAAAGATAAAGGACTATAACTTTGATGGGGATGATTACTCTGGAAAGGCTGATAGAAGTAATGAGATATTCTTCAAGACTAAAAATGACTTGCAAAATAATGTACAAATTGAAAATGTGAGAGATGAATAGAGTTTAGTACTTGAGATAAGAATTAAAGCAACAACTCCTACTCCAAATAGGAACTTGATAAGGAATCATCCTACAGATCAAATAATAGGTAGTAAAGAAAAAGGGGCAATGACAAGGAGTAGAATTAATGAAGAACTATGTATGATATCTCAAGTAGAACCAAGAAATGCAGATGAAGCAATCAAAGACAATTTTTGGAGAGAAGCAATGAAGGAAGAACTCTAGTAGATAATCAAGAATGACACATGGGAATTGGTTCCTAGACCAAAGGACAAAAATGTGATTGGAACGAAATGGGTATTCAAAAATAAAATGAATGAACAAGGAGAAGTGATAAGAAACAAAGCAAGAATTGTCTGCAAAGGTTATTCTCATCAAGAAGGAATTGATTATGAAGAAACATCTGCACCTGTAGCAAGAATGGAAGTAGTCAAAACGTTCCTAGCATATGTAGCAAACAAGAATTTTAAGGTATATCAGATGGATGTTAAGTCAACATTTTTAAACATAGAACTTGAAGAAGAAGTTTACATTGCAAAACTAGAGAGTTTTCTTTTAACATAAGAAAAGGACATGGTTTGCAAACTAAAGAAAGCATTGTATGGATTAAAACAAGCACCAAGAACCTGGTATGCAAGATTGGACAAATATGTAGCAAAGCTTGGATTTTCTAAAGGAACAACAGATGGTAACTTGTACTTAAAGAAAATAGAAGATGGTTTGCTAATAATCATTATATTTGTTGATGACATCATTTTTGGTGGAAATGATGAAGACTGTAACAAATTCTTAGAGGACATGAATAATGAGTTTGAAATAAGCATGATAGGTGAAATGAAATTATTCTTGGGATTGTAGATTGTTCAGAACAAAGAAGGTATCTTTATTTCTCAAACCACATATTTAAAGAATGTACTGAAAATATTTGGTTTAGAAAGTTGTAAACCTATTGGAACTCCTATGGTAACTAGTCATAAATTATTTAGAAAAGATGATATGCCTACTATTGAATAAAAGAAGTACAAATCTATGATTGGAGGATTACAATATCTAACTCAGAGCAGACCAGATATAGTCAATGCAGTTGGAAATGTGGCAAGATTTCAAGCTGATCCTAAGGAATATCACTATGAAGTAGTAAAAAGAATATTCAGATATCTGAAAGGAACGTCAGATTATGGTATTTGGTATGACAGAAATAGTGACTTTACTCTCTATACCTATACAGATGCTGATTGGGTTGGAGATAGGGATGATAGTAAAAGCACTAGTAGAGGAGCATTTTTTCTTGGAGGAAGATTGGTTTCTTGGTTCAGCAAGAAGAAATATTGTACCTCACAAAGTACTACAGAGGCAGAGTATGTTGCAACAACAAACAACTATAATGAAGTCATATGGATGAAGTAGATGATGAAGGATATTGGAATCACATTCACAGAACCTGTTATCATTTACTATGATAACACAAGTATAGTCAACATGTCTAAGAATCTTGTTTTGCATTCTAAGACTAAGCACATTGCTATAAAATATCATGTGCTGAAAGAAAAAGTTGTAGAGAAAGAAATTAGATTGGAATACATCAGTACCAAAGAACATATTGTAGACATTTTCATAAAGGCCTTACCAAAGGAAACATTTGAGTACCCAAGAGGTATGCTTGGGGTTATGCCCCTACCTAGCTCAAAGTAGAAGATGCAGAGGTGCATTAGTCCAGGGTACAGAACACCACTGTTAAATTGGACTAAATGCCAATGCTTCCTCAATGGGGGAGTATCTATGATGAATAGAGTTAGCCAAGGACTCTTAGTAATAGGTAATTAGTAAACAACATTATCTTTAGATACTTGTGTTATTCAGTTATATGCAAAGATTGTAAATAAACAGACCAACTTGTGGTCATGCTAATAGATTGTTATATACTACCTTTGACATTGATGTTAGTGGGGGAGAAAGAGTGATATGAAAAACATTAGAATGAGAGAGAGTGATATGAAACACATTAGAAAGAACTTGCACTATGGGGGAGTAGTGTTGAAGGACTTACATGAAGCAAGATTTGATTGATGAAGAAAACTCATTGGTATTTTTAGAACTAGATTTTTTCATCTATGTTGCCATCAATGCCGAAGGGGGAGATTGTTAGCATGAACACTGATGCTATAAGAAAACATTGTAGAATAGTGTTATGACTTTGTTTGTCATTAATGACAATATAGTAAGATCGATAGAGTAGCAGACTAAGATTTATGTATTGAAGACATCACATTTCATATCTACCCATGCATATTTAAAAACATATACTACAAAATGTATTTGACATGTGGTCAAGTGCGCAGAACATGAATCGATAGGGTACGAAAGATATTGATGATTTACTAAGAACCACAGGAAAATAGAGTATTGGAAAAATAGTTTCTATTGTATGATGAATATAACATATTGTTCTTGGAATGAAGGGTTGCATAGTTAATTGGAGGAAGTACATTGGCAACTGATGATGTCAACAAGTGCACAGGTATGGAAGTCACACATGTGAAAGTTTGGAAACAATTGTGAGCCGACAACATTAATTAAATGTGTATTTCATTTAATTAAATATGGAGCTAACTCAAATGAATGTTAAATGTATGAAGCCGACTCTAAAGATTAATAATTGAGTATGGTATAAAGGAAAGGTGTTTTCCAAGCTCTAAAAGTAGTAGTTGTGATTGTGAAGTAGAGAAGACTTGCGAATTGTGAAGTAGAAGAGTAGAGTAATTTGCCAATGTGTGTAAGTGACCTTAAGGGTTACTAATGAGTTCTAGATCTATTTGCATGATTTAAAGGTGAAGGAGTCTAATGTATATGATAGAGGAAGAGAAAAGAGATTGTTCTAGATCTATTATTCTGAAAGAAATAGTACCAAGATCAATTGGATAGTGGGTTTGTTGATATGATCCTAAAGCTGTTTGGACAGTGGGTTCAACTACCTTCTTCAACTCCTAATAGGGTTAGAATCTCCTAACATGGATTCAAAGTCTCCTAATAAGGACTCTTTGTACTAAAGATTATAATAGATTCCTAATAGGGTCTATCCTCTAATAAGGAATATTCAGATTAGTACATTATTCTATGGGCATCACTCCCACCAGGGTTTTCCCTCTGATCAAGGGTTTCCCTAGTCAACATATCTAGTGTATGTGTGTATGTGCATTCCTTTATGATTGCTGTTTACTTTGGTTGATAAAGTAAGAATTGTTTTAAGATTGACACATAACTGATCCCAAGTTCTATTGGTGAACTATTACTTCTAACATCTAGAATACTAGATTTATATCCTTGCTTGTTTATGGGCTTCCAAGAGTAAGCCTAATTCTAAGAGGGAGGATGAAGTACCTAGCCCAAGTTTTCTTTCAATTATATTGCCAAATTATTTTAGGCTAGTTTTCATGCTTATGGGGTTTATTTTAGTGGTAGGTGGTTACTTAATTTATGATACC
The DNA here is from genome assembly GCA_028749045.1 of Cupressus sempervirens. Lineage (NCBI taxonomy): Eukaryota > Viridiplantae > Streptophyta > Pinopsida > Cupressales > Cupressaceae > Cupressus > Cupressus sempervirens. Next base: position 889,903,521 of record CM053792.1, on the reverse strand, counting down.
GTTTTTATGATTTCATCATATTTTTGATGAGATACTTTGTACTTGAAATATTTTATTTGTTATTATGGTTCATGATTATTCCTTTGATGATATTTTAAATGCTTTTATATATTAATCATAGTTATGTTCATGATGATCATTATATGTAGATTCTGGTTACTTACCCCATACTTGCATGTGTATGGTGTATATGTATGTTTTACTTTATGATTGATGCATGTGATGTGGTTGAGGGAGGGAGTCATAATTACCTCTAAATTAGGATCTACATGATGTACTAGTCCCCACCATTGCCTATTTAGTTGTGATATATATATATATATATATATATATATATATATATATATATATAGTTGTGATATATATATATATATATATATATATATATATATATATATTTGTGATATATATATATATATATGTATAATTATATATTTATATATATGTATACATATACATATATTTATAGATATGTATATTTATAGATATGTATATATACATATATACATACATATATACATATATAGATACATATATATATATATATATAAATATAATATATGTATACATATATGTATACATAGATATGTATATATATATGTATACATATACATATACATAGATATGTATACATATGTATTTATACATATATGTATACATATCTATGTATACATATATGTATATATATAGATATGTATATATACATACATACATACATATACATAGATACATATATATACCTACATACATACATATATGTATGTATGTATGTATATATGTATATGTATATGTATATGTATATGTGTATATATATATATATATATATATATATATATATATATATATATATATGCTTAACTTGTGTGCAAGTTGCAGGTACTAGGCATCAAATTCCTTGAATTACTAGGATGAGGGTGCCTTATCATCTCAAAGAAAAATAGGGTAGATAAATTGCAAGGCCAAATTCTAATCCTTTTAATTACCAAAAAATGGTCATCTAGACTATGAACTCCCTTTCTAGAAATTTTTCTTAATTTATTCATCACTAATTCTTGATCAAACCATCACTTTACTATTTATTCAGTTATAACCTATGGGTTGACCATTTTAATTGGAAGAATATGTTCTATATTTATTCGATTATAACCTGTTTATTTAATTTAAAGAACATGTACCTTTTTAATTAAATAGAAGACCCACTTCCCACTTATTGTTAGTGTGCACACATTTAGCACGTTTCCTATTTTAAAAACAAAATAAAAGATATTTATCTCACATGCGGCACACATTGGTGGAGGCACACCTAGGGATTTGGCTTAAGTAGTGCCTCTCCCATTTTCTTTCTTTAAGTCATCCTAATGGATGCAACCTTGTTGATCTCTCCTTGAGAAGGGATCATGATTCAAACCATGAGTGGTCTACACCCTTGAGGTGATTGGATTTATGGTACTGTATCAGTTGCTTTGATTATGATTATGGATGATTTAAGAGATTATGATGTGTTGGATGGTTCATTGAGGTTTGTGCCAATGGTTACTAGGATCAATGTGGTATTAGATGTTATTCCATGATTACCCTAAAATGTGTGCAAAGATTGCACTGTGTATTATTATCCTGCTACACTAGACTAGGTTCCTATAGCAATGGTTAGTCATGTATATGACCGTGTTCACTTATGTGTTTTAAGTTACTTTTTAAGTTGTTTAAACTACCACTATTAAATGTTTAAATATTAGAAGTGAATCATCCATGTTACATTACTATGTTGTTTAGTTGATCATATCAGCATGATGATGCCTTTTGTTTGAAATGACAATATTTTTATGATGATATCTATTTATCTAGTATTTGGACATATCTCTAATTATGTAATATGTTGGATTAAATGCTATGGTAATTTACTTCATTCTTTCTTTGTGATGCTTTATGGGAACATGAGTGATGCAAATGGATTATTTTAGTATAATTATATAAATGGTTAAATTAGGCCATTTAATGCATTTATCACTTCGGCTATATTATTATATTCAATTACACTTGATTGTGTGGTTTAGTGTGTAGGATTTATGTCCCTGGCAGTGGCACATGGAGTTAGTGATTCAACTATTCATTTTTAACCAATGTCATCCTTGTATGGTCGACGTATCTTATTTAAGCATTTTAATTAAACCTTCTAGTCATTTGATAAATCTAGACACATTGGCATTATGTGGTTAGGCCTATGTTTGTGCATTTAGAGTTTTGTCACGAAAGTTGTTAAGGAATTTTGTGATTTTTGTTTAAGGGAATTTTGAGCCTTATTTTATTTAATTTTAAATTCTAGCACCTTTTCCATAGATGAATTCCAATTACTTGGAATAGCCTAGTTTTGTTTGGGTTGAATTAGGATTTAACTAGGTGACTTGGTTATTTTCCCTAATCCATCATTCACTCAAAAAGTGAATAAATATCCAAAAAGGAATCAAATTCCTCACTTCTCACTTTTGAATTAGAAAGCTTGAGAGTAAAACCCAAAATCCTCTTCATATTGTGGGAGCTACAGGCATGGGATCATCGCAAGATTGGTCTCGTTGAATCTAGCTTAGGGAGACCTTGGTTCATCACAAATTTTGGTAGCTTCCACGAATTATTTATTTCATTTGGTTGTTTTCTATTTTAGCCCTTTTGGCTGCAAGGTAGGGCTCTCTTATTTTAATGTTTCAGCTTTGTTTCTACTTTATTTTTTGGTAGTTGTTTGTTAGGAGGCTGAGAACTAGTGTTCCCCTCCATTTCATTATGCTAGCTCTACTTGGTTGGGTGAGTATGAGCATTTTCCTAATTTTTGGGATGATGGTTTGGGGTTTCACACCGCTATGCTGGCTATTTTTGCATACGGTGTCCGAACCTAATTTTTATTAGATTGTTATGTCTTATTCATCCTTGGGGTGAATGGGTTTTACTTTCATTAGTTTTTGTTAATGTTGGGTTTTTTGAGGTTTTTGCCTCAATTTGTGTGCCACCCAATTTTCTCAAGTTTTCTTGGCATGATCTTGGTCATGGAATTGGATTATCTGTAGGATGTTAGTCAAACCATGTTAGAATCCATACTCTTAGACTGAGGCCGATTGAGTGTGTCCATGGTGTGTGGTTTTGTTGCATCATTGGGATTCATTTAGAATCCATACTCCTAGATTGAGGATGATTGAGTGAGTTCATGATGTATGATTTTATTGTTCTTTGGGACTCATGTAGAATCCATCCTCTTGAGCTACTATTTGGTCGAGTGTTATTTTTCTTGTGTTCTCATCCAGTCCTTGTGTTATGATCTTCATGATGGTGGTATGCCACACACGAGCATGTGCATGTGTACATGCATTTTTTGGATGACTTGTGAGGCCTAAACTCCCATTTGTACTTCGGTGGAGTTATGATCATTTGGGGTTGGGTTGGGAATAGGCATGCCTATGGGCACTCATCATTGGATGAACATCGATAGGGTAGGGTAGCACCACATGGAGGGGGCTTCTATCTTGCAGCCTAGTAGTTATTGCGATAAAGGGTTGGTGTGAAGAAGTTTTAATGAAGTGATAACTAAATAAAATATTGGGTAATCAAATAAAGATAACAAAATGACATAATGTGAGAGCCTTCCATTGGGGAGCTGAGTCTGCATGATGCTGAGCTTGGGCTATTCGATGCCAAGTGACTCTCCATGTAGTGAGCCCTTACATGGTTACCCATTGAGTGTATGACCATGACCTATTGTACTTGCATTATCTCATGATCTTGGTGTTAGTCATCTTTTACTGTCTAGCATGAGTGTTAGCCTTGGACATTTTCTTTATGTGTGTTTGTGCTTGGATCATTATCTCCATTAGCATGGTGGAAGTGGATTTATGAGTTTGATGTGGTTGGGAGGTGTAGCTACCTATACCATTTTTGGGGACCGATGTACAAAGATTATCTATTATTCTAGTGTGACTGATGCTTGATATGTCACTTGGTATATTTGAGATTTTGAAGTATGCTTCTTTGTGATTTATGCTTTCATTGAAATGCTTGGACATCATGTTTAGATGATGTTGGTTTATTTGACACATTCCTATATTATGATGTTTAGCATATGATTAGATGATGTGATTTACTTATTTGGAGTATCTATTGCTTTAATGGATTAGCATGTTAGATTTCCTTATTCTTATGATGTTGTTACATTTTAGTAGTGACACCTTCATAAGACAACTTCGAATATCTAGTTGTCAGTTTGGGATGTTACGTGTAGGGGATGGCTAGGACCATTGAGGTCTCATGATGATATTATGGTTGGGAGGAACTGCGCATGAGTTTGGTTATATTTGTTCATTACGATGTTGCTTTTAGTACATTTCCTTACAGCTATATTTTAGATGGTTATTTTCTTTTTCATTATGCCTTGCTTGTGTTTGAGTGTTCAAGCCTTAATTTGTGGATCTGGTACTCCCTAGTGTGGAGGAATTTTTTTCCCTATCTTTTTGTCTTATGGCTTCCATGCTTCATGTTGTGAATCCTTGTGTGATATTGTACTCTCTTGTGTGAGAGTTTGAAGTTTCACCTAGGGCCTTGCATTTCTTTACATGGCATGAGCCTTGACATAAGTGTAGTGGTTTTGGCTATTAGGCCAAGTAGTTGTTCATGTGAGAGGGTAGTTTCTCATGTGGTATGGTGTACTTCCTGATGCAAAGGGGTATTTCCTCACATAATCCTATCTATTGTGATTTTATTGTGGGCAAAATAGTGGGCATCTCTACTATTTTTTAGGGAACACAATTTGGTGATTTGAGTACCCTTTTGGATTGCTAGTATTCCCTAACTTTGGCAGATCAAAGATTTTATGTTCTATTGTTGTATTTTGGTTTTAAGTTTTCTATTTGTGTGTGTCAGTTGGGGAGTGGCTTTTGGAGATTTTTTGGTGTGTGGATGTTTGTTTAGTCTTCCGGTGTGATCATCGTGATCCTTATATGTCAATTTTTGTGTGCATCCATACTTGATTTTTTTTTAATATCTTGGCTTATATTTATCCTTATTCCAAGGATCTCTGAGTGGGGCATTACATCTAGTGTCAGAACCCATGTTCAAACATTGGGATCTTTGTGTATATGTTGCCCATATGGTTGGTGCTGTAATTGTGTGAGTGTGTCTCTGTGAGAGCTCATGATCTTTGTTGCTTGGGTATCTAGTTGTGATGGACTTGCTTGTCTAATAGATGCAGCTAGAGTAGTGTGAGAAGGAAGTGAGTATTTCCTTGTTTTGTAGATGGAATTGATGTGCCTTTGTTTGGTAGGTTTCTTGTGTGACCCTATTGGATGGAGCCACTGATTGGTATCCATGTGTTGGCCTTGAGTGCCTCCTTTTGTTCTCCTTTTGGAGTAAGGTGTATTTTTTCTCTATTTTTTTTTCTCTATTTTCTCCTATTTATAAGTAAATAAATGAGTCTTATTTGTGATTCTGTGTTATGTCATTATGTTAATGAAATGTTTCCTTTCAATGAGAAATGAGGGTTTATTGTGAATCATTGTAAAGGAGTAGGTTTTGAATTAGATCCCTTGGGTTAATGACTTAAGTCCCCAAAATGATTGCTTCATAAGCTTATATGAATTGTATTAAAATTGATGGATATCTAAAAGTTGCATTGCATGGAAAAAAATTAGGAAGTTATTGCAGTCTACATATGGATGAGGTTAATGATGGCATACTGCTTGATGAGTGTGAGTGTGTTCTCTAATGGTGCTAGGATGATGTATTCCTTAGCATTGTGTGGTGATTTATCACTCTTGTATGACTATTCCTAGTCATCACATGTAATGTGATTTGATTGATGCCTTATTTTATTTGGCTAGATGCACTTTCCTCATGTTGTTGAGCTAGCATTGGTTTTTAGTATTTTCCTTTCTTGGACTAGTCATCAAAATTCCATATTGCTCTCTTTGTGGCTACTGTCACACTTGATTTATTGTTGAATTGAGATCCTTTGTGACTTACTATTGAAGTTGACAATTTCCCCATTTGGCCTTTTTGTTTTGGTTCATGATGACTATTCTGAATGTGTTTTACTGCTACCCAGTTGTGTGTTGTGACTCTATCATGTTCATCTCGAACCTCTAGTAGTACGCATAAAGGATAATATCATAGAGAACATAAAAGTGTGTTTGTTATAGATGTAAAGTTGTTAATATAATTGGATGGTTTTAATGAAGATTAATAGTAATTTTATTCTTGAAAGAATTTTGAAAAGAGATGTACTTGTATGGTAAGTGACTCTTGAACCCTTGCTTTGAAAACCTTTCAATTTCATTGTGCATCAATGCTTGTGTTATTATTACCTAATGAAATTATGAAAGAGAAGTAATGTTAGTTTCTATGTTGAATTATCTTTCATTTCATGTCTTATGTAATTATGGGCATGTGTGCTCTTTGGTTGTTTTGGATATATCATCTGTTGCTTGTCTTGGTAACCAAGACTGTCTGATTTTTCCTATGATGTTTTATCTTGAGTGGTGATTGAAAATATTATGCCTTAGGAATCTCTTAAATCCATCCTTTTTTGGGCCTCATCAATATATTTCCAATGCTTTTCGAATAGAGTCAATAGGAGTCCAAATGTGAAAATTATGGCCTCCGGAGTGAAGGCAATTTTTGTGTTGATGTGAAATTTTGTGTGAGAAATCAAGTGTCCTACATTTTCTCACTTGGGACATTGCATTTTCTCACTTGTTTATTTGAGAAACCTTGTGCAAGAGTGTGCTAATGCAAAATTTCACTTGGGGAACAATCAACACCTCTTTCGCACTTCAGAAGATGTTGATTGATGTTTTGAGTACCCTCTATCAAGTAGAGGCCAAATCGATCATGACATATCATATTTATGGCCATTGGAGAAGCTTAAATCTTCATGTTTATTCTTAAATTAGGAGTTGATAGTCTTCATAATCTAATAGTTATTTTTTTGGATTAATGCTTGGGTTGTGTGTTACCTATAACACTGATCCACCTTTGTGAGGTGAAGTGTTGCCTGTGAGCATTCCTTGCTTGAGTTTGAAGTTTCCCTTGTCATTTGGGAGTGCGTCAATCCTTTCAGTGAGTCTTGGTTCTCCTTTTGGAAGTTAAATTTGGTGCATCTTTATATTCTTTTCTCACTTGTGAAAGTAGGCAAGCATGGTTATGCGACTAGTTGCGTTAGTGTTGTTGGATGAGTATTTTGATGGTTGGTGGAATTGTGAGTTTCCCTAATGTGTCTTGGGCTGATTTAGTCCAGAGGTTGAGATAGACTCCCTCTTAGTCCTAATACTCTATAGTTTCTTTCTCCCTAATCTTATATCATTAAGAGGATTGTCTCAGTCAAGTAGCTCATTATAGTTGACTTGAGGTTGGAGATTGAGTTTAGTAGTAGATGGGGTGTATTTTTCCTCAAGATGTTGCTGGAGGGTCATAATATCATTAGACACATGTTACCATCTTATGAGTTGGTATGAATTTAGTTAATGATTTTGTCCACTAAAAAAATTCTTTGCAACTTTGTGGAAAGGTGATATCTTGTCTAGTTGGGTTTTGCAACCCTAGTTCAAAGTGATAGTTCATCTTTTTGTATCATAGGGACTATGTGATCCTATTCTTGGTGGTTAGTTGTGGAGGATAACCCTTTTGGGGTGTGAAATTTTGATAGTAAACTATATCCTCTATGTTCAAAGGATGAGTTTACATAGATTCAAGGAATCTCATATGGGACACAATAGTATTCCTAGGAATTTTGAGATAGTTTTCCTCATGATTCCAACTCTAGATTGGAAGTGCATAACATTTTGACCTTGTTTTGTGGTCACATGGTTGGTGCATGTTTAGTTGGGCACCTGTGGATGAGGTAGAGTGACTCTTTCCTTACCTTGTATTGTTGACTTTATGGCTAGATGGGTTTTCCTAGTGCATAGGAAGTTCCTTGTTGAAGGACCTTGTGTTAGTGTGACACCTTTTCTCTTGTGGTTAACCTATTTGGGGATTTATGAGAAGGTTTGTGAATGTTGGAGTGATTTGGGTTGGACTTGTGAAGAAGTCAGCGAGTCATTCTTATTGTTCGATTTTGATTTTGTACATGGTGTGTTTGATTTCTATTCTTGGATTGCAGGCTTCCAAAAGTAAGCCTTGTCTTTGAGGGGGATGATGTAGTGCCTCTTCCATTTGATTTTTTTAAGTCATACCATTGGATGAAACCTTGTTGATCTCTCCTTAAGAAGGGATCATGATTGGGACTACAAGTGGTCTACACCCTTGAGGTGATTAGATTTATGTTATTGTATCAGTTACTTTGATTATGCGTATGGATGATTTACAAGATTATGATGTGTTAGATGGTTCACTAAGGTTTGTGCCAATGGTTACCAGGATTGATGTGTTATCATGATGTTGTTCTGTGATTACCCTGAGATGTGTTTAGAGATTGCACTATATATTATTATCTTGCTACATTGGACTAGGTTCCTATAGCAGTAGTTAGTCATGTATATGATTGTGTTCACTTATGTGCTTTAAGTGCCTTTTTAAGTTATTTAAACAACCATTATTAAATTCTTAAATATTAGAAGTAAATTTTCCATGTTAGATTACTATGCTATTTGGTTGATCATATCTACATGATGATGCCTTTTGTTTGAGATGATAGTATGTTTATGATGATATCTGGTTATCTAGTATTTGGACATATCTCTGATTATGTTATATGTTGGATTAAGTGCTATTGTAATTTACTTCATTCTTTCTTTGTGATGCTTTATGCAAAGGTGAGTGATGTAAATGGATTATTTTAGTATAATTAAATAAATTATTAAATTAGGTTATTTAATGCATTTATCTCTTCAACTATATTATTAAATGCAATTGCACTTGATCATGTGGTTTGGTGTAGGATTTATGTCCCTAGCAGTGGCACACAGAGTTAGTGATTCAACTGTTCATATTTAACCAATGTCATCCTTGTATGGTTTACTTATCTTATTTAAGTGTTTTAATTAAACCTTTTGGTGATTTGATAAATTTAGACTCATTTTCATTATGTGATTAGACTTGTGAACGTGTCTATGCATTTAGAGGTTCGCATTGTCATGAAAGTTGTTAAGAAATTCTGTGATTTTGTTTTAATGGAATTTTGGGCCTTATTATATTTAATTTTAATTTTTGGAAACTTTTCCATAGATGAGTTTCAATTACTTGGAATAACCTATTTTCATTTGGGTTGAATTAAGGTTTAACTAGGTGACCAGATTATTTTCCCTAATCCATCATTCACTCGAAAAGTGAATAAGTATCCAAAAGGAGTCTAATTCCTCACTTCTCACTTTTGAATTAGAAATTTTGAGAGTAAAACAAAAAATAATCTTCTTGAGTAATATTGTTCTATTTTTTGTGGGAGCTCCAGGTGTGGGATAATCGCGAGATCGGTCTCGTTGGATCCAGCTTGGGGAGACCTTGGTTTTTCGCATCTTTTGGCAACTTCTAGGATATATTTATTTTATCTAATTTTTTTCTATTTTAGCCCTTTTGGCTACAAAGTAGGGCTCTCCCATTTTAATGTTTCAACTTCATTTCTACTTCTATTTTTGGTAACCATTTTTTAGGAGGCTTAGACCTAGCATTTCCCTCTGTTTCACTATGCTAGCTCTACCCGGTTGGGTAGGTATGAGCATTTCCCTGATTTTTGGGATGAGGGTTTGGGGTTTCACATTGTTATGCTAGCTATTTTTGCATATAGTGTCTGAACTTGAATTTTATTGGATTTTTGTGGTTTATTCATCCTTGGGGTGAATGGGTTTTATTTTTGTTGATTTTTGTTAACGTTGAGTTTTTTAGGTTTTTGCCTCAATTTGCGTGCCACCCAACTTTCTTGAGTTCTCTTGGCATGATGTTGGTCATGGACTTGGATTATCTATATGATGTCAATTAGACCATTGCTGCACTTTTATGTTGCATTAGGATGCATGTCACATTTGTACTCTTAACTTTGTGTTCAATTGAGTAATTTTATATCTGATGTTATTGTTCTGATCAAAACCTTGTTATTTTTCATGGATGTTAGGATTCATGTAGAATCCATACTCCTAGATTGAGGCTAGTTGAGTGAGTTCACGGTGTGTGGTTTTGTTGGATCATTGGGATTTGTGTATAATCCATAATCCTGAATTGAGGCTAGTTGAGTGAGTTCATGATGTATGGTTTTATTGCTCTTTTGGATTCATGTAGAATCTATCCTCTTGAGCTTATATTTAGTTGAGTGTTATTTTCCTTATGTTCTCATCCAATCCTTGTGTTATGATCTTCATGATGGTGGTACACCATAGATGAGCACGTGCACATGTATTTGTCGAGTGACTTGTGAGGCTCAAACTCCCATTTGTACTTATGTGGAGTTATGATCATTTAGGGTTGGGTTGGGAATATGCATGCCTATGGGCAGTCATCATTATTAACCATGGGGAGGGTAGGGTAGCACCAAATGGAGGGGGCTTCTATCTCACAGCCTGATGTTTATTGCACCAGAGGGTTGGTGTGAAGAAGTTTTAATCAAGTGATAACTAAATAAAATAATAGGTAATAAAACAAAGATAATAAAATGACATAGTGTGACAACCTTCCATTCAAAAGTTGAGTTTGCACAATACCAAGCTTTGGCTATTCAATGTCAAGAAACTCTCCATGTAGTGAGTCCCTACATAGTTACCCATTGGGTGGGACTAGGACTTGTTGTACTTACACTGTCTCATGATCTTGTTATCAGTCATCTTTAGTGAGTGTTAGCCTTGGATGTTTTCTTTGTGTGTTTTTCATTGGATCATTATCTCCATCAACATAGTGGGAGTGGACCTGTGGGTTCCACATAGTTGGAAGATGTAGCTACCTATGCCACTATTGGAGACTAGTGTACATAGATGGTCTATTATTCCAGTGCAACTAGTGCTTGATGTTTCACTTGGTATATTGGGGATTCCAGAGTATGCTTCCTTGTGATTTATGCTTTCATTACAGTACTTGGATGTCATGTTTAGATGATGTTAGTTTATTTGACACATTCCTATAGTATGATGTTTAGCATATGATTAGATGATGTGATTTACTTATTTGTGTTAGGATAAACCACAGACATAAATAAAAACTACATGCAAATATAACCAATAACAAAAAATAATAGATCACATATAAATGAACACAAGGCACCAAGATTTAACATGGTTCACCTAATCCCTAGGCTACATCCACCAAAAAACAAGTCCGATCTTATTACAATCCAGTGATTACAACCTGATTACAATCCATAATCCCTTACAACTCAATATCATTGCAAGAACCAATTTCGCATCACAACATAATGAAAAAATACCCAACCCTAAACCCTTTTATACAAGTATTAAAATACTTTAGGGTTATAACATGTCAGCCATAATTAGCCATAACTTTAGTGATGAATCTACAAATGGAAAATAGTACCAAAATGATTGGCGAATAGTACCAAATTTTTTTTTTGGGGCAATGGCCCGAACCCCACTAATTATGAAGTATGCATAGTACTTTCCTGATCAGTCACCACAATCTAACAATTTGGAGTATCTATTGCTTTGTTGGATTAGCATGTTAGATTTCCTTATTCTTATAATGTTATTACATTTTAATAGTGACACCCTCATAAGGGATGTTACGCATGGGGGTTAGCTAGGACCTTTGAGGTCTCATGATGCTGTTATGGTTGGGAGGAATCATGCATGAGTTTGGTTATATCTATTCATTGCAATGTTTCTTTCAGTACTTTCCTTATTGCTATGTTTTAGATGGTTAGTTGCTTTTCCATTATGGCTTGCTTGTACTCGAGTTTTCAAACCTTGATTTGTGGATCCTATACTCCTAGTGTGGAGGAATTATTTTCCCTACCCTTTTTCCTTGTGTTTTCCTTTCTATTATGAATCCTCATGCAAGATTGTAATTTCTCATGTGAGAGTTTGAAGTTTCACATGGGGTCTTGCATTTCTTCACGTGGCTCCTCTTACTTCCTCGCGTGAGCTTTGACATGAGTGCAGTGGTTTTGGCAACTGGGTCAAGTAGTTCTTCATGTGAGAGTGTAGTTTCTCATGTCACATGGTGTACTTCCTTGTGCGAAGGGGTACTTCCTCATGTGAAGCTATTTTTTGTGATTTTCTCATGCAAAAAATAGTGGGCATCTTCGCTAGTTTTTGGGGAATACAATTTGGTGATTTAAATACCCTTTTGGATTGCTGGTATTCCTGGACTTGGACAGATCAGAGATTTTATGTTAAGTTGTCATATTTTGATTTTTAGTTTTCTATTTGTGTGTGTCAGTTAGGTAATGGTGTTTGGAGATCCATTGGTGTTTGAATGTTTGTTTAGTCTTTTGTTGCAATCATTGTGATCCTTGTATGTCGATTGTCATGTGTATCCATTTGTGTTTTAATTTTATTTTTAAAATTTTTTTGGCTTATATTTATCCTTGTTTGAAGGATCTACAGGCAGGGCATTACAACTTCTCCTTATTCAAATTTTTGTTTGTAAGTGGTCTTAGCCAAACCATTTAAGAATAATGACTTAGGAAAGTCCATAAGGTGTGTTTAAGTAGGTTATGATGGGTTGACAAGAGTTGTTAAGTTGTCTTTAACATTTGGACTCAAATAGGAAATAGTTGAGAAAATATTGCTTAGGGGTGAAAAAATATTCAAAGGGGTTGACCATGACTACAAATAGGTGGAACATAATGAAATTTCCCTACCTAGTTTTAAGGGATCAAACTGGACACATTTGGGGTCCTAGAAAGAATTAGAAGGCAAAAAGCAAAAAGTTGCTCATGACAACTTTGCAAATTTGGAAAGTTGTCATGACAATATTGACAACTTTCATGCAACTTTGCACATAAGAGTTATTTTTTAGTTTATAAAACTACCACACATGTAGGAGGATTATATAAGGCCATGCCATATCCAAGATAAGGGTTGGCATTGATATTGTGAAGACATAGTGTGTTAACAACATTTTTCAAGTAATTTACCACAATACAGTTGGAAACTACTCCTCTAGACTCCTATAGACTAGGCTGGTGGTTTTTATAGTATGAATAGTTAGTTCTTATTGTTTTCTTACTAAATACATTCCTTGTTTTTCAAATTAGTTAATTTTGATAGGAGTTAGAAATTGTTCTTGATTTGGCTAGTTTGCTGGTTTGTATAGAGGTTGTCATGGAAATATGGCTCTAACTTGATTTTCAATGGTTGAATCCTTATGGCCACATGGAACCAAATAGAGAACTATACATACATTTTAAATATGCAATTTTGTGGTAAATGGAGTGAGATAACTATTTTTACCACTAAGCTCTGGTGTGCCTAACAAGATAACTTGGTGATTGCAAGAGAAAATAAATGGGGAAGGTGGATTGGTTTGTGCCAATCAGTTTATGATTTTTGTAGCCCATAAGGTGAGGGAGCCTATGATCGACTTTGGGTAGGGGTTGAACCCATTTGGTCAATTTAATCCTCTAGAAACAAATTAACTGCAACAAACACCTAAAACCCTTAAAAAATAAGGTCATTTTGGTATGGTTCTATAAAAATGAGTTGGGGTTCCTAAACTAGTTGAATATTGGAGGTTTACCAAAAGGGTATTAGGATCCTAAGTTATTTTGTGGGCTTGTTAAGGAGTTGGGAAGTTAAGGATCAAATTCCCTATTAGGAAACCTAGTTAAGGGCAAAAAGACTACAAGACCAAATAGTGAATTTGAAGAGATCATTAATAAGTAGAAGCATATGGCCACCAATAAAACCACAAGAACCTTGGTAAGAGTTAATAATTAAGCCTTGAATTCTCACTTTGTTAAAGAATGTCCCGATTTCTTGAAACAAAAAGTTGGACACCTACAATGCATGGGTGTGTTTGCAAGGTTAGAAGAGTAAATTAAATTGATTAGTGAGGATCAGAGAGTAAAAGGGAGAGTAGAGAGGTTATCCATTGGATTAGGGTGAAGAAAGAGACCCTAAGAACCTAGGAGAGAGTGGGCCTAGTGTGGAACTAAAGAAAGTGTGGTTTAGGTCTTGGTGGTTGGGTCCTCCCCATCACACACTTTCCAAGGTAGATGTAATCTTCATTCTCCTCCACACATCTCTCTCCTTTTTTAACTCCATAATTGATCTTTTTTAGGTAAAATTATTGTACACATAGATCACTCAAGGTGCATCCTCCACCCTTTATTAAGCCTCTCTTGGCTTTTAATCTCAATTGTCCATTTAAAAAAAAGAGAGAGGGATCTCTCCTCAGTCTCCATCTCTTATGTTTTGTACTAACATTATGTTGTAGGATTTCTAGGTGACTTTAGAGATTTGGAGAACTTGAAGCATTCTTCCACTTTCATTCACACACTTGCATCTCGTATACTTGCATCATGACTTACTTTCATGTAGCTTAGTTTTCTTTATGCTTTAGAGTAGCTCACATAGTTTAGGTAGGAAGGCTTGTAAATATCGACATTTGATTAACTTATCTTGCATATTTCATTTCATGTTAGTATATCTTGCACTGTATTGTATCACATAGTGATTCTTAGATGCTAGCATTATTACTTCCATCTTTGAATCTTTCATTCTATGGTACACCTTGCAAGGTTTTCATAATCTAGGTTCATTTGAGAGCCATCATCTCATAGCCTTTGCATGTCATAGATAGGAAACCATAAGCCACCTCTTGAAGTATTCTTCATCATGGGTATTCTCAAGAATAACAATTTATATAAGTGTGACACATTTTTGGTACCCACCATGGGGATAGAAAACCTTGTCTAGCTCTTTATTATATATTTTTGTCACTTTATTTTCTTTCTATTTTAGGAATCTTTATTTTATAGACAAAAATATCATATAATAATTTTCTAGTATTGTACAATATTTTCTTTGATAGTGGTGTGATACACTACCAATTTCTTTGTCATACTGGCTTAGTGTATTCTATCATCTCTTTATTCTGCAGTTTATCACATGGTTTGATACAGAGTATCACACCAGGAAGAACTATTGCTGGGGCATATAGGGAAGTATCATATGATCATGTTGCAGCCAAAAGTATCACCCATTCTATTTTAGTTAGCTATTTTGGTTCTTAGTTTACATTTTCAATTTTTTGGGAGCTTTCCATTTTGGATTTCTAGTTATCTAATAGTCTTAACAAGTGGTTTTGTAGGGTATATTTCAGATTTTGCTAACTTTTTTGTTCCCTAAAAATTTTTTTGTAGGTGCTATTGCAGGCTTTATTAGAAGGAAAAATTGCAAAAAATGGGGCTACTAATATTTTTTGCATGACTGCCCAAGCAAAAAAAAACAAAAAAGAAAAAGAAAAAGATTTTGTGTCTTCTTTCATTTTCAAGTGTGACATTAAACTAGTTGTTAATTTTCATTAGGCACATAAAAATCACAAGGGTTTATTTTTGATAGGAAAGTATGCTTTTCACCTTCTAGGTGAATTAGAAATCTTGACCCTTCATTGAATCATGAAAATGGGTGGGATAGTCCACTCATTAGTGGTTTTAATTAACTTGCTTCATGTGTTTGGGGGAAACATTAGGGAGTAGGAGAGTATGCTCTTCACCTAAAGGGTGAATCATAAATCTTGACCTCCTTGGTGTTGATCCATTTTGTTAAAATATCCTAGAGATATTCATACCTTTAGAGGGCCTTCTATTGCTGGAAAGATACCAATAAGAATGAATTGAAGTAGGAACAAGCAAAACCTAGCTAAATTGACCCTCTATAATCACAAACCCCTTGAAAAGGGCCAAAGCTTTAGGGGGCATAACACTTGACTTCACTTAGTGAGATCACTTGTGGGATTAGGACCATGAGGAAATTACTAGGTGGGTATGTTGTACTCTTGTGACTGCAAGGTTCATTATTATGTCCTGTATGAAGTACAAGAAGGGTGTTACAAATGTGACCCTTACTAGACACTCTAGGATTTAGAGGCCACCCCTTTTATCTACTCAATATCTTGGTGCAAGGATCGATCCTAGTGACTACCTAGATCACCCCAAGATTTTACACTTAGCATATGTGTCCCTTTGGTTGTATTAATGAAACTTCCATGAAAAAAAAAAACTATTGTAGGAAACCACTTTGTGTGAGGTGAGGGGGCAATCAAATGTGGGCTAAGGTATTGAGTACTATACTGTGACATTTATGTAGATATTGCTTGGCATATTTTTGATTTGTGCTAGACTAGTAGAAATCTATTGAACATACATATGATAGTAGTCTTCATAGAATTTTTACTTTGAAACCTCCCATGTGTTTGTATTCACAAGGTTGCTTTGTCCCTTGTCCAATTGCTTGAAGAGGTGTGTTTGTGCCACAAATTTCTTTTAAAACACTACATTGTTGTTACCAGTTGAAAAAATTCCACTACAATAGTCAAATTTTCCTAAAATGATTAAAAAAATTAGTCAAGACATAGGTATTTTAGGCACAATCTCATAAAATACTATCTCTGCTGAAGTTTTGTAATACTACTTTTCTGAGAAGTGTGGTACGATACTTCTGGCACTTGAAAATTATTGCACTCTCATACAAACTATATCACATAATTGTGTATTTTTTTGTACTGTGTTTGATGAACTATTGCTCTTTCCTATTCTATTGTACTAGCATTCTATAAACTATCGCATGAAATTATTTGTTGAACTTGTATTGCCTAGTCTTCTAAACTTTGACACCTAATTCTGTCGCTCTCAAAATATGAACTTTGACTATGTTCTAGCTATATAGGGGTGTCTAGACTTGGTCCTATTGTGTCCCAGGCTGAAACTTACATGTTTGGCTATATTCTTATAGTCTAAAAATGTTAGCTTGGCTCTTTGGATGCAAAATTAATTTCATAGGTTGTTTATTTCTCAAACTTGTTTATCCTACATCCTTAGCTATTTCCTATTGGTATTCTTTCCTAGCTCCCGACTTGAATCACTAGTGTTGTAATTGCTTGGAAACTTTTGACAAGCTACTATCTCTACTACATTTATTGACAAGTGAACATCTTGACCTTACAAGTTTAATTCCAAGTGCTTGGTATAATCTTATGAAGGTAAGAATTTTCTATTACATGATGGTCACAACTAGGGTACAATTTGGTCAAGGTAGTCATCCTTCCTTTAGTTTGAAATAATTGGCTTCTCCAAGTAGGTGCCCATCCAAGATTTTTTTTGAAGGAAAACTTATTTTTGAAAAGGTTGAGGAAGAAAAGTCCACCAGTTGGTATGACCCCATTAGTCACTTTGGTAGCTCCTTTGATACCCTGCTTGATACCCCTAGAGATTAAAATGATATGTCTTTCACCATGAATCAATAAGAGAGACCCCTCTTCTTAGATATTTTTTTCCATATTTGGATAGAGTACATTGAAAGAGGGAAAAGGATTTCTCAAGATGAACAAGCTAGAAAAGAATAAGAGAAATTTGAACAAGCGAGGTGCATAGCCTCTAAGATAGCTACACATGCTCATGAAGAAAACTATACCTACAACAACAATACTCAAGCATTTGGAAATACTTACACATATGTCTTTGATAATAAAAATGATAAGGCTACCTTTAGTAACCCCTTTGTAAATCATCCACAATTTGGAAACAATGGGAATAATACCCCACCAAGAACTCCAAGGTCACATGTTGAGGGATATACCTCACCACCTAAATGCTCACAACCTTTACATCATGAAACTAAAGTGGATAACTGGTGCAAAGCACCTTCCATTTTGGTTTTAGGAGTTTTTAAGAGCTTTTGTGTATGTAATAAGTTCCAATGGTCCTTGGAATCCTACTTGTCCCAATGTATTTGTTAAAGAGCAAAAATTGCTCATAAGGTCCTAGAGTTTTATAAAGTTTCTCAATGGGTAAAAGTTTCTAGGGTTGAGAAAATAAGGTATTTGGTTTATTATTAGGTCCTAGGAATCCTAACTACGGTCCTAGAATAGGCCTAGAGATACCCAAAGAGCAAAAATTGCTCAAAAGTTGCTTGAGCAACTTTTGCAATTTTTGCAAAAAAGTTGTAAATGAAGGTTTGGGCAGTTATAACTACCCATGCTTGGGTATTTGAGCATGGGATGCATATTTTAGAAGGTTATATTGATTTCCAACCATATTCCACACATGTGAGAAAACTATACAGACTATTACTATATTTTTCATTATTTTTGCAGAGCTTTCATGCCCTAGTACGACTGTGTACGAATTGGGATAGATGATCTTACTTCAAGAATTTTTAGTGTAGAGACTTAAATTTCTTTTTCATATTCAAACTTAATCTCAGGTTGCAGGGTTGGAGAGTTGTGAAGGTTCTTTTAGTGACTGGTATGTGATTCCCACTCACAGGGTTGTTGTCACATAAATGGCACTAACTTGATCTTCCACAGTGGAAAATGTATGAAACGTTGTGGGATGATAGGTTATACCTTTTAAATATTGTTTTTTCTTTATTTTTCATTGTTATGACTGGCTTCCAAGCTATGGAGTGATGCCCTAGTTGACTGTTGGGAGTAAGTAAGCTAGGACTACGAGAAGAAGCTATTGCAAAGCACACCCATGATTTGACATGGCCAACATAATGGCATGGTTAGAAGACCTAGGATGTTAACTTGATTAATCAAGTAGTTTTAAAGGTTGGATTGAATTTTGAAGGGTTTTATATGTCTTTTGGTAAAAACTAGTTCGGAGGCCTAAAAGATAGCTTATAAACTAGGGCTTGAGGGAGAATAGGGATGTGGATGGTTTGAGACTCTATAAATTGGGATTATATAAGTGCTAGGTGATAGATTTTAGAATCATAGGGTCTTCCATGGGGTTTTATGGAAGAAAATGGAGAGATCAATTAAAATAGTGTATCTAGACCTAATGCAATAAGGCCTAATTAGCCTTATTTGAGGATAGTGACTTTTTGGTGATTGTTGATGTGGCCAGAGGTGTTAGTAAAGTTCAAGAAAGGTGTGGAGGATTTCCACAACATCAAGAAAATCCAAGAAAGGGTGAGAGTAAATCCTAAGCAAGGGTTTAGGGTTCTAAGGGAAGGAAGGACTAGTAGGACTAGTTCCTTAAACAATAAAGACTAAGTTCTACATCAAACCAACTATACCTAGGAGGAAAGTTGGGATAGAGGTCTTGGAGGCCTAGATTGGTGAAAAGGAAGAAGAAACAAAGAACCATCAAATGGTTCAAGAATTAGAACCTTAATTAGACTAGTTTAAGTGATATGGCCCTAGACTCTCTGCATCAGAGTGGTATCAGAGCCAACTTTTAGCTTGGTGTATGTTTGACATGGAAGAGAACCAAGAGATTGACAATATGCCACCCAAGGAAAGGAGCAAGGGTGCCATAGTGGATTTGGTCAAGGATCTATTGTCCAAAGCCAATCAAGCATAAACAAAAAGTAAAAAGAAAGTCACCCAATGGGGAGATTAGAGTGAGGAAGAAAATAGAAGTTGGTTAGGAGAGACATCTGATAGAGGCAAGGAAGTAGAGATGGAGAAGGAGCCAAAGTTGTTCTTGAATTCCTTTAAGTCCCTTAACAAAGATATTATGGAGCATATTTCTTATTACATTTTCATTTTTAATAGAGAAGAGTTGTTAGATTGGCTAGAGGCCATAGATTATTAGTTTGATTACAAAGAGGTACAAGAGGAGAAGAGAGTTAGCTATGCCAAGGCTAAAGTCAAGGGATAAACATTAGTATGGTGAAATATGATATAGGATGATAGAATAACAATAGGGAAGAAGAAGATAATGTATTGGGATAGGATGAAGATTAGGTTGAGGGAACAATTCCTACCCACAGACTATGAGATACAAATATATCAATGGTTGCAAAACCTAAGGCAAAGGGAACTCATAGTGAATGCCTACATTGAAGAGTTCAACAAACTAAGTCTAAGATCAAGAAGATAAGAAGAGGAAGTGGAAAGGGTAGCAAGGTACCTCAATGGGTTGAGGTAAGGAATTTAAGATGAGATCAACATGATGGCCCTTGAAACTATGCACAAGTGCTTTTAGTTAGCCTTGAGGGCAAAAGAGAAGGCTTGGAGAAGACATGGATCACAACAAAGAGGAAGAGGTTGTAGACACCTAAAAACCTTTAGAAAATAAAGTATTTTTATTTTCTGAAAAAGTCCTGATGACATCATCATTTATTAATTAATTAATTTTTATGCCATTAAATCCCTTTATCTTAATTAAAAATATTTAATTAAGGAATCCCTCCCAAAAATGTTTAAATCTTATTTAAACATTATTTCCTTATTTATTAATTATTTAATTAATAAATTGACCAAAAAACCCAAAATAAATAAAAAATTTATTTTTTGCCCAAAACTTGGCCAATTTCCTTAAGACCACTAACCTCTTCCAAAATCTTCTAATCCTTCTTTAATTTTAATTAAAGGCTAATCCCATCATTTCCTACCCCTAATCCCAACTCAAAATATTTAATTAAGATTAAATATTAATCCTCATGTTTATTAAAAAAGTTTTAATAAATATCTCCTCAACCCAAACCCTTGAAATAAATAAAACTTTATTTATTTCCTAAAAATCTAATTTATCCTCATCCTAAGAAGTTCTAGACTCTTCTAGAAAGTCTTCATCCTCATCCTAGGAAATTCTAGACTCTTCTAGAAAGTCTTCATCCTCATCCAAAGCCTAGACTCTTCTAGAAGATGTCTTTAACCCTAATCCTAATCCCCTCCTAACCTTGTCACATTCCCTAAACATGGGTTAAAACTTACTAACCCAAGCCAAAGTTAACAAATATCTCCTCCTTCACCCACCCTCATTAAATGCCATCCACTTGCCTATCCCTAAGCTAATCCTAAACCATCCTAATCCATCCTCTAATCATTTGCACAAGCCTAAGCAAGCTTAAAACCCTCCTAATCAAGTCCAAGTCAAAATTGCTCTGATCACCCTCAAAATATCTCAACCATAAAACTTTATGAAGCCCACTAGGCCGTAAATGACTCTTCCAAGCCCTTTTATTGCTCTTACAAGTCATTATGAGGGTTTTTATGAAGATTTTATCCCTTGAGCCTCCTTTGTTGACTCATCCTTCCCCTTTCCTCCATCCTCTCACCATGTGACATGTGTCACTCCTTGATTGTCTATAAGGAAGCACAATCCATGTGCTCTCCTCTCATGCAATCTGAGCCCTCCATGAGCTTTTTCCCATCCTTGCATCTTAGCCCTCAATACCTCAAGCCTCTTGCCTATAAATTGGATCCTTCCGCTTTTCAAAATAACACAATCCATGAAGTAAAGTCATAATGCCATTTTAAGAAGCCATTTTACATCAAAACCATACACTCACACCCAAATTTCAACTCCATTTGAAGCCCTTTTTGAAGCATAAAGCTTGAGCATACATCCTATCTATTTAGACAAAGCTACTCAACAAGAGAGCTTCTCATTGAGAGAGCCCATTAATGGCTCATATTCCCAATTGAGAGCTCATCTTAGTCTATCTTGAAGTTTATGAATTTTGTTTAGTTTGTAGAAGCTTTATTTAAATTTGGTTTCTATTGGCATACTAACATTGCTCATATACAGAGGTAAGTGAGGATTTAGAGGTAGGTGTAACTTTGGTAGAGGATAAGGATGAAGTAGGCCAAAAGAAACTCAAACAAATGACAAAATTGGAGGTAATCAGAATAAGGGCACATTTTAGAGAGGAGGATATAAAGGAAGATGACCACCTAGAGGTAGGTTTCAGTACCAAGATAGAGGCAATTCAATCTTCATTGGCAGGTGCTATAATTGCCATCAAGTGGGTCACACAATGGGTAGATATCTTGAAAAGGGTTCTACATCATCCACGGGAGAGAGGAGAACTAAATTAGTGTAGGAAGAAGATACTCAAAGTGTCACATCACCAATTTCTAAGGCAAGGCCAAAATTGGATGGACAAAACCTCATGTTGAGAAGGACATTGTTGAAGGTTCCTAATGTTATAGAACCAACTCAAAGAAAAAGTTTGCTTAAAACCACTTGTAGGTCACATGAGAAGATCTGTAGGGTGATAGTAGACTCTAGTTCCATAGAGAACATAGTGTCAACTAAGATGCTGGACAAGAAAAAGCTTAGGAGGATACCTCACACTACACCATAAAAGGTGTCATGGTTGAGTAAGAGACAACATATAGTAGTGGATGAATGAACCTTGGTAGAGTTCTAAATAGGGGAATATAAAGGAAAAAAATATTTATGTGACATAATGCCAATGGATTCTTGCCACCTCTTGTTAGGAAGTCCATGGCAATATGATGTCAAGGCAATTCATGATAGAGAAAAGAAAAGTTATTTAATCACCAAACAAGGTAGGAAATATTAGATAGATCATTTCGAAAAACTTAATGAAGAGAGGCATGTGGGATCTAGTGTGATGCTCTTGAGTGGAAAAGAGTTCCTTAAGGTTATGAAGAAGGAGAAAGGAGTTTGTTGTGCTATGATAGTGAAGCCTAGGGAGGAGGCTAAGGGGAAGGTCAAGATGCTTCAAGAAGTACAACAAGTATTCGAGAAGTATCATGAAGTGGTAGATAATGGAGTACCTAATGCCTTATCACATATGAGGAATGTGAGTCATCAAATAGATCTCATACCAGGAGCTAATCTACCTAATAAGGAAGCATATAAAATGACTCCAAGTCAAAATGCTAAAATTGCTAAACAAATAGAAGATTTGATGGAGAAAGGACTTATAAGAAAGAGTTTGATCCCTTGTGCTATACCAACTATTCTTGGACCCAAGAAAGATGGAAAATGGAGAATATGTATTGAATAAAAAGCTGTCAATAAAATAACCATCAAATATAGATTCCCTATGCCCCAAATTGAGGATTTGTTGGATAATTTGGGGGGATCTAGCTACTTCTCTAAGGTGGATTTGAAATTAGGTTATCATCAAATTAGAGTTAGGTTTGGTGATGAATGGAAGACAACCTTACAGATAAAGGAAGGGCTATATGAGTGGCTTATGATGCCTTTTGGCTTTAAAAATGCCCCTAGCACATTCATGAGACTCATGAATGAAGTGCTAGCTAATTTTATAGGTAAAATTGTAATTGTTTATCTTGATGACATTTTGATCTTTAGTAGGTCCAAGGAGGAGTGCATAAAGAACTTGGAAATGATCTTGAGGAGGCTACATCAAGAGAAGTTGATGATTAACCAAGAAAAATGTGAGTTTTTGAAAACTAAACTTGTCTATCTTAGGTTTTTTGTTTATAATGGATGTATTAAGATGGATCTTGATAAGTTCAAGACTATACTATAATGGACACCACCTAGATCTATAGGAGAATTGAGGATATTCCATTTACTAGTTTCTTATTATAGGAAGTTTGTAAGGAATTTTAGCCATGCATGTGCACCTATCCTAAATACAATCAAAGGAGGGATTAAATATCAATTCAAGTGGACATAGGCAGTAGGTAAGAGGTTTAACATGTTGAAGAAGAAGATATTAGAGCTACCTACTCTTGGGTACCTTGACTTCAATCAGTTATTTTTTGTGGAGTGTGATACCAACAAACTAGCCATTGGGGTAGTATTGAGTCAATAGGGACATCTTGTGGCATTCTTCTTTGACAAGTTTAATGAAGTCAAGAAGAGGTATTCTACCTATGATTTATAGTTACATGTAATGGTTGAAGCACTTAAGAAGTGGTGGCATTATCTCTTACCCAAGGAGTTTTTAGTATACATAGATAACCATGCTCTTAGCTTCTTGAATGGACAAGAAAAATTGAATCAAAGACACCTAAAATGGGTATAGTATCTACAAGCATACACCTTTTTCATCAAACACAAGAAATGAGTCAGAAAAAAGAGTTGTAGATGCACTAAGTAGGAGAGTGCTAGGAATTCAGGAGATACTATTATAAAGTGTGGGAATGACTTAGCTTAAAGATCTCTATAAGGAGGAAAAATACTTCAAAGAGGCATATGAAGCATGTGAGAAGTTCATGCAGGGATTTAAGATAGAATTTACTGATTATATGTTGTAGGAAGGACTACTATTTAAGGGACACTTGCTATGTATACCCTAAGGCTCCATGAGGGAGAATATAAATAAGGAGAAACACCAAGGTAGTTGGGAGCTCACTTCATAGTGGATAAGACACTTGAGCAGGTAAATAGGCACTGCTATTGGCCTAAGTTGTAAATAGATGTGAGGATATTTTTGGAGCATTTTAAATTATGTCAAAGAGCTAAGGGACATAGTAGAAATACTTGTTTGCATCAACTCCTATCCATACCACATAGGCCTTGGGAGTGCCTAAGAATGGATTTTTTTTAAGGATTGCCTAAGACATCAAGAGGTCATGACAATGTCTTTGTAGTCGTTGATAGGTTTAGCAAGATGTCACACTTTATTCCTTCTAGGAAAACCAAAGATGCTTCGCACATTGGAGGAATTTTCTAAAGGGACATAGTGAGACTTCATGGATTACCACTCAACACAGTGAGTGATAGGGATAATAAGTTTGTAGGACACTTTTGGAGAACCCTTTGGAAGATGTTGCGCAAAAATTTGTCTTTCTCCTTAGCATATCATCCTTAGTCGAATGGCCAAACAAAGGTGGGCAATAAGTCCCTAGGTAATCTACTAAGATGCTTAACTAAACAACATGGATAGTCATGAGAATATCACATCATAGGAAAAGTAGAATATGCTCACAATGACTCCATTAATAGGAGCACTAGAAAGAGCCTATTTGAGATAGTTTATGGGGTAATTCTAAGAGGAGTAATGGAATTGAGAGACCTCATCTTGTAGGATAAAAGTAGTGCTCAAGGAGAGTCCTTTGCAGAGTAGATGAAGGAACTACATGAGTAGGTTAAGAACCTTGCAACATCAAGTAGAGAAGTACAAAAGTAGAGCACAAAAAATGAGGAGGGATTTACAATTTAGGGTGGAATACTTGGTACTTTCTTATCTTAGGAAGGATATATTACCAAAGGGGAAGCAAACTAAACTACTAATGAAGTCGATAGGACCTCTAAAAATCTTACATAAGTTTGAGAACAATGCCTATGAAGTGGAACTTCCTCTTTATTTGGGTATCTAACCCATTTTTAATGTGTTTTATCTATTTCCTCACAAAGGAATTCATTCTGATATTGGTCAGCACACCATTACATACTTGGAGGGAGCTATTTGGGTTCAAGATTTTCCCACTCCCCAACCTTTGCAATTGGAAGACATAGTGGACTCCAAGGTGATTAAGAAGAATAATAAGGGCACCTAAAATACCTATTTGGTGAAATGGAGGGGATAAATAGATGCTAAAGCCACTTGGATGATTGAAGCAAATATTCTTAAGCATGGGGTCACCAATGAAGACCTCCTAGCTCAATAGACTTGAGTTCTTTTTCCCCAGGAAGTATGGTGTAGAGCACCTTCCTTTTTGGTTTTATGATTTTTTAAGATGTTAGTTAAGAGTTTTTGTGTGTTTAATAAGTTCCAATGGTCCTTGGAATCCAACTTGTCCCAATGTATTTGTTAAATAGCAAAAAATGCTCATAAGGTCCTAGAGTTGTCTAAAGTTGCTGAATGGGTAAAAGTTTATATGGTTGAGAAACTAAGGTATTTGGTTAGTTATTAGGTCCTAGGATTCCTAACTATGGTCCTAGAATAGGCCTAGAGACACCCATTTGATGAAAAGTTGAAAAGAGCAAAAATTGCTCAAAAGTTTTAAAGTTGCTCAAAATTTTCCTGAACAACTTTTGCAAAAAAAATTGCAAATGAAGGTTTGGGTAGTTGTAACTACCAATGCTTGGGTATTTGAGCATGGGATTCATATTTTGGAAGGTTAGAATGATTTCCTATCATATTCCACACATGTGAGCAAACTATACAGATTGTTACTGTATTTTTCATTATTTTTGTAGAGCTTTCATGCCATTATATGACTGTGTACAGATTGAGATAGATGATCTTAATTAAGGAATTTTTAGTATAGTGACTTACCTTTCTTTTTCATATTTAGACTTAATCTCAAGTTGCAAGGTTGGAGAGTTGTGAAGGTTCTTTTAGTCACTAGTGTATGATTCTCATTCACAGGGTTGTTGTCACATAAATGGCTCTAACCTAATTATCCACGGTGAAAAATGTATGAAACATTTTGGGATGATATGTTAGAACTTTTACATTTATTTTAAAAAAATTCTTTTGCATTTTTATGACTGGTTTTTGTTGGTAAATAGATTTGTCTTTTAATAAAACAAATAATCCAAAGCCTCTACGTGCAAATTCATATGACAAATACAATCTTCCAATAGTTGAGGAATCTTAGCTTCTTTAATCCCTCTCTAAAGTTTGGTAAGGTTCAGCTCCCTTATTAGATATTCAATGAAAACACTCTCTTAAATAAGAATTAGTTTTAACCAAAAAGTAATAAGGCTCCCCATCCATTCTTGGATAGAGGGATAATCAAATAAACAACAACTAAATAAATCAAGAATTGGGTAAAATAGAGAGAACACATAGTTTCTCTGTCAATCACTATTCAAAAGAGATATGAAATAGATAGATTATCCAATGTATGCACAATATAAGCATCCAACATCAGAAAGAGATGTAACAATTCAATGTTGATTCAATCCTAAATTGACAAAAAACAATCAAAAGCATACTATCTTCAAATATATATATATATATATATATATATATACACATACACACACACACACACACACACACATGTATATTTATGTATATCTATATGCATATATATATATATATATATATATATATATATATATATATATATATATATATATATGTATATGCATATATATATATATATATGTATATGTATATACATGTATATATATGTATATCTATATGCATATATATATGTATATGTATATACATATATATATACATATACATATACATATCCATATATATACATACATATATATACATATATCATGTATATATGTATATATATACATGTATATATATGTATATGTATATGTATACATCTACATCTACATATATATGTATATGTATATATATACATATACATATACATATGTATACATATACATATATACATGTATATATACATTTATAGATATGTATATGTATATGTATACATATGTATATGTATATGTATACATATGTATAGATATATGTATACATATGTATACATATGTATAGATAAACATATACATATGTATACATATATATACATATATAGAATGTATACATATATGTATACATATATATACATATATAGATATGTATACATACATATATATGTATTATATACATACATATACATGTATATATATACATACATATACATGTATATATATACATATATACATACATATATATATGTATAAATATATACATATATATATGTATATATGTGTATATGTATATATATGTAGATATGTATATATATGTATGTATATATACATATATATGTATATATATGTATACATATATTATGTATAATATATGTATATATGTATATATGTATGTATGTATATATGTATAAGATCCTTTTCATCCAAAAACAATCCTATTCCTGTATAATGCTAGGAAACTAAAACATTTGCATAGCAACTAAAACTAGATTGAAGTTCACAGTATGATATCCATCAAAACTGCCAACTCTCTACATTATTGAGTTTCTAGCTTAAATAGAGTAATGTTTGAGAATCTCCATCAAAACCTAATTCTTAGATAGTTTAAAAGTAGTTAAAATAACCAATTTTGATGGATACACAGACCCTAGAAGTAACTGATTTAAAACTTTAAATAAAAAGAAACATAAAGAAAAGATTCCCTAAAGAGAATCATCAACATGCTTCTTTAACAACTCTTCTTCTTCTTCATCTTTATCCTGGGTAGATGGTCCTTGCACAAGTTTCTAGACTCTATATGCACCGATGAACTCTGACATGGTGTTCTTGTTTGAGATTTTTATGCTCTAAAGAAAAATTTCCACGTATCCCTATCCTATTTCATTTTGTTGACACTATCTAGATATTCTTGAAGTTTTTGGTTGCACAAGTTGATCATGGTTTCTACCTTAGCAATTTTGGTAAGATCTATAGTGGTCAGATCAGCTCCATCCTTGATCACATTTAGGGGTTCTTCATATTGCTTAACCAATGCTTCCACATCTAAACCTCCTTTAAAAGGTGCCAAAGGAGTTAGATTGATGGTCTACAAATCCTTATTCACACCATCCTGAATTTTCTTGAACTCCTTTTCAAAAGACTGTATGTGAGAAATGGTTGAACCATAGTTAGAAACCTACTAGGCTATGTTCATTTGTATTATATGGATCAACCTTGCATCAACTAGTTGCAACAAATTTTCCTTCAAGAATTTATCTGGACCATACTCCTCTACATGTACTAGTTGAGTGACCATAGCTGATAATCTTTTAGATTCTACTTTCCATACTGTCACTTAAATACGAGCCTTACTTATCACTACTTCAGCAAGAGTAAATATCATGTGCAGGTCCCATATAAATTTAGTAAGAAGACTTATCACATAGTCTATCCAATTATGGATGATTAAGATTATGGCCTTCCCCTTTCTTAGATCATCCATCAGCTATTGATTCTCTGGTGCATTGGGATCAAATTTGGGTTGAGATGAACCATTGATTGCTGAACTTTTCCCTTTTAATGATCTTATGTATTCTACCATTGTATGGAAATTTTCCTTCAATATCTTCTTTTCAACACCATCCTTTGCGATTGTAGAATGATTTTTTTTGAGGATGATTCCACCCAATGTTCTTTTGTCTCCTGATTGATCACCCCTAGATTGGTGCAAGTAATCTCAAAATTACTCAAGTCCAATGCACTAGTATCATCTTTGTGATTATAAGTGGCCACTTCAACATTATTTTTGCTTATTTCATGATCAAACACTATTCTGGATGAAATATTAGTTCTTTTGGATTTTGAAGTTTTGGTAGTGTACTTTTACTCACAATGTCATCAATAAGGAAGTAAATAGGGACTAGGCTCCTCTTTTTGTTAGTTGAGGCCACCAACCAATTTGGTGTAGAATCAGGAACCTTTTGAGATTCATCGCCTTTAATTAGAGTATTCAAATTCTTTATCCTCTGAGGAGAGGTTCCCATAGTCATCTGAACTCATTGAAGATTATCAATGAGTACACCACTCATATCCTTGTCAGGTTTTCTATCAACCTAAATAGCTTCACTAGGCCCAACAAGTGTTTCCATCTTGTTTTTGTTCTTAGAATGAGCTTTTTATACTAGAGGAAGGTTATTTATTTGTGTCCACTTAATCCTTGTGGATCTCCTATTACCTACAAATTTGAAATGAGCATTAGAACATGAATTAGTTGATTTTTTAGCATGTTGGATCTTTTTCATTATTAACCAAGAATTTATTCTCTCAAGCATTGTCTTTGTTCTTTCAAGAATATTTTCTTCTTCCTCAGAATCCCAGTTTGTAATGGCTTTTCTAGAAATCAAAACCTCAGTTATTTGGGTGCCTATTAAATCATCTTTATCTTCTTTAATATCCAAGACATTTATATCCCAATCTAAATGGAAGAGCTTAATTTGGGAAATAGTGAACCTACTATACTTTCTCCTCCAAACTTCCAGTTCATCTGCACAATCTTCCCAAAAGTCTTCAATATTCGAAACATACAAAAAATTCACACGAGATTCAAACAAGATATGAGCTATCCCTTTTCTATCAAAGTTTGTTCTAGCATGATAGGAGCCAAGGTGAAAATTAATCAAATATGAACTTATGCATGTAGCATCCTCCATACTTCTACATGTTAGTTTACCTAGCTTGGGTGGAAAAATGACATCAGAAGCTTCATTAGTGGAAAACTTATTTATGACTAATATTAGCTGCCAAGACACCTCTATAGAGATGAAACAATAAAGTGAAAATCCAAGGATCATTAAAGGTTCCTCATCAAAACCACCTATCCTCACATAAGTCAACTTGGGGGATTGGACGTAAATTCTACCAAAATTTTGAACAAACTTATTGGTTTTAGGAGAGAATCTATGGTGATCAGAACCCTTTATTTCAAAACCCAATTTCCTTGAAAGAATATCATGAACCTTCTAGAAGTTTTCCAAAATTTTGTCTCTATGTAACACATGGTAGTGGTTATATATAGTGATATTTTCTACCTAGGGTTCATGAAGTAGATACTAAAAATCTTGAGTACTCACCAGCATATATGTTAAGTATGAAGACATATTGAAATTCTTCTTCATGCTTAAAGCTCCTTAGAGCTAGTTTCTCAAAGAATTAGCAATCAATTTGGCCCAGTCTAAGAAATGAGGCCCTTTCAAATAAATCTAAATGTAGAAGTACATCCATTCTTCAAAAGAGGACACATCCAAAGAAACACAAATTTGGTGCAACACAACCATTATGTCATGAACTTGTGAGATCATTTGACTTTTCTTAAAGACTTTGGGTAACCTAGAACCACCTTTGTAAGGAGTTTCAGTTTAACTTTTTGCAATGATATTTTTATAAATATTAGACTTTTCTAAAAACTTGGCCAGTGATAAGCATGAGTCAAATCTACAAACTCTTGTTTTTTGAGATGAAACAACTTGGAATCGATCTCCCTAGTGATACTTAATAATATACTTTTATCCTTCCTCAAAATATTTCCACTAGGCATGTCATACATTTGCATATATTCTTGAATGAATTCTGGACATGGATATGCTAATGGGAAGGTGGAGGCTGTAAGGAAATTAGTATCTAAGGCCTTGGTAGAAAAGGGCTCTGCAAGTTTCTCACACAAGCTTTCTGTTATTTCTCCTAGGTCAACTCGTAAAAGGTCCATGTCTGATACAATGGGTGACTTACTAGATAGACTACGGGTATTCCCAATAATGTGTAGAGTGGACCTCATGATTTAGAATCCCCCCCTCCCCCCCTTGCTTGAAAATTAAAGAAGCAAACACAATATTTTCTACTAACAAGTGAAAGAAAAAGAGTTAAAGAACACAAGAATTACCTTAAGAGTAGAAACTATGACAAGTACAAAAGGCCATTCTCCTTCCTGAGACTCCTATTGCTAACACTCAACCAACTAAAGAAATTTGTGCCTTCAAAAAAATTAAATTTTACTTATATACACTTCACAACAAAGATGAGGCATTAATCATGGGAAGGACATAATGAATTACACATGCCATAGGGAAAGGAGGATGGGATAGGATGGTGTCTATCATTAAATATAAATCGAGCAACTTAAATGCTATGTTTCTTTCACATGTGCCAAATTTCCCTTTCACCTCTTAAAATTAAATTTTGACATGATATTTGATGATTACCTTACTTCAATTTGCTACCCTTTCATAAATGACGAAGTCACACAAAGGTGTGTCAGACTCAACAAGGCATCTAGCTATAGCGCATCCTCTAAGAATTGAACTTTTTGACACATAAGGCTATGGCTCACTAACAATATTGCATGAAGACCAAAAATAGGTTGAAGTGATGAACCTATTGAACCTTTTGAACTTAGTTCAAATTTTACAAGAGGTTCAAGAGTTATTAAAGAAAGTCATATCACTAAACACAACCTTAATCAATATGTTTACAAAGGAAATTTGGGGATCAGACTTGGTCAACAATAAGCTTGAAGGAAGTAGGGACTGAAAGGATGAGGTTCATGAATGAATAATTGAAAAGGATTTATTGGACCTAAAATTGCATATGGAACTTGGTAGAACCAATGGTTCAAAATAAACATTTAAAAGTAGGATCAAACCAAAAATCAAGAATAAAAATGGCAACTCTAAAAAATCCCAAACTAACATTTTCCAAGCTGTGGAGTGATGCCCTAGGCTGATTGCTAGAAGTAAGTGAGCTAGGACTATGAGAATAAGTTTTTGTAGAGCACACCCATGATCTGACATGGCCAACCTAATGGCATGTTTAGAAGCCTAGGATGTTACCTTGATGAATCAAGTGGTTGTGAAGGTTGGATTGACGTTTGAAGGGTTTTATAGGTCTTTTGGTGAAAACTGGTTTACAGGCCTAAAAGATAGCTTAGAAACTAGGGTTTGAGGTAGAATATGGTTGTGGGTGGTTTGAGACTTTATAAATTGGGATTATAGAAGTGTGAGGTTATAGATTTTAGCATCATAGGGTCTTCTATGGGGTTGTGTGGAAGAAAATGGAGAGATTAATAAAAACATTGTAACTAGACCTAATGCAATTAAGCCTAATTATCCTTATTTGAGGACAGTGACTTTTTGTGATTCTTGATGTGGCTAGACATGTTAATCCAGTTCAAGAAGGGTATGGAGGATTTCCAAAACATTAGGAAAAATAAAGAAAGGGTTAGAGTAAGATCCTAAGTAAGGGTTTAGGGTTCTAAGGGAAGGAAGGACTAGTAGGACTAGTTCCTTAAATAAGAAAAATAAAGCTCTACATCAAACTAAATATACCTATTAGGCAAGTTGGGATAGAGGTCTTGGAGGCTTAGATTGGTGGAAAGGAACAAGAAATAAAGAAGCATTGGATGGTTCAAGAATTAGAACCTTAATTAGAATAGGTTAAGTGATAGGGCCCTAGACTCTCTACATCAATAACAAAGTTACAAGTGATCAAAACCTCATTAGGCTCCAACAAGATGAAAGTATACAAAGGTTAATGATTAAGGCACTAGAACATAATGGAGATCAATCCTTTGCATATATGAAAAATATAGGTTGGAGGACACCTCATGACTTTTATGTCCAAAAAATCATTTGAAAGAGAGAACCAACTAAAAGCAAGATCTTGAAGAAGCAATTCCAAGATATACAAATCAAGTTATGTACATGCAAATGGAAAAAGAAAAAATTAAGACCTCATTTCTTGAGACCATATGTGCTATTTCCTTTGATAAAAGTCTTTACATGATGCCATTTCCAAGTGATATAGAGGTTCCCAAACATGATAAATATGATGGAATTGGGTGATCACCATGATCATGTTAGACAATTTTATGCACTTAGCATAGACTTTGTGCAAGAAGACACATATCACATGAGGCTATTTCCAAGAAATTTAAATGGATAAGCCATGAAATAGTTCACTAAGATCTCTCCACCTCTTAAATCTTTTGATGACCTCATGCAATGCTTCATTCAACATCATTCTTACAACATACAACATCCCATCATCGTGCTAGATCTATGCAACATTAAGCAAAAAAAAGGGGAGTCTTTTGTTACCTACTTGCAAAGGTGGAGGAGATTACATGCTAAATATCCATGGCCAATTCCTGAGAAAGAGAATATTAATATCTTTATTAACACTCTTGTACCCAAAATATACCATGACCTTAGAAAATAAGTGTTCACTATATTCAACAATATAATTGACAATGCTTATTGCAATGATGATATTGCTATTAAGAAGGACGAAATATGTTGAACAAGGAAAAAAATGAAAATGGAAATGGAAGAGATGAGAATAAGCCTTGGAATAATTTTTTTTTTTTTTCAATGATGGGGTGGTGGATATTCCCAAGACAAAAGAACCCACTTTTCACTTGGCTAATGCTATTCTCACCACCAAACAATAAGAGGCAATAAGATCTAATGATCAAGTAAATCTCAAATGTATGAAAAAGATAATGTCTCAAATTTCATTAAGCCTATGCACAAATTTACCCTATTAGTTGATTCATATCATGTGATCTTGAAGATGTTACTTGCTAACAAGCTCATAATGCTTCCTAACAATTTTAGACACTATAAACCCACTGTCAAACCTTCTTGGTGGAGTGTAATGCCCCACCAAGGGATCAAAAGAATTATCCTAGAATTTCACTAAGTTTGGTAGAATTTTTTTTTTATAGAAACATGAAAGTAAATACCACATATAACTTATGCATAATAACGGAAGCAATAGCAATGTCCATCTAAAAGTAAACATAACATACATAATAGATTTCATTCTTTAAGATCCCTTAACATTGAATTACATCTAAAAATATCTAACATACATGAATCCATCTAGTACAACATCCACATGAAATAATAATGAAAAGTCCAATGTCTATTCATTACATTTCAAATGCTCAATCATCCACTGTACATGTCATAGGGTATGACAAGCTCAAAAGAATATACATATGTGAAATAAGACACATCATCCTATTCTAATCTATGATAATCACATGATATACATGATACATCATCATAGAAGACATATACATCTATCATAAAGACCAAACATAATAAACTAAGTGCATGGTTCCTCCCAACCGTTAATAGCATCATTAGACCATCGTGGATCCTAGCCATCCCTCCGTGCATAACATTCCAAATCACCGAAGAGATCATCGGTATTAACATAGTAGGAATGTCACTCCTAACATATACAACATCTTATGTAGAAAGTAATCTAACATGCAAATATAAGTAGAAGATAAAATCATCTAACATATGCTAAAACATCAATGAAAGGATACATATTCACCATCATGAAGGACACATTAGCCATGATGTCTCAATGAATCTCAAATGATAAGAGTGGAAAATACACTACCACCTGACCGTGCGGTACCTAAGTGGTCCACTCCCACCGTGCTGAGGAGATAATCTCAAGTCCCAAAAAGGCTATCAAAAATCTCATAGCATAAATCTCTACAAGTCCAGGAATCCTAAAAGTATACTAAATCAAGGGTTCCAAACGCAAAATCCGACATCTAATCCCTAGAGGCACACAATGACATGTAGGAACCTACTATGCAAGTAGGAAAGTGTCATCACATTTATCATGTACAAGTTACCCTGGCAATTAGCTAAACTCCACGGGTCCATATTGATCTCATGTGGCCACTAGTATCCTCTCATACTGACAAGGCATACTACAGAATGCAAGGTCGCAACCATGCATCTCACTACTCCCATCCTAGCCTGTACAAGAACTCAAGGCATGGGCGAGAACAAAAAACTTATCTTTTTAGGTTCATTCAGTTAGTATTAGGTGTGAATGTTATCACTTATTAATCCAACTTACAAGGAGTTACCCTGGCAGCCTCTTAGGGCCTCGGCCCCCATTGCAAGCCACTTCCCGTCACTACATGCAGATCTCCTACCCTAAGCTCATGGAATCATAAATCTCAAAATCAAAAAAGATAATCCATAATAAAATCATCAAATATGCATAAAAGTATCAAATCTCCATGAGCAAACATCCATAGAAAATCATGATCACAACAGCTCTCTATTGGCAACTGAAGCATCACTGATAATCAAAGTATCCAATGGTTCTCAATAACCAAAAATATATCTCATCATATTGATCGAAGACTCCAAAAATGGTTGAGTCAAACATGTCACAACATGACATCATCAAGAATAAATCCACATTACAGTCCCATCATGGCGACTAGAAAATAACCAAGGATAATTGATCGATGACCAAAAATAATGGTTAAGTCAAGTGTCTCATACATAAGAATCTCAACTATAACAATCAGTAATCACATCCAATACATAGAGCATTCCATCACATAACCATGGTTGGGTTTATAAAGATCGAGATTAAAAACATCATCATGACTTCACAATCACATAATTCCCCAAGCCTCTAGTAGACATCCTATAACTGGTCAACACTAGTCAACCCAAAACCCTAAACAATAGCATAAAGAAAACACAATGCAAACACATGTTTTGGTTTTGCTAAGTTTACAACTTAAATTTAAATGCAAAAGTCTCAGTTTACATTTCCAAGTTTAGAGAAAGAATTAGAGGAACATTTATATGTTTTGAATGAATACAAATATTATTTAAAACCATTCTTCAATTATAATTTTAATTCAAAAAGTCCCCCACCAGACTAATAATTAAATTTCATATACTTAATAAAACAATTAATTTAACCATGAACCTTTGATATAAATCATTTATCAATTATAAAATTATAAAACAAATTATTAATAATCATATTTACATATTATATACATACTTATATATATATTTATATATAAATATATATATATAAATACATATATGAATATATAAATTATTATTGCATTAAACAAAATTGAATTAACAAATTTAATTACATATGGCAAATGCATAACATAATAGTCCACCGGTACGCAGGACCCTGTGGTCACAAGGCCTGCAACGTCAGTGGTACTGTGTACCACTGCCGTCGCAGTACTTGTGACGGTGATACACTGCGACCGTAGTGGGGGCGCGGGTCTCTTCCCCCCCACCCTCGACTTAATGTATAATATGTATATTATTATTATTATTTTTTTTAAAATCGCTTACGTGATTCCCATTCAGATTTTGCATTTCTTAAAACGTTTTCACCTAAAGACATATTATTCAGTTTAAAAATATATATATTAACATATGTATATATATATGAAGGCATATATATATATGTATGTGTATATATATATATATACATACATATATATATATATATATATATATATATATATATATATATATATATATATATATGTATAGATATATATATATATATATATATGTATAGATATATATATATGTATAGATATATATATCTATATATATATCTATATATATATATATATATATATATATATCTATATATATATATACATATACATATATATATATATATATATACATATACATATATATATATATATACATATACATATATATATATATATACATATACATATATATATATATATACATATACATATATATATATATATATACATATATAATTAATACATATATATATATATATATATATATATATATATATATATATGTATATGTATATATATATATATATGTATATGTATATATATATATATATGTATATGTATATATATATATATATATATATATATATATATATATAAATTTCAATTTTCAGAATTGTCCATAAAACTTTGATCTCCAAAATTTCCAATAATTAATCTAATGGGTTTGACTATGAATTTCAACCCTAGCCCTGTGTTCTTTTCAGATCTATGCATACAAAGTTTTCTCAAATAAATTTTAGCTACCCATATTGAGAATGCATATAATAAAAATATGAAATTCCTCAGAAGACATATGGAAGACATGATGCAGAAATAGCATAAGTAAAATCACAAGAATCTACCCAAATTCTGATGCTAATTCACTCTTCCTCAGAAAACCCGCAGAGCAAGCTCCCTTCTTCAGAATTCTCGAATCCTCCAATGCTCCAATTGCACTCCAAACGCTATGTCTAAGCTTCTAGGAATGCCTGAATATAAAGAGCTCTCAGGAAACATCTAGAATGCCTCTATAAATAGCTAGAAGGTGTCACCAACTAAGCATGGGTCTTTTCCAACCTTCTAGATGAGCCATAGGGTTGTAGACACCATGTGCTTAATTGATGCACTAACCCCATGTTGTTGACACATGAGAAATAAAAAAGTGCGTTAATTCCCATGCAAGCTTATAACTCCAATTCACTTTTTATATAATTTTCTATTTAAATATTTATAACTTTCATTTTAATTTTTATAACTTTTATTATTATTATTAATTTTAATTTTCTAATTTTCTTTTAGTTTATTTTTTTTTCCTCATTTAATTCTCATTTAATTAATTATAATCAAAATATCAAATAACATGATATTTTATATTAATTTTCTCAAATAATTAATTTATTAATTAAATCTATTTATTAAGACTTAATTAATAGAAAATTCACCATAGACCTCCAAGATAAAATATGAAAACCCATCATAGAGGAAATCACACAAAATCATATTAAAGGGTTAAAAATCATGAATTATGTCATCCGACACATTCGGTGGGTAAAATATCCAGATACTTGTCCTACCTCACTAGGACAAATAGTTTAAAGGTTTGGGATTTGGACTTGAGAATTTATCTTCCTTATCTTATCATTGAGATAGTATAATAGGGTACGCTCATCCTGGCAATTCAGGGAAGTTGATACCCAGTACCTGCAACCTGCAAAAAAATCATGCATGTACATACAATATATATAATGCTAAGCTAAACAGACAATGGAAGGAAGTGGTGCATCGTGTAGATCCCGACTAAGCAGGTAACTACGACTCCCTTCCTTAACCACATCAGAAATGCCATACAATAAGAAAATATGCACACCATACACATGCAAGTATGGGGTAAGTATCCATAATAAAACACATGAGATAATAAACCATCTAACTAATCATCAATAACTGAACACAATATAATGATCATCATGTATGCATGAAATGTAAAGTCTAAATGATCTGATCACATAATGATGCAGGAGCATCTTGCATGGAAAAAAAAAAAAAAAAAATTGTGGAGGAGAGAGAAAGTGATGAAAATTAGAGGAGAAATAATAAAAAAAATAAAAAGGAGAAAAGAAAGGAAAAGAGGATTTTTATTTTCGAGGTGCATAGGTGGCATAAAATAGAAAAATAAGAAAAATAGTTGTCATTCCATTAATCGAGGTGTGTAGGTGGAAATTCTAGAAAGTTTTGGATAAATCATGTATTTAATATTTGTTGGGTGCTTAGTTGTATTTGGGTGAGAATTTAATATTTATTTAAAGATACTTGTATTTACCTTTTATCCCACATTGGTTGTGTTTGTAATGTCTTGGGTTAGAAGTGCCTATTTAAGCAAGGCTTATTATCATTTGTAATCAAGCTCAAGGGGGAAGCTTGAAGAGTAGAAGCTCAAGGAGAAGCTCGAGGAGTGGAAGCTCAAGGAGAAGCTTGATATCATCTTGTGGGTGTTGTAAGGATCTTCAAGTATAATAAAATTTCTTGTGAAGCATTTTTTTAATTTCTCTTGGTCTCTATATTGTTGCTTTCTTGATTGTGAGCGGGTAAGAGTGGTGTGGCCCTCTATCAAGTGGTATTAGAGTTGTACCTTCATTAGTGGTATCAGAGCGTACCGTCATTACATAACCACTAAATCCATAACATAATGTCTGATAGTGTCAAAACAATACCACTAATCCATCAACATAAAACTAGTCCATTATAGTCTGATAATAATAGCAACAATATGTCCAGAAAAGATGTGAACGAGGGTAGGCACTACATGGAGAGATGATCACTTTCTCAATTACCATAGAAGAAAGGGTCATAATATGGGTAATTATTTTAAGCTCAAGGAGCTAATACAAGATCTCATTGATGGGGGAAAGGTTATCACTGATGGGTTTGCTAAGAACTCTAATCATAAAGCATTCAAGGACCCTATTTGACATTATGAACAAGGAAAAACTTAAAAAGAAAATAAAAAGGGTATTGTTTCTAAAATAAATTGTACATATAACAATTGTTAGCATGAATGCTGATGATACTACATTGGGGGAGTATCCTAAGCATTGGAGAGTATTGATATGTTGCATTCATGACTGTGTTTATCATTGATGTCAACATAGCATTGTTTCAGTAAAGAATGATAGAGTAACAAACATAGAATGGTTTGATTTTATGGTCATGCATAGTTATGGACATGTACGACACATTATCCTGATGATGTGGTTAAGTGCGCAGACTCTAAGTTGATAGTGTACATAAGTTCTACCTAATTTATAGAGAGAAATTTAGAGACAGAGTATTGGAAAAGTAGTTCCTAATGATTGTTAGCTATCTTACATCTAGGATGTCATGAAGAGATGTGGAGTCAATCAGTGATAAAGGATAGTTAGATGATGATGTCATCAAGTGTGCAAACCTTAGTATTGCATGTGTGAAGTTTTGTATAGATAGTGAGCTGACAATATTATTGTAATAGTAATTTAATTATCTTATTTTAATTAATTTGGAAGGACTCAAGGCCAAATCAAGGAATTATTATGAAGATATGTTACAAAGG
This sequence comes from Cupressus sempervirens, assembly GCA_028749045.1. Lineage (NCBI taxonomy): Eukaryota > Viridiplantae > Streptophyta > Pinopsida > Cupressales > Cupressaceae > Cupressus > Cupressus sempervirens. The sequence continues at coordinate 889,863,597 of CM053792.1, read as the reverse complement.
AAAGATGTTTTCTTTGATTATAAAAAAGTCATCAAGTGTGTTCAAGTATTGTGATCATTGTTTGATTGTGAAGTGCAAAAAGAACCATAATGCTTACTAAATGCATTTAAGCGATCCAAAGGATTATTGGATGCGAGATTCAAGATTTGCTTACAAGATTTGAAGGAGTAGAGGTCTGATTGATAGGATAAAGATAGAGGAAGGAAGTACATTTTAGTTCTATTATTCTACAAGGAATAATACATAGATCATTTGGATAGTAGGTTCATTGGTCTTGTCCTTGAAGCTATTTGGGTAGTGGGTCCAGCTATCTTCCACAATCCCTAATAGGGATTTAAAATCTCCTAATAGGGACTCATATGTATTGAATGTTGTGATAGACTCCTAATAGGGTCTATCCTCTACCAAGGAATATTTATATTAGTACATCATCTTGTGGGACTAGGGTTTTCCCTTTGATCAAGGGTTTCCCTAGTTAACATATCTAGTGTTATTATGTATGAATATCTTGTTGTGGTTTTAGTTTACATTACTCATATGGTTAATATTTTTTAGAGTTTTAAATTGTGATATAGTTGGATAATTGATTCACCCCCCCTCTAAGTTATATCAGTGGACTGTATATTCTAACAACTGGTATTAGAGCTTCAGGTCCTTGAAGAATAATCTTAACAACTTTGTGAGATCAATGGTGAATATGTTCAAGAAGGATAGTCCAAGATTCAATGGGGCCAACTATGATAGTTGGAAGGAGAAGATGAAGACTCATCTATTGTGAATGGGTCTAGGATTTTGGACCTTGACAAAGAGTCAGAAGACAATCGTTGAAGAAGAAAATCTTGAAGGATGGAGTAAAGAAGAGAGTGAGATCTATTCATGTGTAACATGAGATAAAGACAAGCTCTACTAATAATACTTCCAGAGAATGAGTATAGTGAGGCAAGGTCACTTGTAACTTCTCATGAAATTTAGAAAGCATTAGAATCTACTTTTGAAGGTGATGATCATGCAACAAGAATGAGATTACAGAATTGGTTATGTGCATTTCAAGATGCTAGAATGATGGATCATGAATATGTAAGAAATTATATTGGTAGAATATTAGAAATCATTGTAGGAATTTAGTCTCATGGTGGAACTAAGGGAGATATTGAAGTCATATGGAAGATCTTGAAAAGTTTGACACCACCACTTTTTAGGCCGATAGCTTAGATGATTCAGCTAATGATGCCCTACACTAAGGATTTCACTAAGGAAACATTACTTGGAAGATTATAATCATTGGAAGTAGATCTGAGATAGTCTGGAGAGCTTGCAAGAGTTGAAATAGCTTTTAGTGCCCTAATCATTTGACTTAATTTGATAAGGAGTGCAAGCACTCGTGGAGATTTTGCTGGTAGTAGTAGAGGTGATGAAGACAAGAAAATTGAGGAACGAATAATCCTTCCAGTGAGAAGAGAAAAAGATGGTAAGAGAATCTTTAAATATTGGACTTGTAATGAATTTTGTCATTATGCATCTAAATGTCCAAAAAGAGAGAAAAAGTATAAGGGAAATTTTAACCCTAGAAGAGATAGAGATATAAATTATTTGTATGCAAATGAAGATGAAGAATCTAATGTGAAAGGTCAAAATGAAAGTGATGATGAATTAGAATTTGTGGCTATCAAGGAAGACGATCTTGATAGAGAAATTAGAGAATGAAGGACTTTAGTTACCCAAGTGGAAAAGAAGTCTGATTGGGTCATTGATAGTGGTTGTTCACATCACATGATTGGTGATATGAATAAGTTTTTCAAGTTTAAGAATCACGATGGAGGTATTGTTAGATTTGTTAACAATGCAACCTATCATATAATAGGAATTGGATCCATTACTCTTGATGGTAAAACTAACACTGATGATGTCTATGTTGTTGATGGATTGAAGCATAACTTGTGTAGTGTTTGATAGTTGGTGGACAAGGGTTATCTATTGCAGTTCACTAAGAAGACCTACACTATCAAAGAAAAATCTAGTAAGATGATTGGAATTGGCACTAGATCTAGAGGTAATGTATTTTAGTTGAATCATACTAAGATGACATGTTTGGTAGCTAAAGTGGATAATAGTTGGTTGTGGCATAGAAGATTCTATCACATAAACTTTGATAACAATGTGAAAGTTAGTAGCACTTTTGCACTTAGTGACTTGCCTAAGATTGTTAAGCCTACTAATATTGTTTGTAAGGAATGTATTTTGGCTAAGTAGAAGAAGTTTCATTCCCTAGCAAGAAGTTCACTACCAAAGAGAAGCTAGAGATCATTCACATAGATCTAAGTGGTCCTTGTTGAACAAGAGGATTCTTTGGTGAAAGGTATTTTATGATTTTTGTTGATGATTTCATGAGAATGATGTGGGTAACATTTCTTAAAGAGAAATTATAAGCTTTTGAGAAGTTTAAGATATTTAAGAATAGAGTTGAGAATGAATCTAGTGTTAAGATTAAGTGTTTGAGATCTGATAGAGGAGGAGAATTCACCTCTAGAGATTTTAACATATTTTGGGAAGAAAATGGAATCAAAAGACAACTATCTTCAGCTAGAAAAATTGAGAAAATTGGGATTGTTTAGGGAAGAAATAAGTCTATAATAGAAACAATTAGAATGATGCTATTTGAGAATGATGTTTCTAAGACATTCTGGAGAGAAGCAGTTAATACTGTAGTATATGCTCTGAACAGAGTACATATTAGAAAAGGTATGGGCAATATACCTTATGAACTATGGTTTTGACATTCACCATTAGTCAAATATTTTAGGATATTTAGGAGAAAATGTTATGTTAAGAGAGATGATGACATTGGTAAGTTTGATCCAAGAAGACATGAAGGTATGTTTCTTGGCCATTTATTGAAAAGTAAGGCTTATAGATGCTTTAACTATAGAACTAAGACAATAGTTGAATGCACAAATGTAAGGATTGATGTGAAGTTTGGAACTAAAGAAAATATGGTAGATTATAATTTAGATGAAGAAGAGAATAACTTTGGAATTGTTAGACAGAATGTTGAAGTTTTCTTTAAGACTAACAATGACTTGCAAAATGATATACTAAATTTTGAGCATAGAGGAGAACAAAGTTCTGAACCTAGAGAAGAGATAAGAATTGAGATTTTAACTCCTACCCCTAATAGAAATCTAACAAGGAATCACCCTTCTGAGCATATAATTGGAAGTAAAGACAAAGGCATAATGACAAAGAAAAAAGGAAATGAGGATATATGTTTTACATCTCAAGTTGAACTTAAGTGCACAAATGAAATAGTCAAAGATAATCATTAGATCCAAGAAGTAAAGGAAGAATTAGATTAGATAGTAAAGAATGATACATGGGAGTTAGTTCCTAGACCAAAAAACCAGAATGTGATAGGAACAAAATGAGTTTTTAGGAATAAGATGAATGAGCAAGGAGAAGTTGTGAGAAACAAGGCTAGACTTGTTTGTAAAGGTTATTCAAAACAAGAAGGCATTGATTATGAGGAACCATATGCACCTATAGCAAGAATGGAAGTAGTAAGGATGTTCTTAGCTTATGTAGTGAACAATAAATTCAAGGTTTATTAGATGGATGTTAAATTTGCCTTTCTGAATAGAGAACTGGAAGAAGGGGTTTACATTGAGTAGCCTAAAGGTTTCCTTTATTAGAAGACAAATACAAGGTATGAAAATTAAAGAAATCTCTTTATGGTCTGAAGCAACCACCAAGAAGCTGGTATGCAAGGTTGGAAAGTTACTTGGTAATACTTGGATTTGCCAAAGGTACAACATATAGTAACTTGTGTCTGAAAGAGATTGAAGATTAATTTTTGATCATTATAATATTTGTTGATGATATCATTTTTGGAGGTAATGATGAAGCTAGTAATAAATTTGTTGAAGAGATGAAGAATGCATTTGAAATGAGAATGATAGAAGAAATGAAGTTTTTTCTAGGTTTGTAGATTGTGTAGAATAATGATGGTATATTCATTTCACAAGATAAGTACCTAAAAGATTTGTTCAAAAGTTTTTGTTTGGAAAGTTTTAAACCTATTGGTACACCTATGATAACTAGTCAAAAGTTATCCAAAAAAGATGAGACACCTATAGTGGAGCAAAAGAAGTATAGATCAATGATTAGAGGTTTGCAATATTTGACTCACACCAGACTAGATATAGCAAATGCAGTTGGGATTGCAGCTAGATTTCAAGTTGATCCTAAGGAATATCATTTTGCAGTAGTGAAGAGAACATTTAGATATCTAAAAGGGGCATCTGATTGTGGAATTTGGTATGATAGATCAAGTGATTTCACACTATGTGCATATACTGATACTGATTAGGTAGGGAATATGGATGATAGAAATGGCACTAGTCATGGAGCATTCTTTCTTAGAGGAAGATTAATTTATTGGTCAAGCAAGAAGCAACATTTTATTTCACAAAGCACTATTGAGGTAGAGTATGTTACAATAGCAAATTACTATAATGAAGTAATGTGGGTGAAGTAGATGCTAAAGGATATTACAATTGAGATTGAAGAACAAGTTATCATTTACTATGATAACACAAGTACAATGAGTATGTCTAAGAATCCTATATTATATTATAAGATAAAGCATATATCTATTACTATCATGTGTTGAAGAGAAAGCAATAAAAAAAGAGATCAGATTGGAGTGTGTAAGTACTAAGGATTAGATTGTAGATATATTTATGAAACCTTTTCCTAAAGATATATTTTAGTACATGAGAGGTATGCTTGGGGTTATGCCCCACCCTACTTTGAGTAGGTGATGCAGAGAGTGCATTAGTCTAGTGGTATATAACACTATTATTTGACTAAATTGAATGATGATGCTTCCTGTATGGGGGAGTATTTGGTATGTACTAAGTCATTTAGGACTTTTGGTATTTGGTATTTGGTTTTGAACAATGTCTTTGGACACTCAAGCTGGTTGATGACTTAGAGCAGTTGATTAAGAATTGGTATTTAATAATTGGTACATTGAGTTTAAAAACTTTGACATTGATGTCAATGGGGGAGAGAATATGCATGAAAAAAATTTCCTAAAGCATAGAGGAGAGTATGCATGAGATGAGGATAGAAGCAAAAAGTGATAGAGGATAGTTAGATGATGATGCCAACAAGTGCACAAGCCTTAGTATCACAGGTGTGAAGTTTTGTATGGATTGTGAGCTGAGAGTGCTATTGTGATTGTAATTTAATTAATTATCTTATTTTAATTAATTAGGAAGGCCTCAAGGCCGACTCAAGGAATTAGTATGAAGATATGATATAAATAAAAGATGTTTTCCTTGATTGTAAAAAAGTGATCAATTGTGTTCAAATACTATGATCATTATTCAAGTTTGAAGTGCAAAAAGAAGCATAGTGCTTATTGAATTTGTGTAAGCAATCCAAGGGATTATTGGATGCAAGATTCAAGAGCTACTTACAAAATCTAAAGGAACAAATGTCTACTTGACAGGAAAGAGATAGAAGAATGAAGTACATTTTAGTTCTATTATTTTGTAAGGAATAATACAGAGATCATTTGGATAGTGGGTTCATTAGTCTTGTCCTTGTAGCTATTTGGGAAATGGGACTAGCTATCTTCCACAACTCTTAGCAGGGTTATAATCTCCTAATATGGATTCAAAGTCTCCTAATAGGGACTCATATGTATTGAATGTTGTAATAGACTCCTAATAGGGTCTATCCTCTAACAAGGGATATTTATATTAGTATATCATCTTCTAGGTACCATCCCTACTGGGGTTTTCCCTCTGATCAAGGGTTTCCCTACTTAACATATCTGGTGTTATTGTGTATGAGTATCTTGTTGTGGTTTTAATTTAAATTACTCATATGGAAAAGATTGTTTAAAGTTGTTAATTGTGATATTAGTTGGATAACTGATTAACCCCCCCTCTCAATTATATCAATGGACTATATATTCTAACACCAACACCTACAATTTCATAAACATGCTCAAATCTATTGAGGAGAGTATCTACATGATGGGACCTAAATTCAATGAAGTGCATAACTATGGCACAAATGATGAAAGGCCTAAGGTAATATTGAGCACTTGTGACCGCTCTCAATGTTTTGATAAAAATAGACCTATGGTTTCACTTAGGGTTGTGGATCTTTCTTCTTATTATGGTGAGTCACTAAACACTATTACTAGGGGGAAGTCCAAGGTTGTCCTTAAAGTGGCAGATAATTATAAATAAGCTTCATCCTCTAAGAAACCTACTACTTTCACTATATCTAATTATGATATTGTGAGTCAGTTGAAACAAACCCCCTCTCAAATATCCATCTTTGAGTTGCTGAAGTTGTCTCCTTTGCATAAGGAGATCTTAGAAAAATCCTTATACACAGATATTTTTCCTACATATATTGACACAGATTAGTTTCAAGCTATGGTGAACCATATATCCTCACCAAATTATCTTACATTCTCTAAAGAAGATGAAAAATCTCTTAGTCACCCATATAATCTTTCACTACACATTGAGGTTCAAATCTATCATACCTAAGTCAAATGAGTATTGATTAACAATGGTGCAGGGTTGAACATTGTTTCTTTTAGTGTTGTTCAATAGTTGGGGTTATCTGAATTTTCTATTGATCCTAGGCATAAAATAACTATGAAAGCTTATTGTTGGGTGAATGCACAAAGTTGGGTCGCAATTCCGCGGAAGTCAAATTTGCAAAATGAAACTTCTTAGAAATGGGTACCCGATTTTAAAAAACGAGCACCAGTTTTTGGTTCGAGTGCCCGATCCTAAATTAAAAAAATGGGCACCCGTTATTTTTAAAAATCGGGTACTCATTTTTTATTATCAAAAAATGGGTACCCATTTCTTAAAAAAAGAAAAATTTAAATTTTTAAGAAACGGGCACCCGTTTTGTAAAAATAAAAAATGGGTACTCGTTTTGTAAAAATAAAAAACGGGTACCCGTTTTGTAAAAAGAAAAAATGGGTACTCATTTTGTACAAATCAGGTACCCATTTTTTAAAAGTAAAAAATGGGTACCCATTTCTTTAAAATTCAAATTTTAAAGTTTTCGACGGATTTTACATGCCGCTTTTAGATTTTCAAAATGGGTACCTATTTTTTGAAATTCAAATAACGGGTGCTCGTTTCTTACAACATGAGGCGAGTTTTTTTTTCCTGCCTCGGATTTTGGTTTGGGACAGGCTTGGTGAGACCAAGCCTATGCCTTGGGCTCTTAAGATTTGGCTAAGGCATTGAATTGACAAATTCATGCCTTGCCATAATTTTTAGAGGGTCTTCTCGATCAAATTTTTTAACGAAACAAAAACCCATTAGAGCTCTCACTATCCTGATTTCAGAAATATAAATTTTATAGAGTTATGTTTTTATTTACTATTTTATTATTATTTTTTAATCAAAGGTGGTACCTAAATGTAAAATAGCAACGTTCACTAAAACTTTAATAACTTTTTTATTTTATATTTTTTGTTAAATTAATTTATATGTCATCAATCTACATTCATTTCTTTTGAAGTTAAAAAAAAAATTGAAAAAAGTGAAATTTTGATCAAATTATGGTGTCCGTACACGAGAGGTTTTAAAATTTTTTCTTATAGCCAATTAAAAATTAATAAATAAATAAATATTCATTAAAAAATTCAAGAAAAATATTCTCATCAATCTTTGGTGTGTCAGGTAACTCCATTTAAAAGGATTCACAAAAAATCATTCATTTGTGTCAAATTATGGTGTCCGTACACGAGCATGGTATGGTCTTGAAACATGCATTTTGAAAAAGTGGTTTTTAAAGATCCATACCAAAAAAATAATCTATCATATGGGTATACAAATAAATTACATATTCAAAAAGAAGATTCCAGGCACTACAATTTTTATTTTTGAAGTTTTTTTATATTTAATCTCTAAATGGCTCAAATTTTGGCATCAATTGACAAAATATTTCAAAAACAGGAAAAACACTTCCACTTTTTGGCCAAAAGTGAGACCCAACTTCTTGCACTGACCCTGTTGGTGTAATTAAATATTCACTCATTACACTTACTTAAGCTTACTTAGGATAATGCATTACATAGTAGTTTTTGATTGAGACACTTAGGAGTTTCCACCTCATTTAAACACATGGTGTAGGAGAATTCCACTCTAGGTGGTCATAGTTGTTATCTCATTCCACCTTTAGTGCACATATAAAATTATCATCCTCATCATTGCACATATTTCATTGCATAATGGAGGATGATCCACCTTTCATGGACATGTGATTCCACCTTGTGTGGGTGATAGCTTATCTTCTCCTTATCATTGTCTCTTATCGCCTCTCTTATATAAGGAGGCCTATTATTTACATTTCAAATCAATCCATTGGATGTCAATCGATTCCATTATCAATAATAGCATTCTTGCATGTTCATGCAATTTTCTTGCCATTATCTTGTTCTTTCATTTGATTTTGGGGGTGTTATAGAGTCACCTAAAAGTCTAACACTTATGATGAGGTTGAACATTCTTCCAAGCTTCTTATTGTGCTACCTATTTGAGTTGGTCCTATGGAGAAGGATGTGGTGTTTCAAGTCCTTAACATTCCACTTGCATAAAACCTTTTTTTAAGGAGACTATGGATCCATGACATGTAATTCATACCATCAACCTTTCATCAATGTATACAATTCTCCTTCAATGGTACCAAAGTTGTGATTCTAGGGGATAATTCTATGTCCATAAACATGTGCATTGCCACAAAATTGCTAGTTCCAAACAACAGACTTGGTAATGAAGTGAGTCCTCACTTGCTACATGTGAGAAGAAGTTAAAAATGATGAGCATTGGTATGGGGGAATACACTTTAGAATCTATTGTTGTGTTTCCAATTTCCCCACAATCTTATGGAAAACTGTTTGATAACATGAAGCCTACATCCTCAACCATGAAAATCTATGATATGTTTGTTCAATCCTCAATTCTATTAGAAGATAAAAATGAATACTAAGCTATTAGGGATTAGATATATAGAGAGGAAGGCCTAGTGTAATGCCCCGCCAAGGGATCCAAAAGAATTAACCTAAAGTTTCCCTAAGTTTGCTAAACATTTTTTTTTTTTTTTAGTAAGAAAGTATGACATACACATCAAACAAATAGTAGCGGAAGCAATAACATGTAATCCTCGACAAACATACATTGCAAGTTACATTTCTTAAAGATCCCAAGACGTTGAGTCACGTTTAAATTTAATTAATTCTAAGTCTAACAACTATCACATACATATAAAAGAATAATCAGAAACTCCAATGTCCATAATATACATTTGTTCCGAATGCTCCTTGGCAAATTAATTCGGAATGCTCATTCATCCACTGTACATGTCACAGGGTATGAAAGGCTTAAAAGAATATACATATGTAAAGATCAAGATACAACATCCTCAAATCCATGATACAAAGTACAATAAAAATATATGAAACTATTCACCATACATGATACATCCATACATCCATAATGATAAAACATCTATCATAAAATCTAACCATCCATCATACTAATCCAAGAACATAGTGTAGGTAAATGCCAATCACGAAATCTCCAACCACGGTGACCACGGAACGGATCTCAATGGTAAGAGTAAAAGCACTACCACCCGACCGCGTGGAACCTAAATGGTCCACTCCCACCGCGCTGAGGAGATAGTCTCAAGTCCCAAATAGGATAACAAAACCTATAATCATAAATACTCTCTAAGTCCAGGAAATCCTATAAGTATGCTAACTCAAGGGTTCCTAAAAAGATCGACATCTATATCCCAGAGGTACCACAAGACACGTAGGAAACCTAATATGCAAGCGGGAAAGTGTCATCGCAAAAGTCATGTAGAAGTTACCCGAGCAATCCCTTAGGAATCCCGGGTCCCTACTGATCCTGCGGCCACTAGTATCCTCTTGTACTGATGAGGCATACTATGGAATGCAAGGTCGTAACCAAGCGTTCTCTCTACCCCATCCTAGTCTGTACTAGCACTCATGGCATGGGAGAGAACATACAATTATCTTGTTAGGTTCATTTTCTCTCATTTAGTGTAAATGTTTTCACTTATTAAAAATGACTTACAATGGGTTTCTCAAGGCAGCCTCTTAGGGCTCCGACCCCCATTGCAAGCCACTTCCCGACTCTACACATAGATAACCTACCCTAGCTCATGAATTCGTAAATCAAAGAATCATAATAAAACCATCTCAGTCCTATACGAGCAACTGAAAAACATCATAAAAAGATAATCCACAAATTATATCAGTTCTTCATGAGCAACAGATAACATCGAATAGTAATCATGTAATCTCGACAGTCCTCTATCAGCAACTGAAGGCATCAATGATAAGTCACAAAATTCAATGGTTCTCTAATGAGCAACCAGAAAGTAATACAAGTATAACTAATCGAGACTCAGAAATGGTTATCAAATATAACTGATTGAGACTCAAAAATGGTTAAGTTAGGTATTCTCAAATACATACACCTCAGCTTTACACAAGGAAACTGGAAAGCAATAACAAACAGTAAATACATCCATCATAGAGCATACTATCACATTACCTTGGTTGGTTTGAAAAGATCAAGAACAAATCATCCTAGGCTCACATTCACAAACCACGACCCTCTTGTAACATCCTAACTGGTCAAAGCTAAACCAACCCCATAACACTAAAAGCATAGACAATATATAGAAAACGTCATAGTCTCTCAATTGGTGTTGATTTGAAAACATACAGATGAGTTTAACAATAAGGTTTCAGTTTTCAGTGTTTATATTCAAGTAGAAAGTTTTATAGTTCAATTTGATTGATAATATACTATTGAGTTAATGTGAGATTTCCATTTCTAGATGAACGTATGTTTTAAACAGATAGAACCTTATCCTGTTCCTAACTCCAAATGGAACACCTAAATAACCTTAATTGATTTTAAGTCAAAAATCCTAAAACAATCTAAGGTAATAATTAAATTATTAATAATCCTTATTGATTATAATAATCTACGCTTCCATTAAAATCGGTGTTATAATATTAAATTTGATTAAACAAATTTTCAATTTAATTAATCCTAATTAAGTCAAACCTAAATAAGATTAATTAATGATACATAAAGAATTATATGATGTTTATTTAATAATTTATTTATTTATAAAATTATTAATAAACAATATAATTTCAATATAATTTAAAGTTTTTATAAAATTTAAATTAATTAACAATAATATTTAATAAACTAAAAAAAAAAAGGAAATCGCATTAATACTTACGGCGTTTTTAAAGGCCCGTCGGCCTGCCGTCCACCTGCGGCCGCAGGTGTTACTGCTGCCTGCGGCAGCAGTACTTCGTACTGCTACTGCGCAGCAGTACCACCTGCTGCGGCAGTGTGGGGAACAGTGTGGGGCGTGGGAAGTGGTGGCCCCGCCCCACCCAAAATATATAATATATATATTTTTAAAATTTTTTTTTTTTTTATATATTATTTAAAACAAATCTCAAATTTCAATTTTAATAAAAGTACTAAATAAATTAATTTTATTTTAATATAAATTTCTTTAATTTTATTAAAACAATAATTATATATATATATAAAATAAATAATGTTTATTTTATATTTAGTTATATTTAATTTTCATTAAGACAATATCCTCCAAACAAAATATAAATATATATATATATATATGTATATTTAAAAGAATTTAGAACTTTCAATTTTACACTCAAACCCTTACCTAATCAAATCTCAATTTCTAAATCAGGAAAACAAGGGCTCTCATAATTCATCCAGTCTTCATGGATACAGAAATTATTGACGAACAATTAATAAATTCACAATATTGAACAGTTAAAACTTTCATCACAGAGAATTCAGATCTACAAACCACAAACATGAAGAAGACAGGAAGGGATAATTGCATATTTAATGGATAGTCAAAACACAAGACCTTACCTGATCCTGATGCTATTATGCAATCTCGAGGAACTGTATGCGAATTTGCTCCTATCAATAACCTTCCCCTCGAAGACTTTCTTCGTATCAGCCTTCTGAAATTTGCTTCCAAAAATTGTCTCCCCCAAAATTCCTGTTCAAATTCCTCTATCTCAAAAAATGAACCCCCAAAGTTGTGATAAGCAATTTCTCCTCAATTCGGGGCACTAATTGTGCGTTTAACCGAGAAGACTCTTTGCACAACTCAGTTAACTCCAATTTAACTTTTATTATCTTTTCTTATTCTTTTGCATTCAACTTTCATGCACATTAAGTTGAATTATTAAATAACTTTATTTAAAATTTCACTTGACTTCAATTCTTAATTAATTTATTACTTTAAATCTTATGTGCACTTTTAAGAAATTAAAATATCATTATTTATTTTTATAATTTAATCTTTTAATTTAATTCTTATATTTAACTCATGTTTAGATCATGCGATCTAGAATTCTTAATAAATTAATATCTTTCAACTTTTTAATTTATTTTAGAACTTAATTGATAACATATTTAATTAATTTAAATAACAATAATATTTAGCATTTATTTAAAAATGAACTCCAAATATATTATTATTAAACTAAATAAATATTATCCTGTTCTAAATATATCTTGAACTTTAATTTCCAACTTTAATTCTCTTATTTAATTAATTAATTAATTAATTAAATATAAAGATATCATAATAATTCCTTATTAAATTAAATCATTAATTAGTCTTTTTATTTAGACTTAATTTATAGAAAATACACCAAGGACTCATAAAGCAACATACGAAAACCCAACATAGAAAAATACATACCAAATCAAACAAAAAGGGTTATAATCACGAAATTACATCATTTGATGCATTCAGAGGGCACTTAACTCAGATATTTGTCCTAATTATCAATTAGGATAATTGGCTAAAGGGTTTAGGATTTGGACTTAAGAGTTTATCTCCCCTCTCTTACCATTGAGACAGTGCGATAGGGTACGCTCATCCTGACAATTCAGGGAAGTCGATACCCGGTACCTGCAACCTGCATAAAATCCACACATGTACAAACACAATATTCTAAGCTAAACAGGCAATGGCAGGAAGTGGTGCATCGTGTAGATCCCGACTAGCAGGTGACTACGACTCCCTTCCTTAACCATATCAGAAACACCATACATGAATAAAACAACACGCACACCATACACATGCAGTATGGGGTAAGTATCCATAAGAGGCACATGAAATAATAAGCCATCTAACTAATCATCATCGATAACTAAAACCATTGAATAATCATCATACATGCACGAAATATAGAGTACCAAGTAATCTCATCATATAATAAACTGAGTGTAAACATCCTCTGATAATCTCTAAAATAATAATACTACTCATCAAACATAAATTGGCCTAAAAGAGTTTGGCAATCATATCATAAATGTAGCTCGAAAAATGTAAACTAGGGGCAGGCACTACACCTAGTTGATGAGGTTATACTTGCTACACCCATTTCTCCCAATAGCTATAAAAAAGGTTATTAGTTTCTTAAGAAAATGGGTTACCTTGGACATGGACCTTTGAATAATAGTAAGCACGCCCTTGTTGAACCTATGAGTCATACTAAAGGTTGCAAGAGTAAGGAAAAAAGTGGCTTAGACTATGTTGTTGAGAACAATCTTCTTATTTATTAGTGAACAAATTTTCCCTATGTTAGCTAAGATCTTTGATAAACTAGAAAAACTAATTCAAAAAAATGAGTTCCTTAAATTGAAGGAGTCTCCATGTTAAAAGGCACAAGTCTCTTTTTGAATGATTAATCATTATGACTTTTATTACAAAAGAATGATTGTACTTTCTCTTTTAACTAAAAATAACTTAAAGAAAATAAAAAATCTTTCCATAAACATGAAAAAATGTCACTAATTAAAAAATGATAATCTCACAAATAAAGCCATATGACATTCACAAGTAAGTTTCTCAAGTTCTTGATCAACTTACTAAACAACAAGAAAAGAATACGAGCATTAGTTCAATAATTCGATGAAATTTCATCACCATAGTAAAACTAAATTTCATAGGAAAAACAATTCAACTGATGTAAGCACACAATCACATAAATGGATGACAAGAGAATAACCAAATGATTAATCACTATTTTTCATTAACTTCTGAAAGTAATCACCAAAAGACATCACTAGTATCCAAACTATCTATCAATCAAAAAATGTTCAAAGGGTCGACCCTTCAAAGATTGCATAAAAAATATATATAGCCACACAGGGCTTTCAAATCAGTTTTAAAACTAACTACTTAGGGAGCTATCAACTGTCAAATTAAAACTAAGTATTTTTGAAATTACTAAAAGGAAGAACAAAGTAATTATTGTATGATGGTCTCTAGATTAATAACTAATTGCTAGCTATATTTCTAACATCAATATTCATATCCTATTTTATAGTAATGCCACCACGTGCATCTTTCTAGGCTTTGTGCACTGCAAGGAAATCAGTCAACTCTTTCTACTGAGGGACCTTGAGCTGTTCAAGATGCAACTTCCACATTTTCATGATCTAGGTGACATGCTCCAACTTCTTATGTTGCACTTCCAAATGACTAGTTTAGATAATAATCATTGAATTTTCTTTTTCAATTATGGTCAACTCTTTAAGAAAGACCTTTTTTCTTGCTTCAATCCCTCAATCCTTGAAAAGTAGGCTAATTTCACCTCTTTTAAATTTTTTTCCTCTTGACTTATATTTTCCATAATCTTGACATCAATACACTTGATATCACTAGCTAGGATTTTCTTCAAAGAAGTCATTTCTTTTTCTAATTGTACACAAATCTACATAACACTTACCCTTGATTTTTTAGTTAAAAACATGTCTACTCCATATTCTTGAACTTTAGTAAAAAACTTGTCTACTCCATATTCTTGAACTTGTCTCTTCCATATGATATACTCATCCCATTTCACCTTCTCTGATTCCCATGCATTCATTTATGATTCTAAGGTGATCATCACCTTTTCTTCTCTTGCATTAGTGTTAGTGAAGTGAGAGAAGTAACTAGTTCCTTGGGCATTTACTACACTTAGCCATTCATCATAAGCATGAGCTACTGATCTATCTCTCTTGAATTGCTCAATAAAAATCTAATTAATGGGAGAAGTAACATCTATAAAAGAGATTTAATTGGGTAATGCTCTAGTATTTGAGCTTTGCAATGCGTGGATATTCTCTACCATCATACACAGGGACCATTTAAGTTCCTTCTTAGCTCTATGGTCCTTCCAAATGTGTCACAAAATCCTTGTATTTCTAGTAGTCCATATTTTCATGTCTTCCACTCTAGATGCCAAGCTAGGGATGGTCTTCTCTACTATATAATCTTGTAGAATAACATCATCAAAAATCTTATCAGCTACTAGTTTTAGAACATCATCTACCCAATGCCTTGTTTCTTCATCCACATCTAGTATAGTTTCAATCTTAAGCCTTTTGACTTTAGGGGTTTTCCCCAAGAATTTTCTTACCATGTGTTCTACTGAAAGAGTTTTAGGGACTGTACTTCTCTATCTTCTTATTGAAAAGTCAAACCAGTTAGGGACTAAAGGATGATCCTTTGGGGGTGGATTTTGAAGAAAAGGAGATACACCAACAACCATTGAGATCAACATATTGGCTCCTTCTACAACTTTCCTACTTTCTTGATCCATGTCACTACTTGAAGTCTTAGCCAAGGATTATTCTGTTAAGTCCACCTTAATTATCTCTATATGGGTTTCTATTCTTGAACTTTGTTGACCCTTTCTTTTCCTTCTATGAGAGTGAGTCCACTTGATGGAAGGAGGAAAGTGAACTAAAATTTGAACAATGAGTTTGGGTTCAATTCTCTACTTCTAAACACCTGTAGTGGGAGAGGGAACAACTTTATTAGTGCTACAAACAAGGTAAGATGAACTAGAACTAGTGGAAGCTTTCTAAACTTTAGAGGCAATGTGCCTTGGTTTCGATCGTCCCTTGTTTACAAGATATTATTTAGTTCTACCCATGACATGTAAAGTTCTAGTTTGAAAGTCATCACCTTCTTGTGTTTCCTAATCAATTATAGGCAATGGATAGGCTTCAATCTATCCAACATTTATAGGGTCAACCACTTCTTCATTTTCTTCTTTGAAAACTCCAAAAATAGTCAATTAAAGGTTAAAATATTTGATCTATTTTAGTGTGAGCCTTGACCACAACCATTTCCTGACTTCATAGTCATCTTCAAATTCAACCCCAAAATCCTCTATCTATGGAACATGAGAGAAGGAGGTACGCATTCAAAGTCTTTTGAAGAAAAATATTGGCTATCAATATTCAAAGGTTGGGAGTAGAATGAGAGGTTCATGGTATTAATTTTGACCTTCATGTTAAGATAATCTTGAATAGTCTTACACTGGGAATGTCTAACCTCAAAGAGAAAGATATAACTAGATCCTTTCTAGGCTTTACAAGTTTTCTCTACCTTTTCTAATTGTCTACATACTTCAATTAAGACATAGCAATCCAAAAAATACCAAGGAAATTTCAAGGGTTTTCCTTCATAACCTAATATTCTCAAATACATAAACTTTGTAAATTGAATAAAGAAACTACCAAAGATGGTAATCAACTAGGATACTTCTTTGATAGCCTTTTATTCTCTTTTCCTTGAAGCTCAAAAACCATTTTGGTGAGGAAAGTGCCTAGAACCCTTTTGAAACCTTCTAGGTTTTTTCTCTTTTGCAACAAGGGTAATATTCATAGATAGGGATGCTTTGATTCCATACTTGATGGGTAAGACCTTTCCATCCTCTACCATAGGCCATAATATAAAATAGATAGGATGACATATAAAAGTTGGAGTTCATAGACACTTGGAAAAGCTCCTCATGCAACCTTACTGCTACAATTTCATCCCAATCAATAAATTTCTCCTTCCCCAAGATGGCCTAGGTGAAAAAGTACATCTAATTCTCCTAATAAAAGTCATGTTGGTTTCCCTTTACCCTATTTAAAAAGGTTATACCATCCTTGATCTCTGGTATGATGTGTTTTTTGGCAAGAGGATGTGGGAGATGGGAACCACCTCTTTCTAGTTTTAGTAGCCAATTATTAGTGATTGTGTTTTGACCTCATTGGTATTTGTGGAGAATTAGTAATAAGTAGCACTAGTAGTTCAATCTTCATATATCTCACATAGAGGAATCCTCAATGTGTCCATTACTGCAACCTTGTTTACATACACTAGGACTTCTCAATTGTACGTTTGAATAAATTTCTGAATGACATCATATTTTGTTGGAAATGTGAGAGAACTAACTAAGAGGGGAGGGGTGAATTAGTTACCACAAAAACAAATCCCAGATTCCTTAAGATGTCAGTACAATTCAAATCAATACTCTGCTAAAACTAAAATATTGTTGTAACTAGGCTAGCACTGAAACACTTGGTTAACATAGTAACTTGATTAACACTAACAATCATTGTCACTCGATAAACACTTGGTTAATACTGAATATATGCACTGTTACTTTGTTAACATTGAACATGAAGATCTTATGATATTAAGTGTGATTAACCTTAATTAACTTAGTTGTAGAATAAAGCAAAGAACATGAACACAAGAGACACCATTATTTAACACAGAAACCAAGTTTGGAAAAAACCATCAATTGCAACTAGTTACTATTTTTTACTCTTCTAAAGTGAGCCCTATTAGGATCCAACCCTATTAAAGGTTATAAGACACAATTTTACATGTGACCCTATTAAAGGATTTAGTTCACCTTGTTAAGAGTGGCCTTGTTAGAGGTCTTTGGACACTTCAATCTAGAAATGCCACCTTGTTAGAGGATTTGGCAAATAGCTATTAAGCTAACCCTATTAAGAGATTTGATTCACTGCTACAATTATTAGAGAATAACAATGATATGACCTAATTGCTAATGCAAAAAATATTTTCTAATTTTAGATCTCTATTCTGGCTTGAATACTTGATCAGAATGTTCTTTGCAACTTAGTCAACTCCTACTTTTCTTCCTTGATTTATCATTTCAATCCCATGCTTCTTCTTCTCTTGTCTTGCAATTCAATCCTCAACTTGATGTTATACTTATATGTTTTACCTTGTCAAGCTAGCTTGAATATAATTTCAAATAAATGAAATTCATCCAATGAGTCAAATAAAACTAACCAAAAAATATGATACAGGAAAATCCTTCATCAGTCGACCCAACTTGGTCAATACTAACTTAGAAACAATTTTCCTTCAGAATTGATTTGGTAATCAAGTGAGCTTGGTTAACACTGGTTCCATGCCAACTTTTATTTTGCTACTAAGTGAACTTAGTAGACACTGTCTTCCTACAAACTCCCTTTGGATGCTGAGTGAGCTTGGTTAACACTTGCTATAAACTTGGTTAACACTGAGATGCTCATCATACATTGCAACATCCTTTGAATCTTGAGGGAGCTCAACATGCACTGATTTCTTGGGATATACTTTACATTTGTGTAACATCAAAGACAACATACATTTAAATGATTGTATCAAACAATCTCCCTCTTTGGCATTGATGTCAACACAACATGTCATGATACATAAAAATTTTAGGGCAAAATAGAAGTAAGGATAATATCCTTAGTTTCATTCTAATTCTAATCCATGAGAACTCCCTCTATTAGCATGAACTCCCTCTGTCATCAATCTCTGATTGCAATGACTACAATATTAAACTCTCCCTCTTTGTTATTAACCAAATTCATTCTCCTTCTTTTACATCTTTGATATATATATATGACAACAAACTCTCCCTATCAAACATAAAATTTCTCTAATATATGATAGAGAACTCTCCCTATTAGACATAAAATTTCTTTGAATAGAATTTCTCTAATGTATGACAAAAAGATCTCCCTCTTTGATAGATCTAGGCTCAATTTCACTAAGAAAACATGTAACTTTTAATTTTTTCCTTGTCATTGTACCATCTAATTGATCTCCAATGATTTTCTCAGGTGCATGATGCCTTCTGACATACCTAGCAAGTTTGGGTTCCTTCTTTCTAAATTCACTATGTTCACCATGATCTTCTAAATCATGGTTAGGTCCCACTATCTATG
Source organism: Cupressus sempervirens (assembly GCA_028749045.1). Taxonomy (NCBI): domain Eukaryota; kingdom Viridiplantae; phylum Streptophyta; class Pinopsida; order Cupressales; family Cupressaceae; genus Cupressus; species Cupressus sempervirens. The sequence goes on along the minus strand of CM053792.1, from coordinate 889,844,404 downwards.
ACTCAGGTCCATTAGATGACTTAGTTTTCATTGGCTAAAACTTGGGTCCTTCTAAATATGACTCAGGTTACAATGGTTGCAACTCGGGTTGAACTGGGGATTTCAAGGACTTGGGTGGTGAAGACTACTGACTGCCATTTGCTTGAACTTTAGGTACAATATCAAGTTCATAGTAAACAAAGTTTCTATAGTCTTCAGGTTCTTTCCTACTCTATTTTTCAAACTCTTTTGCAAACTCATCAATATTCACATGTGTACTTTCTATGACTTTGTGAGTAGATAGATTTAGACATTTGTATGCTTCATTCTTATTGGAGTATCCCAAGAATATGCCTTCATCATTTTTCACATAAAATTTTTCTTTTCTTGACTCCTTCTAAAGATATCATTTTCTTCCAAATACTTTGAAACAACACACATTAGGTTTATAGCCATAACATAATTCAAAAGGTGTTTGATTTGAGTCCTTAATCAACTAAACTCAATTCAAGGTATGAATTGCAGTGCTGATTGCTTCCTTCTATTATTTAATAACAACATTCTTCTCTATCATCAATTTCCTTGCACAATCCATGATTGATCTATTCCTTCTTTCAACAATACCATTTTGTTGAGGTGTACCAGGTGTAGATACCTATCTTTTAATTCCTCTTTCATTGCAGAATTCATTGAATTCATTAGAGATGGATTCACCTCCTTTGTTTGATCTTAAAAATTTCATTGTCTTTCTTGTTCCTTTCTCAACTCTAGCTAGATACCATTTGCATTTTTGAAAAGCTTATGATTTCTCCTTTAAATATATAACTATAATCATTCTAGAATAATAATCAACAAGCAAAATAAAGTACTGATCTCTAGTGTAGCTTTGTATGTCAATATGTCCACAAAGGTCTCTATGAACAAACTCAAAGACTTCTTAAGAATGATAGTTTTTTCTTTTAAAACTTGTCTTTCCCATCTTTCCAATTTGAAAATTCTTGCACATGTCCATATCAAGTTTCTTCAAGCTTGGAATGCATCTAACCCTTTTTTTCTTACTTATATTTAATAGCTTATCAAAATTCACATGACACAACCTTCTATGTCATAACTAGATTTTTTCTACTTGAGCTATGAAACATGAATTTATATTTAGATCTAGGTAGAATAGATAACCTCTTTTTTGATTATCAGTCCCAAATAGATTTCCATCTCCATCCAATAGATTGTGTTTTCTATTCATGAATTTTACCTTGAATCTAGTGATATTTGATTTTGCCACACTAAGCAGATTATGCTCTAGTCCTTCAACCCAATAAGTATTGTCACATCTGAGATCATTGGTTAGTGCAATACAACCTTTTCCCTTTACATAACATGGTTCATCATTTCCAAATCTGACACTCCCAACATCATAGAGTTTAATGTGCTCAAATTTAGACTTATCACCAGTCATGTGGTAAGAAAAAACACTATATATAATCCATGTATCATTCTTACTAACATGTGAAATAAGGGCCATCTTATCATTCTCATCATCTGATTCATCCTTAACAACAATGTAAACCATTTCATCTTCTTCATTATTATCAGAGTCTTTTGCCATGTAACAAGACTTCTTACCTTTTTCCTTGTATCTTTTGAAATACTTCTTTCCTTTGTGCTTGTCATGTTTCTTTTCTTATTTTCCTTCTCTATTTAGACATCTTGCAGTAATGTGACAAACTTCTTTACAAGAAAAGCATATCAAAGGAATTTTGCCTTTGTACTTTCCTTTGCCCTTGGGAAATCTTCTTGCAAGAAATGATTCAATGACTTCAAGATCATCATCATAATCATCTTCATCTTCACTATCTAACTTCTTTCTTTTAAAATTTTAAACTTTTTTCTTGAGTGATAACTTGGCTTGGAACATAATTATCAAAATTATCTAACTCAAATGTAATCAACCTTCCCACTAGTGCATCCAAAGTTATATCATTCTTAGGATCATATCTCATTTCTTGAATAGGTGACACTCTAATTTAATAAATTGGAAGAAGGGTTCTAAGTACCTTCCTTACCACTATTACATCATCAATTTTCTCACCCAAGGCTTTAATTGCACACACATTGGCTTTGATTCTTTCTCTATACTATGCACATCTTCTCGTATCTTCATCTAATCAAATTGACCTCTGAGACTTTCTGCCTTAACTCTTCTCACATTATGATCAACTCCATAGATAGCTTTCAATTTGATCCACATTTCATAAGTAGTAGCACAATCTTTTACCTCATCAGATTCATGATAGTTCAGAGTGGAAGCAATGTCAATCATCATAATGTTATGATTCTTCTTTTTTATAATCTCTTCCATAGTCATATTCCTAGTAGCTACCACATACTTGGTGTTTAGATACTTTAGGCTTGAGTCTCTAATTTTTTCCAAATGCAAATTTATGAGTTCTTTCCATGCTTGGAAGTTATCTCTGTTTAGCTTAGGGATCTCCCTTATGTAGGACATCTTGATCTTTAGCTTAGGCCCTTAAAACCTTCTCTACAAGTACCAAAAGCTCTAATACCATTTGTTGGAAATGTAAGAGGAGTAACTAAGAGGGGAGGGGTGAATCAATTACCACAAAAAAATCCTAGATCCCTTAAGATGTCAGTACAATTCAAAACCAATACTCTATTGAAACTAAAATACTATTGTAACTCGGTTAACACCGAAACACTTGGTTAACACAATAACTTATTTTACACTAGCAATCACTATCACTTGGTAAAAACTTAGTTAATACTAAATATATGCATCTTACTTTCTAAACATTGAACACATAGATCTTATGATATTAAGTGTGATTAACCTTAATTAACTTACTTGTAGAATAAATAAAATAACATGAACACAAGAGACACTAGGATTTAATATGGAAACCCAATTTGGGAAAAACCACCAATTGCAAATAGTTACTATTTTTTTACTCTTATGAAGTAAGGCCTATTAGGAGCCAACCTTGTTAAAGAAACACATTGTTAGGTGTGACCCTATTAAAGGATTTAGTTCACCCTATTAGGAGTGACCTTGTTAGAGGTCTTTAGACACTTCAATCTAGAAATACAACCTTGTTAGAGGATTTGGAAAATAGTTGTTAAACTAACTCTTTTAAGAGATTTGATTCACTACTACAACTATTAGAGAGTAACAATGATATGACTTGATTACTAATGCAAACTATATTTGCTAATTTTAGATCTCTATTCTAGCTTGAATACTTGATCCTCCTTGATCAAAATGTTCTTTGCAACTCAGTCAAATCCTAATTTGCACCTTGATTTATCTTTTCAATCACATACTTCTTCTTCGCTTCTCTTGTAATTCAATCCTCAACTTGACCTTACACTTATATGTTTTACCTTGTCAAGTCAGCTTGAATACAATTTCAAATAAATGAAATTCATCCCATGAGTTGGCTAGAACTAACCAACAAAATTGATATAGAAAAATCCTTCATTAGCCAACCCCACCTAGTCAATACTAATTCAAAAATGATTTTCCTTCAGACTTCCTTTGGTAACTAGGTCAGCTCAGTTAACATTGGTTCCATGCCAACTTTTCTTTGGTTGGTAGACATTGTCTTCCTGCAAACTTCCTTTGGCTATCGAGTGAGCTCAGTTATCACTTGCTTTGAACTTGGTTAACACTAAGACATTCATCATATATTGCAACATCCTTTACTCTTGAGTGAGCTCAACATACATTGATTTCCCAGTATATACTTGACATTTGTGTAACATCAAAGACACCATATAATTAAATGATTTATTTAACACATTTATGATGAAAAGATAGGACAAGTTCTAGGTAATGGAAGGCTTTAGGAAAATAAGAGGCTTGCAACAATCCACTTTCAGATTCCTTTTTAAAAATAGACCCAAGTTTTGAATTGGAAAATCTGACCACTATTTTTCTAATGTCTTCATTAGCAAGAAAGGTATCTTCAATCTTAGGCAGGAAACTACTTATGGCTAAGGATTTCTCCTTTTGCTTAATTTGGTATGGAAAGTGGCTATGGACAATTGGGGGTTTCAATAGACAACAAGAAGAGTATGGAAGGAAAGAAAATACATAGACAAGAAATTTAATTGTAAGAAAAAGAAACAACAACTCAAGAGGAAAATAAATTTAGGATTCACCGATATGATTGCATGAAAAATACCTATTGGTAGAGGTACTAACACTATCTCCTTATATCTCCATAAAAAATAAAGTTCTCACCTTAATAATAAATGACAGAAAGAAAATTCCTTTTAAGGCATTTGACCTAGAGGGAGAGATATGTGCGAAGAGGTAAGGGAATGAGTAAAGTGACAAGGTACTTTCCATCATTAAATGTCTCTATCATTTTCTCACATACCAAAACATGTCTTTCCATCATTAGCATCAATCATCAATAAATATATGTCCTTTCCATGGATTTTGGGAGAGAAAAATCATCTTCTGTAGTGGTACTTGTCTAGGCATGTGTCTTCATTGAGGCAAGATTTTTGACCCCATGAACTATGAACCTTGAACTACTAATAACAGTTCAATATTCAAGTTCGCTGGTCATAATATATTGGAACTATTACTCACAGGTTGACAAGACTTAGAGATTATCTATTGAACTGATGAACTTGAACATGAGTGTTCAATGTTTAACTTTACTAATGAGCGGTGAGGTCCAAAAGGAAAAAATGACCTGCCAATGCTTAAGTTAACCTCACATTATGAACTCATGAACTTTGAACTTTGAACTAACATGTTAAGAGTTAAAGTCTAGTCTTAAGTTAAAAACTTGGAAATTGAAAGACTTAAAATGAATGAACTTCTTTGACAGGAATGATAAAGACGTTGAACTCTTGAACTCTCAAACCTTTCAGTTCAATTTTAAGTTCAACACTTATTCCAAAAAGGGTGTTTGATAATGAATATTGATGTGAACCATTTATGTGTAACTATCTCTAACTAAGGATTTAGACTATAAAAGAATTTAGACATCTCTAGTTTCACGCTACGCCTAACCGACTAAACTAAAAATGAACTCAGACAAAAAAAGAATGGAAAATCTAAACTATGACACAATAAAAAATGCTATAGACAAGCTGGAAACAACTACAACTACAACTACAATTAATAAAGCTTCAAATCCTATCCATTGTAGGACAGGGGAATTTCAGTTCCATGCAAATAACTTTGTTTGAAAGAATTAGCTCCAAGCTCTTTGGTGATCTCAAAAGTGTTAGAAGTCTAAATTGGAAACCAAGATATTGAGAGGGGGGAGGGGAGGGGGGTGAATCAGGATCTATAACACTTTAACCTTTTCAACAATTCTATAATAAATTCACCACATTTACCATCTCATATTCAATTTCTATGTATGCATAAATTATAAACTATAATAATATATATATCTAATCTATCATTCACATGCATGAAAAGTATTCACATGACATAATGATTTTGATTACCTAGAAACACTTCAATGTGAAGGTAAAACTAGGATGGGGATGACTCCCACAAATCTTCACCATTGTAGTAATAAAGTCAACCTATTAGGGTTATAATGTTTGACCATATCAAATGATCTACCCTATGACGGGTTTGCCCAATTAAAAGGTTTTGAGACTGTTAGAGGATTTTGCACTTACAACAAACTAAGGAATTTGTTAGGAGATTTAAAAAGATCTATTAAGATTATCCTGTTAAGAGATTTAACCTAACTCAATCTATTACTGATTGAGTACCTGATCCTCAATATGCTCTAATAAGATGATGTTGGATCTCCTCTTTCCAATATGATCTGATCTCTTGATCTGATATGGCTCTTCTATCCATCACTACTTAACTAGGTCGTTGCTCTATTTTGGAATAATAGAACTCTTTGCCCCTTCTACAATGTTCACACATTCACACTTGAATTACATGAATAGTCTATTCACTCCTTTATATTACCTCATACATCACCATATCATACAAAAATATGTTGAGTTCTACCTTATTTAAAGATTTCATTAATATTTTTCTAGATGCTTCCTTATTTTTCCTCTCCATTTGATTCATTCATCACATAACATAAAGATCTATTATCCACTTCATTAAACTCATAAAACTCTCTGTAAAAAACTCTATAAATATTATATATCTTTTCCATGTCATCTTGAAATGGTTGAACTCAAAGTTTGTATCATTCCTGACTTGAAATTAATTTTGTGTTGTTCAACACTTACTATTTCTGACACTCGACACTCACTGTATATGTTGTTGACACTCGGTCTCTACTATACTCAATACCTTCTATGTAATACAACTTTAATGTACTCAAATTGCTCAATTAATATTAGAGTCGACTTACATTGAGAATACTCATGACCATAGACTTACTCAGCTCCAATAGAGCTAGATATTTACAAGTTTATTTATAAGTCTTTACATGACTTGGCCTATATAGAGTAGCTCGATCTTAGTGATGACCATTTGACTCTACCTAATAAATGAATAATTGTTTGACACTAATAGATAACAATAGTTAGAGAGACCAACAATCTCCCCCTTTGACATTAGTGGAAAAAATACTTTGTCTTGATTACATCATTACAAATATGAGTACTCCCCCTAAGCCTATGACTTAGTTCATATAGAACTACAACTTTGACTTATGCCAAATAAAAAAATAATGAACAATATATACACTTGACTCTAAGTAGTCAGATTATTTTAGTGTCATACCCTATTTTCCTTCTACATTCTAATTACCTTCTCAAATATTTTGATCATCATTATATTCCCCTTTGAATTCTCCTCTATTTTCCATTCAAAATATATGATCATTATCAAATTCCCCTTTATTTTTGTCACTTATGTCTATTGTTGGGGTTGAATGGGTGGAAGAAACTGTACTTTTCAATAAAAGTTTTGTGAACTTGGTTGATCATAGAGAGGGAATGATCCCAAGTGGTTCTTGGTGATTCCAAAATGAGATTTTGCAATTGTAACCTAGCTGCCAAATCAATCAAACTCTCAACCACCTATAGATTATGATCTTCATTGATAAGATCTTGTGTAGAAACTGCTAGATTTTTTCAAAAAGATCACAAGTGAATTTTAACACATCACATAAAATATTGTACAAATGTTGTACTTTCTAAATTAGTTTTGTTGTGTTTTGTACACATTCCTATAATTGAACTTTCCACTCATCAATTATTATAGAAAATTTATCCACAAACTTATTTTCAATTTTTTTGTTAAACAATCCATCAATTTTTCATTGGATTCTATATCTTCAACATTGATTTGTTCAACAATATTTACAAGATGGGAAATTATGGGGGTTTCCCATAGAAATTTTGGATATCAAATGCCTCAACAAAAATGTCTTTAACATCATGCAATAATTGCTTCTGTTGGTGTTCCCTTCTTACCTCCTCTTGCTTTTTCTTTTTAGCCAAAATTTCTTATAATAAAATTGTTTGTTCAAGAGTGAGATTTTCCAAATCCAACTATGGCATCTCAATACCTTCATCTAGACTAACTTCAATATCTAGAGAGGGGTTCTTTATTTCTTTCCTTGTATAAGGTGTAGAAGTGTTTCTGCTCAACACTAGTTTGGGAGATGGTGAGGGGGTATCACCACTTGATCATGTTTACATCAGTGCTAGAGAAAATAATAGGTGCACTTGGTACTATCTTATTTTTCTCCTAATTTACCTCAATGTCATGTTCTGACACATTTTTTGATTCTTGACCTTTGGTAGGAATGTCTACACTAGTGTCCTTATTAGTTTCTTTTTCCTCTTGCTCTACATTTTTTGAATCTAAGAGCTTGTCTAGAGTATCAAGGGTGTTAAAATGAGCTGGTGACATGTTGCCTTGTGGACTCAACACACCTAAACTCATTTCATCACTCTCATTATCTTGAATAGTAACAATCTCTATATCCTTCTCTTCTTTTGTTATGAGACAACAAATGCTTTTCTAGGGTAACTCATTCTATTGAATTAAAACTTTAGTCTTATTTTGTAATATCATAAAAATTCTACATTTAGGAATGAATCTATTACTATATCTTTCCAAAAATATATCCTTTTGTTCTTGTGATAGATTAGGCATAACCTTGGCTAATGTGCCAGTTCTAATGTTTTTCTTTCTTTTTTTGCTTCCTGTTACCACCTTCTAACAAGTCTATTGTACAAATCTACATGTATTTTCTTCTTTAGTTTATTTGGATCTAAATTATTATTTTCCATCATATCTGTCAAGGCCACCTCAACTTTTTATATATTAGTATTATCCAATGTGTCATATTTCACAAATATAAAACTAGATAAACTTGAAGATTTTCGTAGGTTGACACATACCTCATCAATCACTTTTTTTTTCCTTGTGGGTGGTCCTTTAACCAATCTCCTTCTCTTTGGTTTTGACCCAGTAGACTCAATGGTCTCTAATACTCTTTGTTTTGCAGACTGCTCAACATAAGCTGCTACCTTGGTCCTTGGTTTGGTAGGTGGTGGAGGAGAGACGAGTATCACCACTGGCTTCTTTGTAGTTCCTTTATCCTTTTTTCTAGATGTGTGACAATAGTTGGGGCTTTACCTTGAGCTCCTTCTTCTTTTTCTTCTTATTCACCATACCCTTTTCTTCATCTTCACCTAGAACTTGTGTAATTTGTAGAGGTTCATTGCTCTTGCCTTGGGTGCTTATATTTTCCTCTAGGTCTTCAATCATTTTCTTCCTTTTCTTCTCCTTGGAAGCTATATTGATATCTATAGTAAATCTCACCTTAGCTTCTTCATATTTCCCAAAAGATTTAGCTTCTGTATCAAATTTCTTCTTTAAAAAATGCAACAATATTTGTATTAATTGTATCACTACCAATCTCATAATCAAATGCTGTTAGCCATGCCTTCCTTGGCTAAACTGACTACACAATTTTTTTATCTATGTTAGCATGGATGATTATGATACTACTTTGGGGGAGTATCCTAAGCATTGGAGAGTATTGACATGTTTCTTTCATGACTATGTTTGTCATTGATGTCAACATAACATAGTTTTTGTAAAGACTAACTGAGTAGTAGACATAGATTTTAATACTACAGATAATATTTTAATTTTTTTTTGATGTGTAGTCATGGACATGTTCTACATTGTGTCTTGATGATGTGGTCAAGTGTGCAAAGTCTAAGTTAAAGACATACGTAAGTTGTACTTGATTTACATAGAGCAGTTTAGAGATAGAGTATTGGAAAAATAGTTCTTGATGATTGTTTGCTATCTTACATCTAAGATGCAATGAGAAGATGCAAAGTGAAGCAGTGATAGAGGATAGTCTATTGGTGATGTCAACAAGTGTGCAAACTCCAGTATTATACATGTGAAGTTTTGTATAGACTGTGAAACAAGAGTGCTATTGTAATTGTAATTAATTAATTATTTTACTATAATTAATTGGGAAAGCCTCAAGGCTAACTCAAGAATTATTATGAAGATATGGTATAGAGGAAAGATGGTTTCCCTATTTGTAATGTGTATGGAAAATCCATAGTGTTACATCTCAAATTTTGACCCAATTAAAATGTTCATATAGTTGTTGAGGTTTCACATGAAGTCAATTGATAGTTAAAATTTGGTACAATCATGTGAAATGGTAAGATGGTTAATGGTTATAATTTCATATGAAGATGAAATGCTGATTAACCATTATGATGATATTTTAAAGCTATTATGGAAATTTGATTATTTATCATGAATTCATGGGAATTGAAAAGGTTATTAGCCATTATGATCGGTTATGATTAATAACTTTTTATGGTAATATGATTTAATTGTGGAGAATTTCTTTGTAGGGAGCATAACAAAGGGGTGAAAGCATTGTCAAAAAAAATTGGGCACAAGGGTACCACTATCACTGAGAAAATAGGTGTGAACCTTGAATTTCCATGGCTAAGGGTAAATGACTAGGAAATCAAGAGTGCACATTGGAAAATACCATGAGATACTTGGATAACATATAAAAAATTTAAATATTTAAACATAATAAAAATAGGTACCTTGAAATGGTTTATGTTGGTACTCTCATCATTATCATATATATATATATATATATATATATATATATATATATATATATATATATATATATATATATATATATATATATATATATATATATATATGTGCACATAAGTATAAAAGTATGGTGCCACCATAGTATTAATTTTTTTAAGCTCATATCTATTAACACACACACACACACACACACACACACACACACACACACAGACACACACACACACACATGTATATTGAGAAGATATTAATATATAATAATCTCCCAATTATGCACATATATAGATACATGTATCCTAATAGGTATAACCTTAGACACAATAATAATATGATGACACCATTCAAAAATAACATGTATATGTGCATATATATATGTATGTATGTATGTATGTATGTATAAAATTAAAAATTATTTTTTTATAAGGAGTCCTTCAAATTCTTTATAAGTCTCTATAAGAGATGAGGAGTACACTTGGCATTTTGCTTCTTCTGAATCGGTGAACCAAGAAGCTGATAATATTCTTGTAACATCTATCAAGACCCACAAATTCTAATCGAGCCTTCCATATTGTTCTCCTTATATATAAGTTCGAGAGTATGTCTAGTAGAGATCATCAATAATATTGTTATTTCCCATTCCTTCTTCTCTTTTCTTTTTCTTACGCTTTCTATTGATATTGGAGTGAAACTGAGTTACAATTCTTGTTATTAAAGGGTCTCTACAATCTAAAATCAGCTTTGGAAAATTAGACTTTCAAGAGTTGGCTATTGAGAGTTAATCAAGATCCATTCCTTCATTGATTAGGTTATGTGAATAGTTTTTCTAAACTTTATTTTGGTATATATTTTGCAGCTAAAGTTATAGATGCAACATAGTTTCAAGGATTTTCAATGAGAAATGCTTGGCTGTGAAGTAAATTAAGTCTATTGAATAGTTCATTCAATCAAGCATACTAAGTTATGTAACCATGTTAAGTCTAAAATGAATACATATGTCATGTTATGATTCCATTCTAGAATCAACTTATCTTTTAAATTTGAATTGTAATCCTGTTAATATTCTTAAGAGAAGTCCTTGAGTCTTAAGGAAAACTTCATGCCAGAACTAAAATATTATCTTCCATCAGTTGAGTTTAGCAAATGAATTTTTATACTCTACGAAAAGACACCCAATGTTGGAAATATAAATGGAGTAACTGAGGGAGAGGGGGGGGGGGGGGTGTATTAGTTACCACAAAAAAAAATCCACAAATCCATTAGATGTCTTAAATATAGTTACTGTTGTAACTCAGTAGCCACATAGAGAAATGTTGTAATTCGATAGATTAACTTGTTATTGAACTTTAATCATTCACAATTATTAATATGCATGCAAAAGTAAATAACATGAACACAAGAGACACTAGATTTAATGTGGAAACCCAATATGGGAAAAACCACCAAGTAACTAGCTACCAATTTTCACTCTTCTAAAGTTAGCCCTGTTAGGAGCTAACCCTGTTAAAGGTTACAAAACACACTATTAGGTGTGACCCTGTTAGAGGATTTAATCACCTTGCTAGAAGTGGCCTTGCTAGAGGACTTTTAAAAGAATTCAATAGAACTATCCACCTTGTTAGAGGATTTACAAAATGGCTAATAAACCAACTTTGTTAAGAGATTTAGGAATTACTACTACAATGGTGAGACAGTAACAATAAGTGACCTAAATAAGATGCAACTGAACATTGCTGATATAGATCTCTGCTCTACTTAATTAGATCCTAACTGATCGAATACAACTTTGCTTCTCCTCAAGGATATTTGATCCTTCTTAAAAATTTTCTTATACTTCATCTTTACATAATCAACTCATTTGCATGCTCATTCATTACAATTAGAATCCACAACTTGACCTTTTATTTATACATTACAAATTGTCAAGTCAACTCATTTACAAGTTACATTTACCAATAAACCATACATCAGTCGACTGCAATTATTACATTATACATATAAACTTTATTTCCCAAAATAATGAAATCCTTCATTAGTTGACCTTGCTCGGTAAATACTACTCCAAAAAATGATTTCCAATGTTAACCAAGTGAAGCTCGGTAAACACTGCAAACTTTGTGAAATCCTTTGGAGATCGAGTGAACTTGGTAAGAACTAAATTTCCTTTGCTGACCTTACTAGCTTGATAGAAACTGATCTCTGCCATAGAAGCCTTTAGCGCCTGAGTGAGCTCAGTAGAAACTTTCTTCATAGAGTAACCTCCACAAATGCTTAGTAGACTCTATAATTCACTTTGCTAACCTTCTGAGCTTAGTAGATTCTATCATTTTCCTTGTTGACCAACTGAGCTCAGTAGACTTTGAATGATAACTGATATGACATTTGTGTAAAATTAAAGACAACACACAATTGAACAATTATATCCAACAATCTCCCTCTTTGGCATTGATGGCAACACAACATGTCATAGTAGAATGAAATTTGAAAACAAGTCTTTTTCTGATAGAATGCTTCTCCCTCTTACATTTCATTCCACAAACTCCTCAAATACAGTAATCTCCCTCTATGAAGGAATTACATAGCTTCTATACAAACATCAGATTCAAATTTTAGAAAGATATGACAGTATACTCTCCCTCTTTGAAAACACACGCCAAAGGCAACAAAAACCAAATGAATAACAATGTACCTTATGTGCTTATTCATATGCAATATTTCCATGATTATTATGCATCAACTGAAAAGATCTTCAATCTTGATACTGATTGATGCATCACTGAAACTTCATTTTAGTGAGCTTCAAATAGGGGAATGAACCCTAACTTACCTCTTCGATACAAAAATGCATCCTTAGGTAAAGGCTTTGTGAATATGTTAGCAATTTGTTCCTTTGTATGGACATATTTGGATATAATCTTTTTCTCCTGCACCAATTCTTTGATAGAGTGATACTTTATTGCAATGTGCTTGGTTTTTGAATGCATCACTAGATTTTTGGATATGTTAATTGTACGTGTATTGTCACAAAACATAACAAAAAGTTCTTTGATTTATTCCTTCATACCTTCAGATAACTATTTCCTCTTTGATAGGTCCTCCATAAGCTTTGATTGCACTAACACTTGCTTTGACTCTTTCAACATATTTTGCAATGTTTTCATCTTCTCTCATCCTCATCTAATCAAATTGACCTCTCAAACTTTCTGCTTTGGCTCTTCTCACATTATCATCACCTCCATAGATATCTTTCACCTTGCTCCACATTTCAAAAGTATTTTTGCAGTTGTTGATATCATCAAATTCTTCATAGCTTAGGGTAGATGCAATGTCTATCATTGCAATGCTATTTGCAGATTATGTGCCAATTGGAGTTACATATGCTTCATCTAAATATTTCAATCCTGTATATTCAATGGAAGCCAAATGGAGTCTCATAAGACCTTGCCATGCTGAAAACTTATTTTCTTGTAAGACATCCTGATCTTTAGCTTAGATCCTTGAAATCCATCTTCTAATCACCAAAAGCTCTGATACCAACTGTTGGAAATATGAATGGAGTAATTTAGAGGGGTGGGGAAGGGGGCATGGGGGGGGGGAGGGGGTGAATTAGTTACAACAAAAAAAATCCACAGATCCCTTAGATGTCTTATATAACTAGTTACTGCTATGACTTAGTAGCCACATAGAAAAATGTTGTAATTTGGTACATTAACTTGTTATTGAACTTTAAGCATTCACAATTATTAACATGAATGCAAAAGTAAATAACACGAACACAGGAGACACCAAATTTAATGTGGAAATCCAATATGTGAAAGACCACCAAGTAACTAGCTACCAATTTTCACTCTTCTGAAGTGAGCCCTGTTAGGAGAAAAGTTATAAAACATACTGTTAGTTGTGACCCTGTTAGAGGATTTAATCACCCTGCTAAGAGTGGCCTTGTTAGAGGACTTTTAGAATAATTCAATAGAACTGTCCACCTTGCTAGAGGCTTTACAAAATGGCTCTTAGACAAACTCTGTTAGAGATTTAGGAATTACTGCTACAATGGTGAGAAAGTAACAATAAGTGACCTGAATGAGATGCAATTGAACTTTGTTGATATAGATCTCTGCTTTGTTTCAATAGATCCTCACTGATTGAATACAACTTTGCTTCTCCTCAAAGGTATCTAATCCTTCTTCAAAATTTTCTTATACTTCCTCTTCACATAATCAACTCATTTTACTGCCCATTCATTACAATTAGAATCCACAACTTGACCTTTTATTTATACATTAGAAATTGTGAAGTCAACTCATTTACAAGTTACATTTACCAATAAACCATACATCAGTTGGCTATAATCATTACATTAAATAGATAAATTTTACTTCCCAAAATAATGAAATCCTTCATTGGCTGAGCTTTCTCGGTAAACACTACTCTAAAAAATGATTTCCAATGTTAACCAAGTGAAGCTCAGTAAACACTACAAACTCTGTAAAATCCTTTGTAGACCAAGTGAACTTGGTAAGAAATAGCATTTCTTTGCTGACCTTGCTAGCTTGGTAGAAATTGATCTCTACCATAGAAGCCTTCAATGCCTGAGTGAGCTTGGTAGATATTGTTTTCATAGTGTAACCTCCAAAAATGCTTATTAGACTCTATAATTCGCTTTGCTAACCTTCTAAGCTCGGTAGACTCTATCTTTTGCCTTGTTGACCAACTGAGCTTGGTAGACTCTAACTAATAATTGATATGACATTTGTGTAACATCAAAGACAACACATATTTGAACAATTGTATCCAACAATCTCCCTCTTTGGCATTGATGGCAACACAACATGTCATAGCAGAATGAAATTTGAAAACAAGTCTTTTTCTGACATAATGCTTCTCCCGCTTACTTTTCATTCCACAAACTCCTCAAATATAGTAATCTCCCTTTGTGATGGAATTACATAGCTTCTAAACAAACATCAGATTCAAATTTTAGAAAAATATGACAGTATACTCTCCCTCTTTGACAACACATGCCAAAGACAACAAAAACCAAATGAATAACAATGCACCTTATATACTGATTCATATGCAGTATTTCCATGATTATTCTGCATCAACTAAAAATATATTCAATCTTGATACCTAGTGATGCATCACTAAAACTTTATTTTAGTGAGCTTCAAATAGGGGAATGACCCCCAACTTACCTATTAGATACAAAAATGCATCCTTAGGTAAAGGCTTTGTGAATATGTCAGCAATTTGTTCCTTTGTAATGACATATTCCAATTTGATCTCCTTATCCTGCACCAATTCCTTGACAAAGTGATACTTTATTGCAATGTGGTTGGTTTTTGAATGCATCACTAGATTTTTGGATATGTTAATTGCACTTGTATTGTCACAAAACATAACAACAGGTTCTTTGATTTCTTCCTTCATACCTTCCAATAATTGTTTCCTCCTGATCTCCTCCAGAAGCTTTGATTGAACTAACACTTGCTTTGACTCTTTCAATATATTTTGCAATGTTTTCATCTTCTCTCATCCTCATCTAATCAAATTGACCTCTCAAACTTTCTACTTTGGCTCTTCTCACACTATCATCACCTCCATAGATATCTTTTAGCTTGTTCCACATTTCAAAAGTAGTTTAGCAGTCCTTGATATCATCAAATTCTTCATAGCTTAGGGCAAGTGGAATTTCTATCATCATGATGTTATGAGTCTTTTTCTCAGCAATGTCATTTACAGATAATGTGCCAGTAGGAGTTACATATGCTTTATCCAAATATTTTAGTCCTATATCTCCAATGGAAGTCAGATGGAGTCTTATGAGACCTTGCCATGTTTAAAAGTTATCCTTGTTGAGCCTTGGAATTTCCCTCTTGTAAGAAATCCTGATCTTTAGCTTAGATCCTTGAAATCCTTCCTGTTAGCACCAAAAGATCTGATACTAATTGTTGGAAATATAAATGGAGTAACTGAGAGGGGGGGAGGGGGGTGAATCAGTTACCACAAAAACAAAAGAAATCCACAAATCCCTTAGATGTCTAAAATAATTAGTTATTGCTGTCACTTGGTAGCAACACAAAGAAATGTTGTAATTAAGTAGATTAACTTGTTACTGAATTTTAAGCATTAACTATTATTAACATGCATGCAAGAGTAAATAACATGAACAAAGGAGACACCAGATTTAACATGGAAACCCAATCTAGGAAAAACCACCAAGTAACTAGCTACCAATTTTCAATCTTTTGAAGTGAGTCGTGTTAGGAGACAACCCTGTTAAAGGTTACAAAACACACTATTAGGTGTGACCCTATTAGATGATATAATCACCCTGCTAAGAGTGGCCTTGCTAGAGGACTTTTAGAACAATTCAATACAACTGTCCACCTTGTTAGAGAATTTACAAAACTGCTCTTAGAACAACTCTATTAAGAGGTTTTGGAATTACTGCTACAATGGTGAGAGAGTAAAAATAAGTGATTTGAATGTGATGCAACTAAACTTTGCCAATACAGGTCTCTTCTCTACTTCAATAGATCCTCACTAATCGAATACAACTCTGCTCCTCCTCAAGGATATCTGATCCTTCTTCAAAATTTGTTTATACTTCCTCTTCACATAATCAACTCATTTGCAAGCTCGTTCATTGCAATTAGAATCCACACCTTGACCTTTTATTTATACATTAAAAATTGTCATGTTAGCTCATTTAACAGTTACATTTACCAATAAACCATACATCAATCAGCTACAATCATTACATTATATAGATAAATTTTATTTCCCAAAATAATGAAATCCTTCATTGGCTGACCCTGCTCGTTGAACATTGCTCCTGAAAATGATTTCTAGTGTTAACCACTTGAAGCTTGGTAAACACTACAAACTCTATAAAATCCTTTGATGACCGAGTGAACTTGTTATGAACTAACTTTCCTTTGCTAACCTTGCTAGCTTGGTAGAAACTGATCTCTGCCATAGAAGCCTTCAATGCCCGAGTGAGCTTGGTAGAAACTATCTTCATTGCGTAACCTCCAGAAATTCTCGGTAGACTTTGTAATTTTCTTTGCTAACCTTTTGAGCTCGATAGACTATCTTTTTCCTTGTTGACCAACTGAGATTAGTAGACTCTATTTAATAACTGATATGACATTTGTGTAACATCAAAGAAAACATAGAATTGAATAGTTGTATCCAACAATCTCCCTCTTTGGTATTGATGGCAACACAACATGTCTTCGTAGAATGAAATTTGAAAACAAGTCTTTTTCTAATAGAATGCTTCTCCCTCTTACATTTCATTCCACAAACTCCTCAAATATAGTAATCTCCCTCTGTGAAGGAATTACATAGCTTCTATAAAAACATCAGATTCAAATTTTAGAAAGATATGATATTATACTCTCCCTCTTTGACAATACATGCCAAAGACAAAAAAAACCAAATGAATGAGAATGTACCTTATGTACTAATTCATATGCAATATTTCCATGATTATTCTACATCAACTGAAAATATCTTCAATCTTGATACCTGTTGATGCATCACTAAAACTTCATTTTAGTGAGCTCCAAATAGGTGAATGACCCCAAAATTACCTCTTAGATAGAAAAATTCATCCTTAGGTAAAGGCTTTGTGAATATGTTAGCAATTTGTTCCTTTTTATGGACATATTCCAATCTGATCTCCTTATCCTGCACCAATTCTCTGACAAAGTGATACTTTATTGCAATGTGCTTTGTTTTCAAATGCATCACTGGATTTTTGGATATGTTAATTGTACTTGTATTGTCACAAAACATAACAACAGGTTCTTTGATTTCTTCCTTCATATCTTCCAATAAATTTTTCCTCCTTGATATCTCCTCTAGAAGCTTTAATTGCACTAACACTTGCTTTGACTCTTTCAACATATTTTGCAATGTTTTCATCTTCTCTCATCCTGATCTGATCAAATTAACCTCTCAAACTTTTTTCTTTGGCTCTTCTCACATTATCATCACCTCCATTGATATATTTTTGCTTGTTCCACATTTCAAAAGTAGTTTTACAATCCTTGATATCATCAAATTCTTCATAGCTTAGGGTAGATGCAATGTCTATCATCCATAATGTCATTTGTAGATAATGTGCCAGTGGGAGTTACATAAGCTTCATCCAAGTATTTTAGTCTTGTATCTCCAACAGAAACTAGATGGAGTCTCATGAGACCTTTCCATGCTGAAAAGTTGTCCTTGTTGAGCGTTGGAATATTCCATTTCTAAGACATCCTGATCTTTACCTTAGATCCTTGAAATCCTTCCTACAAGCACCAAAACCTCTTATACCAATTGTTGGAAATATAAATGGAATATCTTAGAGGTCGAGGGGGGGGGGGGGGGGGTAGGGGGGGTGGATTGAATCAGTTACCACAAAAAAAAATCCATAGATCCCTTAGATGTCTTAAATAACTAGTTAATGTTGTCACTCGATAGCCACATAGAGAAATGCTGTAATTTGGTATATTAACTTGTTACGTAACTTTAAGCATTTACAATTATTAACATGCATGCAAAAGTAAATAACATGAACACAGGAGACACCTAATTTAACGTGGAAACCCAATATGGGAAAAGCCACAAAGTAATTAGCTACCAATTTTCACTCTTTTGAAGTGAGCCCTATTAGGAACCAACCCTATTAAAGGTTAGAAAACACACTGTTAGGTGTGACCTTGTTAGAGGATTTAATCACCCTGCTAGGAGTGGCCTTGCTAGAGGAAATTTAGAAAAATTCAATAGAACTATCCACCTTGTTAGAGGATTTGCAAAATATCTATTAAACCAACTCTATTAAGAAATTTAGGAATTACTACTACAATGGTGAGAAAGTAACAATAAGTGACTTGAATGAGATGCAGCTAAACTTTGTTGATACAAATTTCTACTATGCTTCAATAGATCTCACTAATTGAATACAATTCTGCTTCTCCTCAAGGATATCTGATTCTTCTTCAAAATTTGCTTATATTTCCTATTTACATAATCAACTCATTTGCATGCTCCTTCATTACAATTAGAATCCACAACTTGACCTTTTATTTATACATTACAAATTTTCAAGTTGACTCATTTAAAAGTTACATTTACCAATAAACCATACATTAGTTGACTACAATCATTGCATTATATAGATAAACTTTATTTCCCAAAATAATGAAATCCTTCATTGACTGACCTTGCTCGGTAAACATTGCTCCAAAAAATGATTTTCAGTGTTAACCAAGTGAAACTTGGTAAACATTGCAAACTTTTTAAAATATGTAATGCCCCGCTCGAGAACCCAAGAGAAATAAACCTAACATGTTACAATATTTATTGAACTATTTTAAAAAAAAAAAGTTTTAACAACATCAAGATAACATTAATGCGGAAGCAACATGAACATACACATCAAATACACATAATCAATTATAGATATAGTTTCAATTCCTCAAGGGTTCCTTTACATTGAGTCACATTTAATAATTTTAAATTAATTAGTTTAAGTTTCAAGTACAATGTCTCAAGATCATAAAGAAATAACAAATTCGTAATCGCATAAGAAAATGCATAAGTATAAACAATACAATGAAAGTACATCCAATTAATAACATCCACTGCACATGTCACAGGGTATGTGAGAATAGATACAATACATCATAATACATGATAACATATATATATATCATTTGAAAAGAAGTCTCTGGGATAAGAAATAAGAATGATAAAGGTACATCTTCTGCAATGAACATCCAACAACTAGCAATGTGAAGGGGAACCCAAATGGTAAGAAGAGACTACCTCCCGACCACGTGGTTACCTAGTTAGGCTTTCACTCCCATCGTGCAAGGAAGAAAATGAACGATCCACATATGGCTAATCAAACATAAAACATTCCTAGGCAAGGTACCCCTAATAGCCAAAACTACCTCAAGGGTAACACATACTACTCAAGAAGATAAAATAATCCAAAAGTAAGAACACTCACTCCAATACCGAGACCACATAATCAAACATCATACATGAACCAAGTATAAAGCAAATACCAAGGTCATAATATAAAGTCAACAAAAGATAATCACCTCAAGTCAAAAGCCACATGTCAAAAGTACACCATCATGAAATACCAATCATCATCAATGAAAGTAAGTAACCACAATAAACACATCCAACAATAGATACACTACCAGAGTTACACAAAATCTACAGAGGAGACTCAGGCTACATACTAGGGAGTTTCATCACATGGTTGCTTGAGTTACCCTGGACTGATCTCTTAATAGACCCTCGACCCTCAAGCGTTGAGTTACCCTGGACTAGTTACTCTGAACCCCGGACCCTCAACATCACACATGTGGAACTAGAAAGCCCTCTCAAGAAAATGAGGCACTCATCCCATTCCCATCCTTAGTCTATACAAGCACTCAAGGCATGGTTGGGTCAAATATCTCTAACTTATCTTTTTAGTGTGTTTCCCCCCAAACAATTTTAATTACTAGATTATCACTTATTACATAACTTGCATTAGGTTACCCTGGCACTAACCACTTTGGGTTGCGAACCCCTATGCAAGCCACTCCCAAGTCACGTACCTAGACAACCTCTCCTAAGCACATAAAAACATAGTTGTGTCCCATACCACAACACCCATAAAGATCAAATTGGGTTCCTTAATAGGCAACCTGATAATAAGATGGTTCTCCCATCCAAGAACACATAAAAGCTCCACAAGATAAACCTCATAACTATAATCTCCAATATGAATCACAAAACACATCATAACATCTAGCCACATAAATAGTATACAAGAAATCTCACAAAACCTCTGGTGTAAATCCTATATTGGTCAACATCTAATCAACCTCAAAAATCTAGAAGTATAGATAGTACAAGTAAACGGTACGAATTTATAGTTTGTGTTTGATTTGAGAATACACCATAGAGTCAAAGATAAAGTTTCAGTTGCATTTCAAAGAATATTTTAAGTGTATAAGATTCTCAATTTATTAAGGTCGTTTGCTATCGATAATTTAAATAAGTTCAATACTTGATTCAAATATCTTTCTTTTATTAATTATCCTTAGTTAAAAAGATTTTAACTAATTTAATTAATACATATATATTTTAAACAAAACCATTCTAATATTATTTAATTATTTATTAACTAAATAATACTAATGACAATACTTATTAATTAATTATAAAAATAAATAAATTTTAATAACATTTATTAATCAATTTCATTAATTAAAATTTTGTTGAATTTAGTATAATTATAAAAGAAATTTACTAATAATTATATTGAATACCAAATAAAATCGATTAATAATTTTTTAAATTAAAATCTTTAAAAACTTTTTAAAATATATATTTTTATAACATATCTACGTAATTAAAGGCCCGTCGGCCTGTTACCTGCGGCAGCAGGGTACCCTGCTGTGTGCAGCAACTGTACAATTACTACCTGCGACAGTAGAGGTACCGGCTGCCGCGGCCCATTAAAGCCGCCGATAGGTACCACGCGGCAGGGAAAAATATGAAAATTCCCTTTTAAAAATAACAATCGCCCATTATTTTATTTATTTAATTTTTAAGCAAATTCAATTTATTTATATTAATTCCATAGTTAATAAAATAGCCAACGCAATCCTTTTATAATATTTTTAACAATAAATATTTTTTTAAATTTTACTTTAATTTATTTTATATATATATATATATATATATATATATATATATATATATATATAAGATAAATAGTTGCCATCTACAATTGATAGGACGAACATGGGCAATGATCAAAATTTTCCTTTCTAAATTAGAATTTACCTTTCTTTCAAACCCTACGTGATTTAAATTAATTTTCTTTACAATTTTCTTTGTTAAATATGAATAATGAGAGACTAATTTTAATCAATCAGCATTGAACAACAATCAAGACGACAAACATAATTTCAACCACCCAAACAAACACAAAGCAACCAGATATTTTCCAATTTGAAATACATTTATGGGCTTTCAAACCCTACCTCGATCTGATGCTAACAATTTGGTGAAACCCTTGTTAATCCAAACCCTTCAAAGCTTCCAAAGATTCCTTTGTTCCCCCTCCAAAAGTGTGTTCCCTGAAACTTGTCTGTGCAATAATGACCCAAAACCCTCTAATATAGAATCTAATTACCTTTTAGGGTTTCTGTCACCACCACTCTAAAATTATAATTATTTAATTTAATTAATTCTTTCATGCACAATTAATTCGTTTTTAATTAAAATATTATTTTATTATTTCTTCATGCACTTTAAGTGAATTATTAAATTACTTGGTTTAATCTTTCCACTAGACTTCACTTTTAGAATTAATTTATTAACTTTTAAAATCTCATGCGCACTTTAAAATATCTTTATTAAGTTCACATATTTTATCTTTTAATTAATTTTCTATATTTTAAAGTCATTCATGCGAACTTAGATCTTTTTCATAAATTAATATCTTTTCACTTCTTAATTTATTTTTGAACGTTTAAGTTTGATAAATATTTATTAATTCAAATAACAATAATATTTAGCATTTATTTAAAAATGAACTCTAAATATATTATTATTAAATTAAATAAATATTATCACGTTCTAAATTTTATCCTAAAACTTTTATCTTCAAATTCAATTCTTTTTTGTTTAATTAATTTCTCAATTAATTAAATATAATACAATATTAAAATGTTATAATAATTCTTCATTAAATTAAATCATTGCTTTAATCTTTAAATTAGACTTAATTAATAGAAAATTCATCAAAGACTCACAAAACAACATACGCACAAAATACTCACAGATTTTAAAAAGGGTAGATAGTCTGTTATGAGTCCTCCTTGCAGGACAAGTATTTTAGGCTATGGCTAGGATTGGACCTGATCATTATCTTCCCATTCTCACCATTTGAGTATTTGTAATAGGGCACGCTCATCCTAGCAATTCAGGGAAGTGAATGCCCGATACTTGCATCTTGCATAAAAGACGAGCATGTACATGTATATAATATATCTAAACTAAATAGACAATGGCGAGGAGTGGTTCATCGTGTAGATCCCAACTAGTAGGTGACTACGACTCCCTCCCTTAACCACATCAAACACGTCAGATAGAAAGATAAAATAAACATGTGCACCATACACATGCACGTATGGGGTAAGTATCGTAAAAATCACAAGTCTAACATCAATGCGTACATATAATAATGCATCTCTATCAATACAACATAATCATCATTAAAGACATCATGTTAACATTTTTATGAAAGAAACCACATTTGCTAATTAGGAATCATTAAGACATCATTAACAACAGATGAATGAAATCAACTAAGCAATAATAACCGATATATTTGTAATCAAAGTCATGAAATAATATCATAGTATTGTAAATCCAATATCTCTAACTAATCAATGCACAAAATCAACCTAAAGCAAATTGACAATGATAACAGAAATGCAAAGTAGGGGCAGTGTCTAACATCAATGCGTACATATAATAATGCATCTCTATCAATACAACATAATCATCATTAAAGACATCATGTTAACATTTTTATGAAAGAAACCACATTTGCTAATTAGCAATCATTAAGACATCATTAAAAACACATGAATGAAATCAACTAAGCAATAATAAATGATATATTTGTAATCAAAGTCATGAAATAATATCATAGTATTGTAAATCCAATATCTCTAACTAATCAATGCTCAGAATCAACCTAAAGCAAATTGACAATGATAACATAAATGCGAAGTAGGGGCATGCACTACAAAATCC
Source organism: Cupressus sempervirens (assembly GCA_028749045.1). Classification (NCBI taxonomy): domain Eukaryota; kingdom Viridiplantae; phylum Streptophyta; class Pinopsida; order Cupressales; family Cupressaceae; genus Cupressus; species Cupressus sempervirens. The sequence goes on along the minus strand of CM053792.1, from coordinate 889,820,496 downwards.
TTTTCAGACCGAGTGAACTCAGTAAGAACTAACTTTCCTTTGCTGACCTTTCCAGCTCAGTAGAAACTGATCTCTGCTACATAAGGCTTCCATGCACAAGTGAGCTTGGTAGAAACTATCTTCATAGTGTAACCTCAAGAAATGCTCAGTAGACTTTGTAATTCACTTTGGTAACCTTCTGAGCTCGGTAGAATCTATCATTTTCCTTGCTAATCAACTGAGCTCGATAGACTCTAATTGATAATTGATATGACATTTTTGTAACATCAAAGACAAAAAAAATTGAATAATTGTATCCAACCATCTCCCTCTTTGGCATTGATGGCAACACAACATGTCATAGTAGAATGAAATTTGAAAACAAGTCTTTTTCTAACAGAATGCTTCTCCTTCTTACATTTCATTCCACAAACTCCTTAAATATAGTAATCTCCCTCTATGAAGGAATTACATAGCTTTTATACAAACATCATATTAAAATTTCAGAAAGATATGACAATATACTCTCCCTCTTTGACAACACAAACCAAATGAATGACAATGTACCTTATGTACTGATTCATATGAAATATTTCCATGATTATTCTGCATCAACTAAAAAGATGTTAAATCTTGATACCTATTGATGCATCACTAAAACTTCATTTTAGTGAGCTCCAGATAGGGGAATGACCCCTAACTTACCTCTTAGATACAAAAATGCATCCTTAAGTAAAAGCTATATGAATATGTTAGAAATCTATTCCCTTTGTATGGACATATTCCAATCTAATCTCGATATCCTGCACCTATTCTCTGACAAAGTGATACTTTATTGCAAAGTGCTTAGTTTTTGAATGCATCACTGAATTTTTGGATATGTTAATTGCACTTGTATTGTCAAAAAATATAACAATAGGTTCTTTTATTTCTTCCTTCATATCTTTCAATAACTATTTCCTCCTTGATATCTCCTCCATAAGCATTGATTGCAGTAACACTTGCTTAGACTCTTTCAATATATTTTGCAATGTTTTTAACTTCTCTCATCCTCATCTGATCAAATTGACCTCTCAAACTTTCTACTTTGGCTCTTCTCACATTATCATTACCTCCATAGATATCTTTTAGCTTGTTCCACATTTTAAAACCATTTTTGTAGTCCTTGATATCATTAAATTCTTCATAGGTTAGGGCAAATGCAATTCCTATCACCATGATGTTATGAGTCTTTTTCTCAGCAATGTCATTTGTCGATAATGTGCCAGTGGGAGTTACATATGCTTCATCCAGATATTTCATTCCTATATCTCCAATGGAAGCCAGATGGAGTCTCATGAGACCTTGCCATATGGAAATGTTATACCTATTGGGCCTTGGAATTTCCCTCTTGTAAGACATCCTAATCTTTAATTTAGATCCTTAAAATCCTTTCTGTAAGCACCAAAAGCTCTGATACAAATTGTTGGAAATATAAATGGAGTAACTGGTGTGTGTGTGGGGGGGGGGGGGTGTGAATCAGTTACCACAAAAAAAAATCCACGGATCCCCTATATGTCTTAAATAACTAGTTACTGCTATCACTCGGTAGCCACACAGAGAAATGTTGTAATTTGGTAGATTAACTTGTTATAGAACTTTAAGAATTCACAATTATTAACATGCATGCAAAAGTAAATAACATGAACATAGGAGACACTAGATTTAATGTGGAAACCTAATATGGGAAAAACCACCAAGTAATTAGTTACCAATTTTCACTCTTCTGAAGTGAGCCTTGTTAGGAGCCAACCTTGTTAAAGGTTACAAAAAACATTGTTAGGTGTGACCCTATTAGAAGAATTAATCACACTACTAGGAGTGGCCTTGCTAGAAGACTTTTAAAACAATTCAATAGAACTGTCCACCTTGTTAGAGGATTTACAAAATGGGTCTTAGACCAACTCTGTTAAGAGATTTAGGAATTACTGCTACAATGGTGAGAAAGTAACAATAAGTGACATAAATGAAATGCAAATAAACTTTTCTGATATAGATCTCTTCTCTTCTTAAATAGATCCTCACTAATCGAATACAACTTTGCTTCTACTCAAAGATATCTGATCCTTCTTAAAATTTTTCTTATACTTCTTCTTCACATAATCAACTCATTTGCATGCTTGTTCATTACAATTAGAATCCACAACTTGACCTTTTATTTATACCTTACAAATTGTCAAGTTACCTCATTTACAAGTTATATTTAAAAATAAACCATACATCAGTCAACTACAATCATTACATTATATATATAAACATTATTTCCCAAAATAATGAAGTCCTTCATTGATCGACCCTGCTCAGTAAATACTGCTCGAGAAAATGATTTCTAGTGTTAACCAAGTGAAGCTTGATAAATACTGCAAAATTTATAAAATCCTTTGGAGACCAAGTGAACTTGATAAGAACTAGTTTCCTTTTTTGACCTTGCTAGCTTGGTAGAAACTGATCTCTGCCATAGAAGCCTTCAGCGCTCGAGTGAGCTCGAGAGAAACTGTCTTCATAGTGTAACCTCCAAAAATGCTCAGTAGACTCTATAATTCACTTTTCTAACCTTCTAAGCTTAGTAGACTCTTTCTTTTGCCTTGCTAACCAACTAATCTTGGTAGACTCTGACTGATAACATATATAACATTTGTATAACATCAAAGACAACACACAATTGAACAATTGTATCCAACAATCTCCCTCTTTGGCATTGATGGCAACACAACATGTCATAACATAATGAAATTTGAAAACAAGTCTTTTTCTAACATAATGCTTCTCCCTCTTACATTTCATTCCACAAACTCCTCAAATATAGTAATCTCCCTCTGTGAAGGAATTGCATAGACATCAGATTCAAATTTTAGAATGATATGATAGTATACTCTCCTTGCTTGACAACACATGCCAAAGACAACACAAACCAAATGAATAATAATGTACCTTATGTACTGAATCATATGCAATATTTTCATGATTATTCTGAATCAACTGAAGAGATCTTGAATCTTGATACCTGTTGATGTATCAGTAAAACTTCATTTTAGTGAACTTCAAATAGGTGAATGACCCCTAACTTACCTGTTAGATACAAAAATGCATCCTCAGGTAAAGGCTTTGTGAATATGTCAGCAATTTGTTCCTTTGTATGGACATATTCCAATCTAATCTCTTATCCTACACCAATTCTCTGACAAAGTGATACTTTAGTGCAATGTGCTTGGTTTTTGAATGCATCACTAGATTTTTGGATATGTTAATTGCACTTGTATTGTCATAAAACATAACAACAGGTTCTTTCATTTCTTCCTTCATACCTTCCAATAACTATTTCCTCATTGATATCTCTTCGAGAAGCTTTGATTGCACTAACACTTGCTTTGACTCTTTCAACATATTTTGCAATATTTTCATCTTCTCTCATCCTCCTCTGATCAAATTGACCTCTGAAACTTTTTGCTTTAGCTCTTCTCACATTATCATCACCTCCATAGATATCTTTTAGCTTGTTCCACATTTCAAGAGTAGTTTTGTAGTCCTTGATATCATCAAATTCTTCATAGCTTAGGGCAGATGCAATACCTATCATTTGCAATGTCATTTGAAGATAATGTGCTAGTGGGAGTTACATATGCTTCATCCAGATATTTCAATTCTATATCTGCAATGGAAGCCAGATGGAGTCTCATGCGATCTTTTCATGCTGAAAAGTTATCCATGTTGAGCCTTGGAATTTCCCTCTTGTAAGACATCCTGATCTTTAACTTAGATCCTTGAAATCCTTCCTGTAAGCACCAAAAGCTCTGATACAAATTGTTGGAAATATAAATGGAGTAATTAAGAGAAGGGGGGGGGGGGGGGGGGGTGTCAATCAGTTACCACAAAAATAAATCGATAGATCCCTTAGATGTCTTAAATAACTAGTTATTGCTATCACTCGGTAGCCACATAAAAAATTGTTGTAATTCGGTAGATTAACTTGTTACTGAGCTTTAAGCTTTCACAATTATTAACATGTATTCAAAATTAAATAACATGAACACAAGAGACACCATATTTACTATGAAAACCCAATATGGGAAAAAACACCAAGTAACTAGCTACCAATTTTCACTCTTTTGAAGTGAGCCCTATTAGGAGCCAACCCTGTTAAAGGTTACAAAATACACTATTAGGTGTGACTTTTTTAGAGGATTTAATCAGCCTACTAGGAGTGGCCTTGTTAGAGGACTTTTAGAACAATTCAATAGAACTGTCCACCTTGTTAGAGGATTTACAAAATGGCTATTAGACCAACTCTGTTAAGAGATTTATGAATTACTGCTACAATGCTAAGAAATTAACAATAAATGACTTGAATGAGATGCCACTAAATTTTGCTGATACAGATGTCTACTTTGCTTCTCCTCAAGATATCTGATCCTTCTTCAAAATTGACTTATACTTCCTCTTCACATAATCAACTCATTTACATGCTTGTTCATTAAAATTAGAATCCACAACTTGACCTTTTATTTATACATTAAAAATTGTCAAGTCAGCTCATTTACAAGTTACATTTACCAATAAACCATACATCAATTAGCTACAATCATTACATTATATAGATAAACTTTATTTCCCAAAATAATGAAATCCTTCATTGACTGACCTTGCTTGGTAAGACTACTCAAGAAAAAGATTTCCAGTATTAACCAAGTGAAGCTCGATAAACACTGTAAAATCTGTAAACTCCTTTGGAGACTGAGTGAACATAGTAAGAACTAGCTTTCCTTTGTTGACCTTGCTAGCTTAGTAGAAATTGATCACTACCATAGAAGTGTTTAGCACCCGAGTGAGCTCAGTAGAAATTGTCTTCACAGTGTAACCTCTAGAAATGCTTAGTAGACTCTTTAACTCACTTATTTAACCTTCTGAGCATGGTAGAATTAGTCTTTTGCCTTGATGACCAACTGAGTTCGGTAGACTCTAACTGATAACTGATATGACATTTTTGTAACATCAAAGACAACACACAATTGAACAATTGTATCCAAAAATCTCCCTCTTTGGCATTGATGGCAACTCAACATGTCATAACATAATGAAATTTGAAAAAAAGTCTTTTTCTAAAATAATGCTTCTCCCTCTTACATTTTATTCCACAAAATCCTTCAATACAGTAATCTCTATTTGTGAAGGAATTACATAGCTTCTATACAAACATCAAATTCAAATTTCAAAAATATTTGATAGTATACTTTCCCTCTTTGACAACACATGCCAAAAATAACACAAACCAAATGAATAACAATTTATCTTATGTACTGATTCATATGCAATATTTCCATGATTATTCTGTATCAACTGAAAAGATTTTCAATCTTGATACCTGTTGATGCATCACTAAAACTTCATTTTAGTGATCTTCAAATAGGGGAATGACCCCTAACTTACTTGTTAGATACAAAAATGCATCCTTAAGTAAAGGCTTTGTGAATATGTTAGTAATTTTTTCCTTTGTATGGAAATATTCCAATCTGATCTCCTTATCCTGAACCAATTCTCCAGCAAAGTGATACTTTATTGCAATGTGCTTGGTTTTTGAATGCATCACTAGATTTTTGGATATGTTAATTGCACTTGTATTGTCAAAAAAAATAACAACAGGTTCTTTGATTTCTTATTTCATGCCTTCCAATAACTATTTCCTCCTTGATATCTACTGCAGAAGCTTTGATTTTACTAACACTTGCTTTGACTCTTTCAATATATTTTGCAATGTTTTCATCTTCTCTCATCCTCATTTGATCAAATTGACCTCTGAAACTTTCTTCTTTGGATCTTCTCACATTATCATCACCTTCATAGATATCTTTTAGTTTGTTCCACATTTTAAAAGTAGTTTTATAGTCCTTGATATCATCAAATTCTTCATAGCTTAGGATAGATGCAATATCTATCATCTGCAATGTCATTTGTAGATAATGTGCCAATGGGAGTTACATATATGCTTCATTTAGATATTTCAGTCCTGTATCTCCAATGGAAGCCAGATGGAGTCTCATTTGACCTTGTCACACTAAAAAGTTATCCCTGTTAAACCTTGGCATTTTCCTCTTGTAAGACATCCTGATATTTAACTTAGATCCTCGAGATCCTTCTTGTAAGCACCAAAATCTATGATACCAATTTTTGAAAATATAAATAGAGTAACTAAGAGGGGGGGTGAATTAGTTAGCACAAAAACAAATCCATAGATCCCTTAGATGTCTTAAGTAACTAGTTACTGCTATCACTCAGTAGCCATACAAAGAAATGCTATAATTCGGTAGATTAACTTGTTACTGAACTTTAAGAATTTACAATTATTAACATGCATGCAAAAGTAAATAACATGAATACATGAGACAATAGATTTAATGTGGAAACCCAATATGAAAAAAATCACTAAGTAACTAGCTACCAATTTCCACTCTTCTGAAGTGAGCCCTGTTAGTAGCCAACCCTGTTAAAGGTTACAAAACACACTGTTAGGTGTAACCCTATTAGAGGATTTAATCACCCTACTAGGAGTGGCCTTGCTAGAGGACTTTTAAAACAATTCAATAGGATTGTGCACCTTGTTAGAGGATTTACAAAATGGCTAATAGACCAACTCTATTAAGAGATTTAGGAATTACTACTACAATGATGAGAGAGCGACAATAAGTGATCTGAATGAGATGCAATTGAAATTTCTAATACAAGTCTCTGATCTACTTCAATAGATCTTCACTAATCGAATACAACTTTGCTTCTCCTCAAGGATATCTAATCCTTCTTCAAAATTTTCTTATACTTCCTCTTCACATAATCAACTCATTTGCAAGGTCATTCATTACAATTAGAATCCACACCTTGACCTTTTATTTATACATTAGAAATTATCAAGTCAGCTCGTTTACAAGTTACATTTACCAATAACCCATACATCAGTTAGCTACAATCATTACATTATACAGATAAAATTTATTTCCCAAAATAATGAAATCTTTCATTGGCCAACCCTGCTCATTAAAAACTGCTCCAGAAAATGATTTCTAGTGTTAAGTAAGTGAGGCTCAATAAACACTGCAAACTCTATAAAATCCTTTGGAGACTGAGTGAAATCATTAAGAACTAACTTTCCTTTGCTGACCTTGCTAGCTCAGTAGAAACTGATCTCTACCATAGAAGCCTTTAGTGCCTGAGTGAGCTCAGTAGAAACTGTCTTCATAGTGTAACCTCCAAAAATGTTTGGTAGACTCTGTAATTTTCTATGCTAACCTTCTAAGCTTGGTAGACTCTGTCTTTTGCCTTGGTGACCAACTGAGCTTAGTAGACTCTGATTGATAACTGATATGACATTTGTGTAACATCAAAGAGAACACACAATTGAATAATTGTATCCAACACCCAAGACTGACCTCGATTGGATGCCCAAAAAAAAGGGTGAAGAGGTGGAATCGAAGTTCTACAAAAATAAAGAATGTGAATCAAAATTTGATGTGATAACTTTATTTTTAAAGAACTTTTCAATAAGCTCATGTTTATCCAATATGTACCCTATGTAAGGAAACTTGCACAAAGAAAATATAATTGTTTCCACATAACCCATAAGATCTAAAAAAAATATGCAATTGAAATCCACATGTAGGAGAATAGACAACATACCCACAAAAATGTGACACAAGATATGCCCTGGGAAACCCTCATTGAGGGAAAAACCTAGCCTCAAAAAGGATCCATACCATGTATTATTCATCAAAAAACTCAATTATAATACGACCATGGAAGCCTTCAAAGCCATAGACACAATCGAGCAATCCATGTGAACAAGCATGAATCCACACATCCCTTGCCATGCTTCCAACATTCACAAATGCTCCCTTGGCTAACTTGTCAAGCCTTGTCTGACTCAATTGTTTCCCTTTTTGTCTTCTTTCTTCTCACATGTCAACAACTATTGGAATTACAATAGGAAAGGTAAACTTCTGCAGAAAGGAGGGGGGAGGGGGGGTTGAATTAGTAGTTTAAACTTGGACCCATAAAACTTTATCCACACATCCATCTCATGCATTCAATGAGTAAACTAAAATAACATGTAAAACATGACATGTAAACATATAAACATTCACACACATATGACACTGGATATGATTACCTAGAAACCCTCCAATGAGAAGGTAAAACTGGGGTGGGGATGAGACCCACAAATATTCACTATTGTAGTAATAAAGTGTATCCAATGAAGGTTACAATGTTTTGTCCATGAAACATGATCTACCCTGTGAAAGGTCTGTCCTGTTAAAGGCTTACAAAGACTATTAGGTCTTACCCTGTTAAAGGATTTCAAAACCCTATCAGAAGTGTGCTTGGTTAAAGGACTTTAACTCACAATTAAGTAAGCACCTTGTTAAATATTTCAATATAGCCTATTAGGACTACTCTGTTAAGAGATTTCAACTAAAATCACCTATTAGAATGTCTTAGCATTGATCCTATGGTCAAAACTTGGCTGCTTGATGACATATCACCTCTAAACTGATGTATTCTTGATCCTCCTTGATCAAATGTCTCTTTGCTATATCCTCTTCCTTTCCTTTGTTCTTCTCTAAGTAATTCTACAATGCAACCTTACTTGATAACTCCTTTGTCACCATGAATTCTCTATTTTTCTCATGCAAACTACTCTCTTCACTCCTTCATAGACCTTGCACACACTCTTTATATCTGTCATGCCCAACTTTTTAACACCAAAACAACATTTAATAACTTTTTTAATAAAACAAATGCTTACTTATATGTAACACATATGAAGGGATATAATTTTAATTTGTTTTAAATTAAATTATTCTTCCAATAATATGCATGTAATCTGCAAAATGGAACTAAACTTGTAGGTCAAAATTGAAATAATACATAGAGGACATAATGGATCTATATTAAAACATGATTATGTACAACATTTATCATGGTTTTGAACTCTACTTACATTTTCAAATATATTAATTTATTAAGATGAGAAAGTAGCATCATTACACATGGTAATATTCAAATTTCTGTCTTCCTTACATTAATCAACTACTAAATCCAATTACAAAATACATATCGAGCTTTTATTTGAGAAAACTAGACTTTCTTGAGAAATTTTACAGTATCATACAAGATCTCCAATATTTACTTCTTCCTTTGATTGTTCCAATGATAAAACATAGTAGAAACTTTGATTTTCTTTATTTCATAGAAGCCTAGTAACATTCAAAGAGATTTACCAATTAAAAGATTTAACTTGTTGGTCTTATATAACATGAAGACAATGTTCCTTCCTTCTTTTAACATTTGAACAATAGAATAAGACAACACATGAGAATAGTCCCCTCTTAACATATTACCTCCTACTTTTAAGGATTTACACATAAATGCAAATTACACTTTTTTGAAGACTTGGTACACAAATCTTTTAACCCAAATTAATATGAAGCAAGTCAGATTTATAGTTATACCGTACTCTTTTCCAAATCCATTCTTTCACTTAAAACCTACAATACAATATCATACATGCCCATGGAATTCTCACCTCCTAGCTTAGGCCTTTACAAGGCCACCCCCAAGCTAGGAGAACCAAGTTTGAATGGGTGACATACAACCTTACACACAACATAAGTAGAACAAAAAATTACACAAAACTCCCACCCAAGGCTTGTTCACAAAGGGTCTATTTGAGACCCAAAAATGGGGTGAAGGTGTACCAAGTACCCATATGGAGAAAGCCAAAAGTTAAAGATAAAAAGATTTGCCTTCAACAAGGTCAATATACAAACAACTCCCATCTTTAGTTTATATTCACATCAACCCTTATTGCCCCCAAATATTTAAAACAACTTTGGCAACATGGAGCCCATACATCCATGTTTTTCATCTCTCCTACACAAGGAGAGGTTTTGCACATAATGGGCTATCAAACACCCTTCACCCCAGACTACTCTACCCTCCCAAGGGTGAGTGTGCCTTATACACCCAACATTACAAGACTTATAACAACACAAAAATGAAATAAAATTAACATTATAGTTACATTTGTTTACAACAAGAGACTTCATAAGGACTCATTTCAATCCATCATCAACACTACATATACATTGCAAATAACATTGCACTCTTACAAAATCTTTCTACAAAGCACATAACAAAACAAAGAACATGCAAAATACATAGCAAGGGTAGTGAAATAACCAACCTAGAATCCAAGCTTAGGGTAATGAAACTTGTAGAAGAGCTCCCTTAAGGCTTCCCACCATTCTTCACACAAATTTCTATTTTCAAATCTCCTAAATCTCCTAGATGTCTCCAAGTTTGGAGAGTGGGTGAACACTCAAATGTGTCACCAAATTCTCCCTAAAAAGGGTTTTCTCCCCTTCCCATCCAACCCTCATTAATGAGGAATGGGTCTCCTACCCTTATAACTCCTCCTTGTCCCACCCTTCATAAAGGAATAAAGAGTAAAGGTATGGCGTGGGGTATGGCTTCGTTACACTTTAATTTTTGTAATTCTTCAAAGGTACCCTTTGCAAAGGATCATAAATAAGGCATGGGCATCTTTTTGACTAGAAAACATCCCCCCAACCAATGGTACCATAAGTAGTGTAGATTATTTTGGCTCTAGCTACCTTCCAAGGTCTCCTATAACCCTCCAAAAACCCACTTCTAACTCACCTATGAGTTTAAGAGGTTTGAATCAAATCATGGGTCATTCAATGATGAGATTATCATAGGTAATACCTAGGGTTACCAATATAGGTTAGGTTTCATTTTTTTTAATAATCCTTGTTTGGACATCTCATTTACAATTCACTTTACACATGTATCAATTAACACTACAATAATTCCACATGACATATCCACTTGGAAAGGAAATAAAATACTAAATATAAAAATACATTTAGAACAACCATAATTCAAACCACATTTACAAAATAACACAATACAACGAGGTTTATGTCTCTTCATTTGATGAATCTTGGCATCGCAGATTCACATTAGCTCAAACTTGATTCTTCGAATAAATTTCCATGGTTATTTTCCTGCACATCTCAATTCATCTATCAGTAGCCCTAGAAATAACATACTTGATTTAACAATACTAACATGATCAACTCATAATATAGTTGCATTCAACAATTCACCATTTTCCTAACTGAATTTTCTATTCAAGAAATCAAACATATAAATCAACACAATAATTAATCCACAATATGCATAATCCCTTCAATTCACAATTCAATTTCATATAAAGTATTTTCAAAAATTATACAATATACTAAATGTAACAACATCAATCTCCTTAAATGTAATTTGCATATCAATTATGATTAGTCCATAAAATTCTTAGCTCAATTTCTATTATGCTAATCATTTAAATTTGTTGGTCAATAGCACACAGAGTATCATATATCATCTAATTCACACTCCTAAATAGTCAATCAAAAGTCATCACAATATGAAAATTTATGTTTATCTTGCAACAAAATATCCTCATGAATTCACTTGTGCAATAATTTCACTTTTAATAATAAATTATCATATGATCACTTCTCGTCATGATACAAATTCTATCTATATTTCCTTTGTAACAATTCAAATGAACCTAAATATCAAGGCATCAACTTGTAATTCAATTATCACACATAAACACAAGTATACCTATTGTATATGCAAAATTAGGACATCATGCTATGTGAAATCAACATTTAGTTTATTAAAGAGCCAAAATTCACTTGTGTAACATTATCACATCATGAAATTAACAATGCAATTTCTCATCAACATAATACCCATCTAAATCTATTAAAGATACAAAGTACATGAAAGGTATCCCAATACAATTATTTAGCTTCTAATTAATATCACAACTTAGTTTATAAATTCCTACCATAATAAAGGAAATTAATATAATTCAACACAATATCCTTATGGAACTATGCTCCAATATTTTATATTTAATACTTACCCTTGAGTTTTGTAAGAGGACTTCTAATCTTAATGGGAGTTTTGTCCCTAGTTGTAAATAATATTCTTGAGGTTAATTTACCAAGATATAATACACAATAACCATTCAAATTGATTACTCCTAAACTAAGCATAATATCACTATGACATCAACATCAAGTTAGAAATTAACATAACCCATAATATCAAGTTCTTGTCAATGAAAATTAATTTTCATAAGGTATTTTCATAAGGAATCTAATAGAAAGTTCTTTATGAAGGAATTCAAACTATAACAACTTAGAATATAGCTTTACACACATCAACCTAGAGAGGGATATGAAATGATAGTATGGTTTATATGAATAGTCAAAATCTTATTAACAATTATTTCAAAATGCATTATCATCAAAATATAATAAGGTAAAAATATATGAGAGTTCTATTCCTATAAAATTTTACAAGGAACATGTTTCCTTTATAACACCCCACCTCACTCTTCTAAATAACTCTAAACTCTTATTAGAAGATATATTAAAAAGATTAAGGTTTGTTTAAGTGTTTGAGAGGAGGGACCTCACAATATCATAGATAGTTTAGGGTTTGTCCTCCTTAAATAGACTTTGGTGACTTAGGGTTAGGTATGAATCTATGGCTACGATTCATCCATTTTTCTACTTAAACCTTCCCTTTTTCTAATTGGCTGCATGTAATTTCATCGAGAATCCAACTTAAGATTCATCCTTATCTCCAAAATATTGTGATTCAATCTTTAGTTGGCTCAATAATGGTTTACATATTTGTTTGTGACTTAACAAACAAATATGCCAAAATTGTGTCCCTCAACATCTAAAGTGTTTGATGCTCAACATATACTATTCTCTATGCTATGACTCAACATCTATATCACTCAACATCCACTATTTACTCAGATCCTATGTTACTCAGCATACACTATCTTCTCGACACTTTGAGTGACTTGACATGTGAATGGCTCAACACTCATTGTTGACTCAACATGCTCTATAATATATACATGTTGTGCTTGACATGTATTACTTGTTCGGCATGAACTAACTAAATGACTTAAATGTGTTGACATTCACTTGTCAAAACCAATCTGAGATCAACAATCTCCCCCTTTTACATGAGTGTCAAAAACACTTGAGTTTATATTAATATCCTTAATCTCATGAGCATAACATATTTCTAACTTAGGTTATGCACAAAACTCCAAAATTTCAAAATTTTGCAACAACTTAGATACCTCAAAAATCTAATAACTCCCCCTAAGTTGATAGGTCTATTTTGTATTCAAAATTTTATACTACTATTGAGTAAATGTGTCTTAACTAATACTCTTTCATTCGATACTTCTTGTATTTTGATGCTTGTGATGCTTTCTTAGCTAATTCTATCTTTTCTCTATTTGTTCTCTGGCCATTTTCTTACTCTTATCTCTTCCAATTTATGCTCCTTTATTTCTTACTCTCCTTATATCTCCTTCAAAATTATCTTTTTTTTTCTCTCCCCCTTTGGTTTTGCTCTCTCCCTTTGGCTGATTTAGCTTATTCTCTCCCCCTTTATTTTATCTTGATACTGTCCCCTTTTTTGACACTTATGTCAATGGGCTATACACTTATAATGTGTTTGTCCATAAAAGATTTATGCACATCTATGATTATCTTGAGAGCTACACCCCTATTTTCACATGCCACATCCAAAGACATGATTTGGATAGAAATCTTGGTAACAAGGTGGACTAGGGCATCTAATGTTGAAAGATTGGGGTCTTTCTTCAATAGAGTTTCAACATAACCTAGTTCCTTGTGTAAACTTTCCATATGGGGGTCAAATGTTTCTTAATGCTAATCAATTTAGCCCTTATGTTGGCATCATCTGCTATCAATCTAGCTGATTGACTTTGGGTTTGTAGTAGTGTTCTAAAGTTCTTTTTACTCTGAGATAATGTCATTACTAGTTGTGCACCTAATGAAGTTATCTGACTTTCCAAGCTCAAAATGCGACTTCTAGTTTCTTGGGTGAAGAGTGTTGGATTGCACAATTTAGCATACAGTGAGAAATGTTCTCAAGTACCTTCTTCATATGCTCAACCTTAGTTGTCAATGTAACTTGTGTTAGTGCTATGTCACCTGATATCTTTTCATTCACTTTGCTCTAAAATTTCTTTTCTAACTATTCTAACAATTTTACATTTGTATCTAGGTTAGCATTACTAAATTTTTTCACTATGATCGTTAGTTATTCAATGAGTGGATTGGTCTCATCTAGAGTAGATAGACTGAATGCATCTAGAAAGATTTCTTTAATATCCTACAGTGCCTGCTTCTGCCTGTGCTTCCTTCTAAGCATTTCTTGATGCTTCTTCCCTTCTAGGGCTTGTTGGATTATTGCCATTTGTTCTATAGTCATTGTATCATAATCATACTTTGGTAGAAAAATTTCTTCATCAAGGCTTACATCTCCATATTGGATTACTTCCTCTACCTTTGATGTACTCGGGCTCAGGGTTGAGATCTGCAATGGAGTTGCATCTGTGCTTGGCTTCTAAAAAGTTTGAGTGGAAGGAGTGCCAGATGCTAGTAAGGTTACCAAGGCTTGTATAGATACTTTCTCCTTCATTCTACATGTCTGTTGTATCTATTTAGGCTTGCCCTTGACTTCCATAATGACTTGTGATGCACCTTGATCTCGTGCTATAGGTGCAGATAAGTCTATCTAACCTATTTCTTGCTATTCTTCAGTAGTGATTTGCGTTTCCACTCTATCTTTTTCGAGTGTATCAACCTTCTTTAATGTAGCTTTAGGTACTTTGTCCAAAGGTTGTACATGAGTGACTTGAGAGGACATTGTAGGTGGTTCTTGTTAGAAATGGAAAAAGAAATCTGTAAATAAGCAATACCAGGAAAGAATCTAAGTGAGTAAATGCATGAAAAGATATTACCATAAAATAGGTGAGAGAAAGCTTCAAGCTCCAACACCATGAGACAAGATATTTGGAAAGGGGAAAGCAAAGAAAACCCCTTGTGACATTATGAATGAGGCATGAAAAGCCTAAGAAGAAAGAGATAGAGAGCAAGAGAGCAATTGATCATACAATAATTGAGAAGAGGAAGAAACCTCATTGTTAAATGAGAGAAGAGGGTCATCTCTTAAATAGAGATGAGAGAGAGGAGTTAGAATGTAACTCCCATGTCTATGAATTCCACCATTCATAAGTGTGTGAGGCCAAGTGTGAGATTCCTCTTAAGGAGGAATAATCTAAAATTAGAAATTACAATATATATTTGTCCTCACATATTCCACTAGATGACAAAATAAGATGTAGTGGAAAAAGGACAAAAAAGAAATATATTAGGATACCTTGGCTTATATCCTAATATATTATAACAATAAAGAAAGGAGTTCTAACCTTGGTTTATAAATACACCAAGGAAAGATTACAACTTCTAACAGTTCTTATGTATTCACCTTTTCCTTTGTTCTATCAGTCACTGTCTTATGCAATTCTTCCACACTCACCAATACAAGATTATCACATAGTTTTGTCTATAGTGAGGACCAATCTAGTATCTTTTTGAGATCTTCCTCTGATAGTGGATTAATTTTCTAAGATATGACATTAGAAACATCCTTAACATTAATTATTTGAATATTCTCATTCATTTCATGTTAGGGGCTGACACTAGGCAATTGTGTGTCTTGCACATTTTGTTCTTCTTGCTTTTCTAGCTCAGCTGTTATCTTGTAATCTATATGCATTTCAGTTCCTTTCTCAATAGTATCATCATGATCATCTTCTTCATCATCATCCTTTACCTCTATGGGCTCTTCCTCACCTTCCTTCACTGTAGTTAACCCATATGTAAGTTTCCACATTTGAGTGGTCTTTTTAACTACATCCTCAATGTTATTTTGAAAAATGCTAAAGGCTCTATATTTAGGTACAAACCTAATTGCATATTTCTTCATAGCCTTAGAAATTGACCCTTACTTAGTTTAGGCATCACTTGTGCAAGAGATGTCTCTCTAATTTGTCTCTCCAAGTTCAGACAATAGTGCCATTTCTGCTCAACTCTGTCATACAAACTCTTAGGCATTGAGTTGGAAATCTCTAGTGGGGTAGTCTTGAATTTTACCATCATGACATAAATAGCCTCCTCCACTTGAATCCTCTCCACTTTACCAAGATTGTCAAAATCTACATGAGAAAATCTTGATAGATCTGCACTATTCTTAACATTTTTAGAAAGGTTCTCTAGATTTGATAGAGGATTGTGACTGACCACTTTGAATTAGCTATTGTCATCTGACTCTATTTTCTCCTCATTAGAATCTTCTTGTGCCACATATTTCCTTCTTGGCCTTTTCTGCACTTGACCTCATTGTTCTGTTGGTTTGGTATTTTCCTTAGCCTTTTGTGCAGTTGCACATGTGGTAGCTCTTGTAATAGGTGCAGTAGGCTTGGCTGGGCTTGGTTTGATAGTTTTCTTAGCCCTTACTATAGGTTCAGCCTTGGCCTTCATCTTCTTTCATTTAGTGGGTGTAGGTGCTTCCTCAACTTTTTCTTCCTCGGCACCTTCAATAAATTCAGTTTCCTCTTCTCCCTGGTCTTCTCTTATACCCTATGTAAGTGCAAGTGGTGCTTGGGTTTGGGAATCTTCTTCTTCTTCTTCTTCTTCTCCTTCTTCTTCTCCTTCTTCTTCTTGCTTAGTACCCTCTCCAAATTTTCCTTTCAACTTTTTTGCCAATTTATCTTTCTTCTTAATTAAAAAAATAGTTTTTAGTTCCATTGAGATTTTGGACTTTGCCATCTCATAGTTTCCAAATTCCTTTGCATTTTTGTCAACATCTTCTGGCAGTAAAGTTGATATAGTTGTAGAAGCTTCATCCACATTGATTTCATATCCTAAGGGTCTCAACCATCTCACTCTTGGTGTATCATATTGGATATATGTATAATCAACATCTACTAGTAAATGTATACCATCATAATGCTTTTCTACTAGAGATACTGGTATTATCATTCTCTTCTTAATTGATTGTTTGAAGTCCTCAAAATAGCTTGTCATCATAGATTCAAAATTCTTTCCTAATTGATTAATGTATTAACCAATCTATACTGCCACTGATCTATTTGTTTTCCATGCAACTATTCCAAAATTAGGAGAAGTTTTTTGCACATAAAAGAATATTCATATCAATATAGAACCAAATTTACATTGCCCACTCTTTTTCTTTCTGATTGCTCCAAGATTCTCAACTAGTTGTTGTAGTTGTAGCTTTGATAGATCATATGTATGATCTTTCTTGAAAATTTTATATCCCACATCTATTGCTACATAGGGCACACTATTTAATGTACTAGATTGGCAAAACTTGTGTGAAATGGCTATGACAACAAACTCTATCAATGGATCAGCAATTGCATCAATAGTTATACATCTCTTATTCCATACAACTCTAGTGTTCTTCTCAATCACTTCCTTCGAATCACTTCTCAGTATCTTAGGCCAATCTAGGGTTGGATAACTAATAACCTTATGAATTGTCCTCTTGGTTATTTTGATAGGTCCATTATCCAAACATAATGAACTATCATGTATTCTACTTAGGACTATCCTTATCCATTCAGTTTTGAACACATTTGGAAAATCTAGAGCCTTGTGTTAACCCTTTCTTCTTGACTATTTTGAATTCTTCTTTCAAAACACTATTATCATAGAGTTTTTTGTATGCTTCCCTAATCTCCATATCACCAATGCTACCAATTTTTTAGTTATAGCATTTTTTGACGTCTTGTAGCATTAAAACATTTCATGGTATCATGAATAACACATTGAAGGGGTCTTTCTTGTAAGCGATGTTAGGAATAGCCTTGAAAATGAGTTGCTTAACTTCATTACTAACCAATTGAATGTTTAAAACCTCCTTGCCCTCTACATTTTTTGAACTAGATGCCATTTTGGGAAACTAGGGTTTATGTAAATATAAACTACAAAGCTCAACTCTTGATAAATACCTTGTAAGATTTTTCAAAATGATGTAGAATTTCTACTTAGATCTTTTGCAATTTCTTTGGATAAGTTTTCTGATCACCTCTTGCTGTCCTAGTTCTTTCTTGATTTTGAAATGATGAAAAATGAGTTGAAAATTGATCAAATACCATTTGAAAACCCTACAATAAATGCTGAGTGCTTACAAAATTGTAAGCTTAGCATAAACTAGTTTTAGACTTACTCGACATCCATTAATATTTTATTTACTCTGCAAGCACTATGAGCTTGGCATCAACTAGCTAGTTTGTTAGCTCAACATCTTCTAGTACTTTACTTGGCACACATAGGAAGTGTTTCATGGTTGATAGAGACATAAAAAATTTAAAGAATTTTCTTGAACATCTTGCATCTTTGCTCATGTTTATATGATCTTTTCAGTACTAAATTCCTTTGGAACTGATGTATAATATAACATTTAAATATCAGTCCCACATACCTCTTGATTGCTTAGTTTGATGAGGTGTGATCACTTGACCCATTAGGTGAAGTGATATCTTCTCCATTTGATGTGCTGCAACCATCCTTTTTCTTCCATGTCTTGTTCATCTCATCTCTAATGTGTTCAACATCTGTCTTGCCTTTGCCTTTATCAAACTCACAACTTGGTGCCTTTGATCTTGTTGGATCTAATGTGACCAGTCTTCAAGTAGCTAAAACATGTGGTTTGACTTAATATCCTTTTTTAGTCACCTCTAAATTGTGTCCTAATACAATTTTAAGAAACATGCCCATATTCTTGACAATAATGATAGCTATATCTTGTATTATAATCCTAGTTAAATAAGAATTGCTATTATTCCTTACCTTTGCTTTCCTGTTTGATGACCACATGAGTTTGGATCTAGATTCAAAAGCTTTGTGTCCATGCTTCTAATAGTCATAGCAATATCCTTTAAATTTTTGTGTCTACATGGTCCTAGTTCTACATTCATGTGCATAATGACCTTGTTTGTTGCACTTTTGGCACTTAACCATGTTCTTATATTTGACATTTTGATTTACAGTTTTTCTCTTGCACACATTAGCAGTATGTCCTTTCTTATCACAATTATGAGAAGTAGGTTTAGAGTTCTTACCTTTTTTGTTCTTTTCTTGAACATTTTTGGATGACTATCCTTCTTTAGTATTTATGTATACCAGTCTAGATGTATCATTATTAGATCTAGGAGATCTCAATAATTTCTCAAAGTATTTGATGGCTTAATTTGGTTTGGTGAAAGTTTTACTAGATTCTTTTTCAATTTTTAGATCATTCTACAATTTCTCATTCTGTAGTTTCAATGTTGTTATCTTAATCTCCTTGACATTCAATTCATAATTGGCATTTATCATTTGACTTAGAGTATCCAATTGCATGCTGGCAATCTTGGTTAGCTCTGTTGACTTCTCTTCCAATCCGTTGCTTAAAATTATTGTCTTCTTTAATCATGGCTTTGTATTCCATTGATTTCTTCTTCTATTCAGTCACCTCACATAGTAGTATGGCTTGTGATTCTCGCTCTAACTTAAGATTTCTTATTTCCTTAGCTTGGACTCTATTCTTTTCCACTAGATCTACAACTGCTGCATCAAATTCATTAGAGTCTCCATTAGTAAATAGCTTAGTAGTATCTATTTCTTTGTATTGTGTGTCATTCTTTACAATGGAAATTTCTTTCCTTTTCTTCAAAAGTTTCTTTAGTTCTTCTCTTGCTTCATCCAATTCATAGAGAATGAGTTGTATTTCAATTCCCTGATTCTCAATAATCTTTCCCAACTTTTAGACTTCTATTTCAAGATCTTTCCTCAAAGCTACAAAGCTTCTCTTTTAGATGACAAGGCTTTGACACCATTTTTTGGAATTACAATAGGAAAGGTTAAATTCTAAGAGGGGGTGGGTGGGGGGGCGGGGTTCGATGAACCAATAGTTTAAGCTTGGACCCATAAAAATTTCACCACATATCCATCTCATGCATTCAAAAAGTAAACTAAAATAACATGTAAAGCATGTACATCTACAACATGTAAACATATAAACATTTAGACACATATGACACTAGATATGATTACCCATAAACCCTCCAATGAGAAGGTAAAACTAGGGTGGGGATGACACCAAAAAATCTTCATTACTATAGTAATAAAGTGTATACAATGAAGGTTACAATGTTTTGACCATGAAAAATGATTACCCTATGAAAGGTTTTCCTTGTTAAAGGCTTACGAAGACTATTAGGTCTTACCCTATTATAGGATTTCAACACCCTATTAGAAGTGTGCCTGGTTAAAGGACTTTAACTCACAATTAAGTAAGAACCTTGTTAAGGATTTCAATATAGCTTGTTAGGACTACTTTGTTAAGATATTTTGACTAAAATCACCTATTAGAATGTCTCAACATTGATCCTATAGCCAACACTTGGTTGCTTGATGATAGATCACCTCTAAATTGATGTATTCTTGATCTTGCTTGGTCAAATGTCTCTTTGTTGTATCCTTTTCCTTTCCTCTATTATACTCTTATTGATTCTATAATGTAGTATTACTTCATAACTCCTTAGTCACCACGAATGGTCTTTTCTTCTCATGCAAACTACTCTCTTCACTCCTCCATAGACCTTGTGCGTGCTTTTCATATCATAGATAGTTTAGGGTTTGTCCTCCTTAAAAAGACTTTGGTGACTTAGGGTTAGGTATAAATCTATGACTATGATTTAACCATTTTGCTGCTTATACCCTTGTGGATACTTATATAGTAGCAAGTCCCACAAAACCACCAAGTGGTATTACATAAACCATCTGCTACCTAACCCATTGACCCCACATTTAATATTGGAAATTCAATTCTTTTCTCCAATATTAAATAATTACATAAAATATTATCATAATGTTACAATACAACAAATCAAGTATATCCCTTGGGAATCTTTAGATGTTGCATGCCCTTCTAGGTGCAAAATTACATAAGAAAATAAAATAATACAATATAACAATATTATGCAATGTTTACAACACCCATTATCTCAACAATCTCCCACTTGTTGTATACATTGCACAGGGTCAATCTGTAGCCACATAAATGAACAAGGGAGCAATCCCTCATAACACATCTACCATCATGGATCAAAGTACATGAAGTTATCCATCCTGATACCCACAAAAAAATAAATGTATCCAACATCTCAAACATGAATGATCTCACCTCTTATTATGGCACTGCCACCGAACATACATAGAAGCAATCCAAAGAGAAAGCCACCCAACTTGTCACATTAGAAGATCATAAAATCTTGTACCAACTGAAATTCCAAGAACAAGAACTTGATCCAAATGTAATCACATGTATGCATAGTTGTCAAAATATCCATAGCTAAAACAACACCCACATAAAGGGCCAAACCCATCCAACTATCCATAGCTCCAAAGGTATAACAAGTGAATCTCACATCACCGACATATCCAATATATAACTTGCAATCACAAGACTCAAGAGTAATACTTTTGACATATATACCAAGAAGCTCCCACTACAAAATATAATGTCAAATCTATAACCAATCCACTCACAACATCTCAAAGAAATGAATCCATGTAGTCTCAAGGACATTCAAAACACATAAACCAATAACCCGAAAGAATAACTCTCATAACAAGTCTCGAATAGTCTCCATAGCTCTTCATAACCAACATAAGAAAGAGATAAAAGAATAACCATGTCATCTCTCACATGACATAAATGAGCACAAACTAATTATCAAAATCGCTAATCAATCTCAAATCCAATATAAGTAAAATCGAACATCCAGGAAGATAACCAAGACCAAAGAGAAACCATGCAAATCATAACCTATATCATGTCCTTCTACACACACCTCTAGATGTAAACTATACAATTATGATCTTCTTCATAAAAATCCAACAATAAGCATCAACAACACCCAAACCATACCATATAACTAATCATGGATGTAAGCCTCTTACAAGAAGATCAAACTCATAAACCATTCCTAAGCCAAGGAATATGCCCAATATAAAACCATCTCTTAGAATCAACCGACATAACTACATATGTACATGGAGATAAAAAATACTAAACCATCTGTCAAATGAATCCTCTAGATCTAACTTATGTACCATAGCTCAAGACCCATATCTATGAAAGACAAGCATAAATATAATGCACCTGAGAGAAGCAATAGGCTATACCTCTCAAGCAACAAACCACTAAGTAGACCAAGAGTGGGAAATGAGAATGCTCATCAAGATATCCATGTCTCAAATAAAAAATTGTCTAAGAAAAATCTCCTCTCAAGTCTATATCAGGTGAATGCCCCTCAGATTCTCCTACTAAAACCATCAACCATCCTAAAAAATACTTCTCTAATCCAAGAGAAATCAACATCACCACTATCTCTAAGTATCCATGAGCATCTGTAACCAATCAATTCATGCCAACTCCAAATGCAACATAGTAATATCATGAAGCATCTAACTTACGATCAATGTACTCAATACCAAGAAACTAAACCAAGATCATTGTCAAAGTTCCAACTATGGCCTCAGGAACATAAACATGACAACATGATCTAAACCATCTCAACCAAAGAGATAACATGCTTCATATGAACATAATATAACATGTCATAACTCTAAATGTGTATCAAGAGTATACCATGACATAAAATAAAACCATCCTAACACCAAGGATAACATGTCAAATGAAAGCATAAACCACACCTTTACCAATAATTGTATGAGTCCTCTAGATGCAACCATCTCCACACACCATAAAGAAAACCATCTCCACATACCACGAAGAACCATCTCCACACACAATGAAGATAACTAAGAAACCCATGAGTCCTCAAGATCTACCCATATTCATACACCATGAAGATAACAAGTGTACCATACAAATGTCAAAGATGCTTCTACAACAACAAGATCTAAGACGATTCTCCAAAATTTGTAAACATTCAATAAATATATCAATGCCAACAACTCCCACTCAATCATGGTACCAAGTCATCATAAAAGCCATCTCCTACATAAAGATCCCATAGGTCTATACTTACACAACCAAAGTGTCAGTACCAAGATCTCCAAACCAAGATGATACAAACCAAACCAAGAAATAATCTTGCACTGTCACCTCATCACTGTCACAAGCTCCCACTAAACTATGTATC
The DNA here is from genome assembly GCA_028749045.1 of Cupressus sempervirens. Classification (NCBI taxonomy): domain Eukaryota; kingdom Viridiplantae; phylum Streptophyta; class Pinopsida; order Cupressales; family Cupressaceae; genus Cupressus; species Cupressus sempervirens. Next base: position 889,797,254 of record CM053792.1, on the reverse strand, counting down.
CAAGCTATCCATGACATATGATAAAAAAACCATCTTCTAACCATGAGAATCAACCAAGGCATCAAACTATTAAATAACTCAAAATACACATCATGAGATCCTCAAAAGAAACCAAAATAACCATTATCCTCAACCAAGAAGATATACCACCATAACCAAATTAGGATTTCAAACCAATGAACATCAAGGATGTATCTATATATCCAATCATGTCATGCAAAAATCCATGACACCATGATCACATCCATGAATTGAGCATCTGACTCTCAATGTGTCCAACCTGTTAGCATAAAACAATCAACCAAAATCCTCTACCATGACTATACCTGGTAACAACATCTCATCCCTTCTACATGAAGAAAAATTAGAAAATCATGTGACTTATGACATAGACAACCCAAATCCAAGCCACCAATCTAAATATGAATTAATAATGAAAGATTAATGGGAAAAGACAACCCATAAGCAAACTATAGATGCAACATATAAGTATAGACCACTTACAACACTGCACAATTTATAGACCCAACAAGTCATCATACATATCAAAATCAAATACTGATAACCATATCATCATGAGCCCAATTTGAAATATAATCTGAGTATATAATGACATCTAATCTTAAATTCCAAACATACAATGTCATAAACTCAAAATGCTACTATAGTCAATATATAACATAAAATATTCAAATTAATATATCACTAATTAAACCATGCCAAACCTACACCAAATTTGAACCAATCTGTAGAGCTCTCTAATAGCTTTCCATTGACTAATTGAAGTCCAAAATTTAACTCTATTTGTCCAAGTTATGCCCTGCTTTGTGCTCAAAATAAAAAACATCTAACTTTCAAGCTCTTAAAACCTAACAAAATGTAGAAATCATAGAATCAAGCCTACACCACCTTGTAGTACTCTAAATTATCTTTCCAACACCTATAAGAAGCCTAAGATCTAATATCCTAAGAGAAAGTTATGGTCATTTTACTAAGACAATCTTTTTACCATTTTCATTGTGATTTTTTTTTGTGATGAATACTTCTGATGGGATTAATTTTGATGATCATCATGGGTTGAAACTAGAATTTTTTTTCTTTTCCTCTGAACATGGACAAACTAGGGCATATCATATATCAAAATTTATGGAAACATCACCCCAGATCCAATGGTGAGGTTTGTTTTTACCCAAAAGGTTATTTCTATGAGCTCCCACAAAAACCCTCATTTAAATGAAACATCTAAAAAAACCCTTTTGTCCAACAATTTCACATGCCCAAAAATCTACCAATATCCCATCATAACAACAAAACCAAAATTGTTAGATATGTAATAAATAACTTATATATCTTGTCCTTACTTTTATCCTCTCATGCATTCCCATGGATTCAATCTAGGGTTACAATAATAAAACCATAACTTTGATACCACTTGTAAGAAAACTTGCAACAAAGAAAATATAACCATTTCCACATAACCTATAATAGATCCAAAACAAATATGAAATTGAAATCTACATGTAAGAGAATGCACAACATATCCACAAAAATGTGACACAAGATATACCTTGGAAAACTCTCATTGAGGTAAAAATCCATCCTCCAAAATCATCCATCACCATGTATTATTCATCAAAAAATACCATTGCAATACAACCATGAAAGCCTTCAAAACTATAGCCACAAACAAGAAATCTATGTGAACAAGCATGGATCCACACATCCCATGCCATCCTTCCAACCTTCACAAATGCTCACTTGGATAACCTGTCAAGCCTTGTCTCACTCAACTCTTTTCCTTTTTTTCTTTTGGCTTCTCACACATCAAAAACTACCCTTGTGGCTGCTTATATAGTAGCAAGTCCCATAAAACCACCAAGTGGTATTACATAAACCATGTGCTACTTAACCCATTGACCCCACATTTAATATTGAAAATTTAGTTCTTTTCCCCAATATTAAATTATTACATGAAATATTATCACAATGTTACAATACAACTCATCAAGTATATCCCATGGGAATCTTTACATGTTGCACATCCATCTAGGTGCAATATTACATAATAAAATAAAATAATACAATATAAAAACATTATGTAATGTGTGCAACACCCATTATCTCAACACCCTATTGCCAAGTTGAGTGGTGGATGTAGACACATAAATTTGTCCAAAACCCATTTTCTGACCAATTAGATAAATATTTATTATTTATTTAATTACCTTTTCATTTAATTAAATAAATTTACATTTATTTAATTATATTTTCCTTTCCTTGATTTAAATAAACTAAGGTTTATTCAAATGTTAACCTATTCCCACTTGCATCTAACCCCTTTCACTTTAATTAAGTATGTCATTTACTTAATTAATTCCCTCCTAATTCCCACTAGGAATTAAATATTAGATTTAATCCTATTTGAGCACATGGCTCCTACATTTAACCCTCGCCTAACCTCGCTATCCTACCTAACCCATCATGCTAAACCAACCCACTTCCTTAATCATGCTTGCTTTTCATAATCACCTTAGCTAATCACCTCTTAATCCTAAGTGTGTTCTCACACATGTGTGAGAGATGTTCACACTTTCCTTATCCCTCATGTCTTGCATGTCTCTTGCACACTTGTCCTCTTGCATGAGAGTCAAGGTGTCTCACACATGTGTGAGAAGCCATGCCTTCTCACACCCCTTGCACACTTGTCCTCTTGCATGAGAATCAAGTTTTCTGACACATGTGTGAGAATCCATGCTTCTCACACCTCATTGATCATCTCACCATCAAAGGTTTCTCACAAATGTGTGAGCATATTGCCCCTTTGAATGGTCAAAGCCCTAATTCATGCGGAGTCTACTTGTCTTCCACCTCATTGACATCTCATCAATTCTGAGAGATCTTAGCCCTCCATCTTTCATTCAATCTCAACTGTCCGTTGCATCCATTTTTCTATAAAAGGAGAGCCCTCTCCCCATTTTTCAAGAAGCACTATCTACCTTATTGTTATGCTGCTGGACTTGTGAGCAACCACATCCTACAACATTGTGAAATCATCAATCACTTGATGGTTTCATGAGGTTTGCATAGTGATATTTTTGAATGCTTTCATGCTCTTTTTTGTTTCATGTTGCTTATTTACATGTCTTCTTTCATATTTTGAGGTTTTGCATGATAATCTAGGAATGTGCATTAGTTTCTTAGTGTTCATTCCGTTATTACATTTTTATGCAGCACATTTTGGCATGCTTGGTGGGACCCACGTCCCTTGTTTCATTTCAAAAATCCATAAATAACTCTGGTTTAGTTGTAAAACATCGAATTGTCATCTTCGTAGGCCGCAGCGTCATTTGCGTTAGTCATTTGCGTAGACCAACATCTCCGCAAACAAGCGTCTGTACAGATCAGCGTCTCCGCAGACTAGCACCTCTGCATATCATCTCCATATACTAGCATCTCCACATGTCGTCTCCGTATACTAGCATCTCCGCATGTCATCTCTATATACTAGTATCTCCGCGTGTCATCTCTGTATACTAGCATCTCTGAATGTCATCTTCACTTACTAGTGTCTCCGTCGATTACCCGCTTAAATGATTTTGTCGTCTTTGACGGTCCATATCATCATCTGCATTTTGGCGGCGCATCTCCGAAGTTTGTATTATCGTCTCCACATTTTGGCATCTGCCTATTTTGTCATCTTTGAGTTCTAATGTCTGTGTGTTCTGTCATCTCTACATTCTGGCAACTGTGTGTTTTAGCATCCACACGTTCCATAGGAATTAGGTCATTTTAAGCATATTCATGTATAGAAAAAATTACAAAAAAAGTTAAAATGAAATTTTTCCATAGTTAGCCTTCATTTTTGAGATTTTTTTGAAGCTAATTAACTTGTTTATTGCATCATTATAGATGGGAGCATTTTAAGCACCTAACCATATTTTTTTGCAGGTTTTTCTTAATATTTATTACTCTTGGAAATTAAGCTTGAAAGACTTAAAACAAACAATAGTGATTTTCATCACTAAGGGAATTTGTAGTGATTTTTATCACTTGGACTCAAAAGTTAATGCTTAATCACTTTCATTTGAATGGATGAATCTTAGCATAGAAAACATTTGGACTTGGTGTTTAAAATTGACATGCATGTTTAGGGTAGCAAACATTTCGATTGGTGTTTAAAACGAACAATCACACACTCTTGAATGCCTTAAAGAAATGGACATGTATGCCTAGGCTAGATCACATTTGGAATTGGTGATTAAAATGAACTCACACAATCTTGAATGCCTTAAGGAAAATTGATTTCATTTTTAACATTTTTCTTATGCACACGCTTGATTTACTTTCTTGTTGATGAATCTGCATTTTATTTACGTTGATGATGATTTCAAGTTGGAAAGAACATTGTATGCTATAATCACAAGTGTCTTCAAGTAGATAGAAAACCTAAAATTTCAGTGAGAACGAACGTGTGTCTTTTTGAACCCCAAGGCCACTTACGTATTCTCTCCCCTCGCACCTTCGGGTGATCTTGGGTGCACAAGAAATAAGTGGTCTTGTTTTTCTTTTTTAGGAGGTTTGCTTGGGGATTTCATCACCCCTTTGGATGACCTCAACTCCTGTGTTCTGGCGGAGTATAAAAATTGGGAGGTGAATCGAAAGACGCCTCTCTTGGAAGAAAAATATTGTCACTCTTGGCTAAGCCCCAAAGAACTTTATACCTTTGGGAAGTGAAGGAGGAGATTTGGGTTACCGTCTCCCCCCGGCTGTGTGGTACTATTTTTTTTCATCTACAGATTTGGGCCTCACATATCTTGTGTATATCGGGGATGCCCTTTAGTTCATCCTTGTACATCCTAGTCAAAACCTTATAGGATTGTTGGTGTGTTTGACATTCTTGAGTGTTTGAAACACACTTGCCTTGTACATATTTCATTGTATATATTTTGCATCTTAAAACCTAAAAACCCAAAAACATCACAAAACATAAAAATCCAAAAAATCATAAAACTTCAAAAATCAAAAACAATTTCAAAAACAACAACAAAAAGTCTTGGTTTAAGACCTCTTAGTCAAGTTGTCCACATCATTCTATGTCACTTCTTCTTTCCATCACATTCATCACCTTCATACATCTCTTCTCTTCATCATTCACATCATTACTTGATGCCTTCATCATCTCTATTCATCCAAATCATTTCCTCGTCATTCAATCTACTTCCTAATCTTCATCCTAGTCATGCTTCATCATCATCCAACTTCAATTTCCTCAGCCAATCTCATGATTCATTCTTAATTCAATCCTCCACATCATCATTCTTCTAATCCAATCCCTTGTCAAATTCATTCATTTCTAATCAATTCTTAATTCAATCCATTTACATATTCCTCCATAATCCATCTTCCTAATTTCATTCTTCTTCCTCTAATTCAACTTTGCATCAAATATTCTACTTTGGTCATAGGAGCATTGTCATCAACATTGGACTTTAATTCAAATCTCACATTCACTTGTTTACAATCTAATAGGGTTTTTATCAAATCAAATCAAACCCTCATTCAATCATATCAAATCAAATCCAATCAACTCATATCAAATCAAATTCAATCAAATCATATCAAGTCCAATCCATTTCAAATCAAATCAACACAAAGTCCAAAGCTCCTAGTCCTAGGTTCATATTTCCTTCCATCATCAAATCTTTCATCACTCTTCCTCTAGAATCTATGGATTTGAATTTTCTTAATCAAATGGTTGACAATCTTCAAAGAAAATATTGAGTTATACCTCCCATTCAACCTACATATCAAATCCATCCCCAACACTTCATATCCAAATCTAATCCATCTCATGTTCATTATTCCTCTACCTTTGACCAAGGAAATCCACCTCATTATCCTTACACTACATACACTTCTATTCATAGCCCAAACACTTCCTCCAACACAAATGACCTTGCCATGGAAATGGAACAATTAAAGAATTATCTATTGGCAAGCCAACAACAAGAGGCCGCCTTCCATGCCATGTGTCCTCTTCCCCCATGTTTCGAAGATCCTAGTCCTCATGTCCCATCCAACCCCAACCCTCCATGCAATCCCTTAACCATAGTTCCACCTTCACACAATCCTAATCCTCCAAAAACCTCATCCTCACCTCGTAAGGGGTTTTTCACATCACTCTTGGCTAAGTGTAAAGAACAAGATAAAGCGATCCAATCACCCAAAGTGATACCCCTAATTCCATCTCATGACCTTCTTCCAAAGCATGACATTATAGATGCCTCTTCTCTTTTAGATCTGTGCATTTCTCCATCCCATCCTTCCCCTATCCCTCAAGATCCCTTTATCCCCCCTATTCCATCTCATGATTCCCTTCCTAATCAAGATCAAGGCATTCCATGTACCACCAATTCCATTCCATCTCAAGAGTTAGCCTCCATAGTTCCTCCACTTCATGAAGATTCTCCTTCCACTCCATTCACTCATATTCCTCCATGTCAAGATCAAGTCATTCCATCTCATGGTTTCATTCCCTTCCCTCCATTATGTGATCCTATTCCATCTCATGATCCACTCATTCTGCTACATGATCCTCTTTTCAGTCAAGATCAAAGCACCTTTTCATTCTCCTTTCATGATCCCACTCCATCTCACGATCTTATTAGCCCTCATCATCCCCTCCATGATCCTATCCCACCTATCCAATCCACTCATGAACCCCATATACATGGACTCACATCTTGTGTTAAAAATGATAAGCATGCCCTTGAAGAAATAATATCTCAAGATGTTGGTACACCTTCCACAATTCCTCCATCCAAACCTAAAGCTTCCCATCATTCGTCCTCCAAGTCCATTCTAGGTCCTTATCTTCCATCCATTCTAGGCCCCTATGTTCCAAAGCTAAACCCTTCATTCCTTCCATCCATTTTGGGTCCCTACATATATCCATCCACCATATCCATGTCTCCCACTTTATCCCCTCATGGCCCTATTAAAGATCAACAAAGGCACACATCCTTGAATCCTTTCCAATATTCCCCATCCATATGCTCACCATCTCCTTTACCTTCATGCACCCATACCATGGCCAATGGAAGAAATTTGGATGCCAAAGAAAAAGAAAATAAAGCTAAAAATCCAAAAAAGCCCAAGGATCAACATGTCCCCTCTAAAAGACATGTCCAAGAAAAGAAAAATCTGATCCAAAGCAAAATAAAAAAGCCACAAAGGCTGAAAATAAAAAATGTAAAAATTTTGTGGATACCAAAGCTACTTAAGGTAGCAATGAATCTCAAAGAAAGATTCAAAATGAAATCCAATCCAAAGGCTTCCACATCCCTTTTGGGTCCTTATATACCTAAATCCACCATCCTACATCCACCATCCCCTTCATCCATTTTGGGTCCCTCTATCCCAAAATTTAAACTTTCTCCCACATATCCTCCACAATTTCCTCCTTTCCATCACCCTTCAAGGTGCGTGCTGATGAAGATCTTTCCACTTCCTTCACAATTCTTCTAACTTAGCATCCATCAACCATATCTTCCTCCCACCCATTCATAAGTCATTGTCCTCCATTCCCCAATCCACCTCATCCTTCTTTTCCCTACCCTATCAATATCTATGGCAACATAATACAAATTCCTTGAAAATAAAAAAGAAAAGAAAAGAAAAAATATCAAGGGATACTCATAATATATCTATATGCTTGAGTCCTCCCTTTTTCTATCATGTCTTCCACTTCCACTTATCCATCCATTCACTTTTCCTCTTCCACTTGCACTCTACACTGGGGGAAAGCTTCATCATACCATTTTCCCTTACATATCTCCCATACTTCCATTTACCATTCCTCATCCTCTTCCATCTTTGATCTTTACTTTCACTTTCCTTTCATTCATCCATATGCACTTTCCATATCCCTTGTGCATTATCCACACATTTTCCTAGATGCTTCAATCATCCTTTCATGCATTTGATCTTGAAATCCTATCCATATCTTCCCTTCCATTGTTCTTGTCATGTTCATTTCATCCATTTTCCATCCGTACTCCTACATATTTTCATCCCCTCTTCATATGTCCTTGATCTTAGTTATCCCTCCATTTCATCCACTTCATATCCCACATTTCATTCATACCCTTCATATCATTATCCCTTTTTCATAAACTCCCTCCTTCACATTTTCCTTATCCATTCCACTTTCATTCCCATGCTCATGATCATTATTAGAGGCACAATAACAAAATGTTCATACATGCTTTGGAAGAGCACATGCCTTCTCTTCCTCCACACGCTAGCCTTCATGCCACCTTCCCTTTTCCTGTATCCTTCCTAACCATTTTTCCTTCCATTTTCCTATCCTTGGAATGGGGCATTTGGACTCCTTCAAAACATGATCCTTGGCCTCACATTTTTTTGCCACCATATCATTTAGCCCCTCATATCCTTTCACTATTCCTTGCATCCACCAACTCCACGTTGCTTTTCCTCCATTCACCATACCTTGACCCTCCCTTTTCATTGGTTCCATTCTATTCATTCTATCTCACATTCATTCGATCAATTCATTTCTATCCATTCTATTCCACATTCGTTCGATCAATTCATTTCTATCCATTCTATCTCACATTCATTCAATCTAATTCTTCCATCCTCAATTCAATCAAATTCATTCATCCTCTAATTCAATCAATTTTCAGTTCTTCTAATTCTTTCACATCAAATCGATTCTACTATCATCATTCTTCATCCTATCAATATCTATTCTTCCAATCTCATCCACAATCATTCTTCTATCCGCCATAAAATTTAAAAAAAATAAAATAAAATCACTTGTGCAATCAATACTAATTCAATCAATCTAATCTTGTAATCTTGTACATCAATCTTTAATCAATTCATCACTTTGACCCGATCAACTGATAATCCATTGACCATATCCAAATAATCATTATCATGGGATGAATCTTTCCCAATCCTTGGATGTGCATTACGCTTAGCATTAGCTTTGTCATCCTTAATCAATCATCATCAATCAATCCATTAATGGGTTTTCAGCTTGACTAGGGGCAAAATGGTGGTTTGCTTTTGGTCTTTTGTGCATGGTTGCTTGATTACTTGTATGCATTAGCATTTTTTTCATGTATCATGGTCTTTGCATCCTATTGTCCCAGGAATCATGATCTTCCATATCATGGTTTCATAAGGCATATGGTTGTATTAGACCCCTTTTTATCACGTACTTGACACATTGTCATCTTGGTTCCTCATACCTTGGTGCATAGTGTTAAATACAATATCAAACTTAGGTTGTTCACACCATTGCAGGATAACTCCCTTTCATCTTCCTTGCATTTTGAGAGAACATCTGTGTTCTCCTAACCCACATGTCCTCTCAATGGGGCATACCCTTCCACCCTCGTCATCCTTCCTCATCCTTTCATAACTGGGGCATCACACTACTAGTCTTATCCTCCTAGCCACTATATTTTATTCTTCTTTGATATAACATTACTAATGCTATATGAAAGAGGGGCAAAATGTAGACACCTAAATTTGTCCAAAAACCATTTTTTGACCAATTAGATAAATATTTATTATTTATTTAATTACCTTTTCATTTAATTAAATAAATTTACATTTATTTAATTATATTCCCCTTTCCTTGATTTAAATAAACTAAGGTTTATTTAAATCTTAACCTATTCCCACTTGCATCTAACCCCTTTCACTTTAATTAAGTATGTCATTTACTTAATTAATTCCCTCCTAATTTCCACTAGGAATTAAATATTACATTTAATCCTATTTGAGCACATGGCTCCTACATTTAACCCTCACCTAACCTTACTATCCTACCTAACCCATCATGCTAAACCAACCCACTTCCTTAATCATGCTTGCTTTTCATAATCACCTTAGCTAATCAACTCTTAATCCTAAGTGTGTTCTCACACATGTGTGAGGAATCCTCACACATGTTTGAGAGATGTTCACACTTTCCTTATCCCTCATGTCTTGGATGTCTCTTGCACAGTTGTCCTCTTGCATGATAGTCAAGGTGTCTCACACATGTGTGAGAAGCCATGCCTTCTCACACCTCTTGTACACTTGTCCTCTTGCACGAGAATCAAGTTGTCTCACACATGTGTGAAAAGTCATGCTTCTCACACCTCATTGATCATCTCACCATCAAAGGTTGCTCACACATGCATGAGTATATTGCCCCTTTGAATGGTCAAAACCCTAATCCATGTGGAGTCTATTTTTCTTCCACCTCATTGACACCTCATCAATTCTAAGAGATCTTAGCCCTCCACCTTTCATTCAATCTCAACCGTCTGTTGCATCCATTTTCCTATAAAAGGAGATCCCTCTCCTCATTTTTCAAGAAGCACTATCTACCTTATTATTATGCTATTGGACTTGTGAGCAACCACATCCCATGAGAAATGAAATCATCTAGATTTGATGGTTTCATGAGGTTTGCATAGTGCTATTTTGATGTTCATGTTATTATTATTTTACATTATTTTCTTTCATATTTTGAAGTTTTTCATGATAATGTAGGAATGTGCATTAGTTTCTTAGTGTTATTTCCTTTATTACATTTTTATGCAACACAGTGGAATTAAGAACCAAAATGCTCAGTGGCTAGACAAGGTGTTCCATGTCTATTCCAAGTAGGGAGGGCCTTTCTTGAATGAGATTTATGGGGATATTTTTAGGGTCGGTGGTTGGGAGGTTATGCCCTTGACATTGTTTTCCCTCTCCACAAGATGCCATGACATGCATCGGACAAAGATAAGTTATACATTCAAACATTTGTTGGCAATAGGTATTTTACTTTAGTGATGTTTATATAAGTAGAATATATGATGGATTGATTTATTTCAATGACTTAGTTATTTCATTCAATGAAAGTAACTTTTCTTGTCAATGTAATTATTAACCAATTAGATCAATTAATGTTCCAACTGAACATTGGATATATCTATATGCAAGAGATAGGTTTATTTGATGGATTATTATTTCAGTCTTTCATTTATGTGAATAATAAACATGAGCATATTTTTTAACTAAATTTTATTGCCATAGTTAGCAATAGAAGGAGAAGGGATGATACACCAGTATTTGATGCCCTAAATAATACAATGGTATTTAATGCCCTAAATGATACAATGGTATCTGATGCCCTAATTGATGCATTAGTATTTGATGGCCTAAATGATACATTTATATTTGATGTCCTAAATGATAGAGTGGTATTTGATGCCCTCATTGGTACAGTGGTATTTGATGCCTTAAATGATATAATGATATTTGATGGTAATGGTGTTTTGATGAAGTGGTATAGCTATTTGTTCCTAAGCAGCATATATGTATTAACCATGGTTTTGAGAAGCATCCTAGACAAATTTTGTTTTTGAACTCTACGGAATGTAGATTTTTCCCTTGTTAAAATCATTGATGGTGTTTTCAAATTATTAGTTATGAAATTTTTTTTAAAACTATTTTGTAACCATTAATCTCATTCACATAAACATAATTGTTATAACTATCTTCCTATGAATATGAGGTATTAACTATATTTCTTTGATATTACATGATGTTAGTTAAGAACTGAGAAAAGTGTATGTTACATATGGTATTAGAGATCTGGCTTTGACACTGAACCTTGGGCCCAACCCTATTTTAGAGAAACTAATGATGTAGTGTTGAAAGAGATTTATTGTGTATAATTGAATATGTTACAATAAAATCTAGAAAAATCACATTGGGGAATCATCTAGAATAGTTGGGAAGGGATGAGATGATGGTGTAGTCCTTATGAAATGGACAAATGAATAAATTTACAAAATCAATCAGAACTAAGGAAAAATGACATGATTTGCAAGTCGCGCAATGGTGATCAAGCTATTCATTTTCCCAACTAAATCTTTGGGAAAGGTAGATTAAAGGCATACTTGCCTAAATGGATCACTAAGAGGTTGGTGGTGCTAGTTGATAGGGAGAAGGTTGGTGGAGATGTATCCTCAACCTTGTCTATTGTTGAGCAAACATTCTAACACCAGGATTCTTGGATGGTAGGACCAGAATACTATATTTGCCTTATCTTAAGAGGGAGGTCCATTATCAGTAGAGAATGAGAAGATTAAACTAGGTCAAAGTACTGAGGCTTACACAATACAAACCAGATACTACAACCTTGATGCAATAATATCTAAACCTTGATTGTGACTAGATTTTTTTTTTTCCAGTTGCATGCTTCCAACATTATACTTTACGTAATTACATTCATATTCATATTCATATGAAATGGTAGTTAATATATTGTTATCCATTTTTTTGGACTTTAACTAAAGGGAAAATAAAATTGTGAACCTGGATTTTGAAAATTCTTTAGCTTGAAAATGATAATCCTTTCTAATGTTTATTAAGTGACAAGAAGGCCATTTTGTACTCTAGTAGGAGTAAGGACACTTAAAAAAAACTAACAATGCTTATTTATAAATTAAAATTTTATTTGACTTGATTTTTCTTTGAAATATTATGGTGATAAGATGGGTATGAGAGCCTAGGTCACCCAAATGGAAAAGGTAAATTCCCAAATATTTACAGGCAAATGGTGAGCATGTCTAGATGATCTACTCAATAAGAATCCTATGTAAATTTGTTTTAGATGTTTATGAATAATTCATGACCCAAGGATGCGTTGAGCTAAGAAATTTCATCATGAAAGGTAGAGTTCCATAGAAATATAAGAATTTGGTGGACTTAGAGTCTAAGCCACAATCAGAATATGGTGCATACAACAAACAAGCATCAAGGCTGCACCCCATCTTAGGCATTGCATGTGGGCATGTAGCCCAAGTACTAGGAGATTGGGATACATGTAGATTAGTACCATGTTAAACATAACCTAAATGATCTTAATTGGATGTATGATGTTCTTTCATAGTATATCATGTTTTTATCTTTTGACACACTACTATACATGTATAATACACATGCGATATTGATTTTATGATAAGGAAATAATAAGACATATTGAGCTACTTTATATTATTTTAGAGATGAAGTATATTTATATCATGAGATGATTATTCTTATGAAATGCTATGGTGATAAGATGGGCATGAAGGCCAAGGTTACATAAATGGAAAACATGGATCTACTAACCTTTTTCAGGTGATCTGTGAAAGATGGTCTACTCATTAATGAGTACCATATGACAAATGAAATGTATGAGTGATTTAAATTATGTGGAAAAGTTATGATCTAGAACATGTTAGTTAAGGAATTCCAAATTTTGAATGCTTATTTACTCTCAAATATTGAACACTGAAAATTGTCTTATATGAGATATCAATAATAAAATTGAACTAATGACATGGTCAGTGTCTACATAAGTAAGACAAAAATATGAAAGAGATTATCCTAAAACATGATCAAGTCAAGTGATTCTAATATGACCACAAGTAAATTCAAGTAAATTCAAGTGAGTGTGTGTTTCATTTTGAATTTTATGATATCATACAAGTCTTTTTCTAGAAGCATAGACCTTAATTTTGATCATGATTTAGATTTAGATTAAATTTTGACAAGAAATGATATCATGATACTATATATACATCTTGTATTTGGAAATTGTTTCAGCATCTAAAATTTTAGAAATCATCAAGGACGATAAAACACAAAGGGGAATGATACGTTACATCCCAAATTTTGGTCCAATTTTAGATGCTCCTTTATGTAATGTTCATTAAAATTTCAAGTTCATCGAGGATGATGAAACAAAAGGGGAATGGTATGCTACATCCCAATTTTTGACCCAATTTAAAATGTTCATATAGCTGTTGAGGTTTCATGTAAAGTCAGTTGATAGTTAAAATTTGTTACAATCATGTGAAATGGTAAGATAGTTAATCATTATAATTTCATATGAAGATGAAATGCCAGTTAATCGTTATGATGATATTTTAAAGCTATTTCAAAAAGTTAATTATTTATCATGAATTCATGGGAATTGAAAAGGCGATTAGCTATTATGATCAGTTATGATTAATAAATTTTTATGGTAATGTGTTTTAATTGTAGATAATTTCCTTATAGGGAGAATGTCAAAGGGGTGGAAGCATTGTCAGAAAAGAATTGGGCACAAGGGCACCACAATCACTGGGAAAATAGGTTTGAATCTTGAATCACCATGGCTAAGGGTAAATGACTAGGCAAGCAACAATGTATGTTGGACAATACCATGAGCTACTTGGAGAATATATAAAATATTTAAATATTTAAACATAATCAAAATATGTACCTTTAAATGGTTTATGTTGGTACTCTCATCATTTCATTTTATATATTTATGTGTGCACGTGTACACAAGTGTAAAATTATGGTGCCACCATAGTATTAAATTATTCAAGCTAATATCTACTAACATATACATACATACATACATATGTACGTACATATGTATGTATGTATGTACGTACATATGTACATACATACATACATACATACATACACACATACATACATATATATATGCATATACATTGAGATGATATAGAGATAAAATAATCTCCCAATTATGCATGTATATAAATATGTGTATCCTAACAGGTATAACCTTGGACACAATAATAATATGATGACACCATTAAAAAATAACATGTATATGTGCAAATATGTATGTATGTATAAAATTATAAATTATTCTTTTATAAGGAGTCCTTTGAATTCTTTCTCTTATAATTATAAGTCTCTATAAGAGACAAGGATTATACTTGGCATTTTACCTTTTTGAATCGGTGAACCAAGAAGCTAATAATATTCATGTAATTGCTATCAAAAGCTACAACTTCTATTCAAGCCTTCCATATTGTTCTAATTATATATAAGCTCGAGAGTATGTTCTGTAGAGATCATCAATAGTATTATTCTTTCCCATTCCTTCTCTTTTCTTTTTCTTACTCTTTCAACTGATATCAGAGTGAAACCAAGCTACTACTCTTGTTATTAAAGGGTCTCCACAATCTGAAATTGGCATTGGAAAATTAGACTTTTGAGAGCCAATCATTTAGAATTAATCAAGATCCATTCCTTTACATATAAGGTTATGCAAATAGTTTTTCTAATCTTTATTTTGGTATATGTATTGCATACAAAATTATAGATGAAACATAGTTTCAAGGATTTTCAATGAGCAATGCTTGGCTGTGAAGTAAATTAACTCTATTGAATAATTCATTCGATCAAGCACACCAAGTTACCTAACCATGTTAAGTCTGAAACTGAATAAATATGTCATGTTATGATTCCATTATTGAATTATCTTGTCTTCTAAATCTGAATTATAATCCTTTGGATATTCTTAAGAGAAATCTTTGAGTCTTAAGGATGACTTCATGCTAGAACTAAAATATTGTCTCCATCAACTGAGTTTAGTAAATGAATTGATATCCTCTATGAATAGACACCTAGGATTGACCTTGACTAGATGGCCAAGAAAGAGGGTGAAGAGGTGGAAAATAAGTTCTACAAAAACAAAGAACATGAATTATAATTTGATATGCTAACTTTATTTTTAAAGAACTATTCAATAATCTCATGTTTGTCTAATATATACCCTATTTCCAAGTCAAGTGGTGGAATTAAGAACCGTAATGCTCAATGGCTAGACAAGGTGTTCCATGTCTATTTTGGGTAGCGAGGGCCTTTCTCAAATTAAATTTGTGGGGATATTTTGAGGGTACATGGTTGGGAGGTTAAGCCCTAATAATATTTTCCCTCTCCACAAGATGCCAAGACATGCACCAGACAAAGATGAGTTATACATATAAACACTTGTTGGTAACATGTATTTTACTTTGATGATGTTTATGCAAGTAGAAGATATAGTGGATTGATTTATATTTTCAATTCAATTATTTCCTTTAATAAAAGTAACTATTCTTGTCAGTGTAATTAATAATTAGTTGGATTGGTCGATCTTCCAACTACACATGGAATATATCTATATGTAAGACATAGGTTTATCTGATGGATTATTATTTCAATCTTTCATTTATGTGAATAATCAATATGAGCATATTGTCTAACTAAATGTTATTACCATAGTTACCAGTGGAAGGAGAAGGGATGATACGGTCACATTTAATGTCCTAAATGATACAATGGTATTTTATACCTTAAATTATACAATGGTATTTGATGTCCTAATTGATACATTGGTATTTGATGCCCTATTTACTTGGATTTTGTAGAAGCATCCCTAGATAGATTTTGGTCTTGAATTTTACAGTATGTAGATTTTTCCCTTTTTAAAATCATTGATGGTGTTTTCAAATTCTTAGTCATGAAAATTTGTATTTAACTATTTTTTAACCATTAATCTCATTCACATGAACATAGCTATTATAACTATCTTCCTAAGAATATGAAGTATTAACTATATTTATTTGATATAATATGATGTTAGTTAAGACCTTGGAAAAGTGTATGTTACACATAGAAGTGCAAAGTGTGAAAAGGAGTAGAGTTCTTATTCAATGTGTGTAAGTGATCCAAGGGATTATTAGATCTAAGTTATGTGATCTGATTACAAGATAAGAAGGAGTAGTGGTCGATTGAAAGGACAAAGGAAGAGGAAGGAAGTACATTTCATTTCTATTGTTCTATGAGAAATAATAAAAATTTCATTTGGACAATGGGTTCATTGATCTTTCCCTTGAAGATGTTTGGACAGTGGGTCTGGTTGTCTTCCACAATTCCTATTAAGGTTGGCACAACTCCTAATAGGGATTCAAAGTCTCCTTATAGGGACTCATATGTACTAAATGTACTCATAGGCTCCTAACAAGGTCCATACTCTAACAAGGAATATTTATATTAGTACATCATCTTGTGGGCATCATCCCCACCAGGGTTTTCCCTTTGATCAAGGGTTTCCCTGTTAACATATCTAGTGTTATTGTGTATGAGTATCTTTTTGTGGTTTCAATTTATATTGCTCATATGGTTAAGTTTGTTTAAGGTTTTTAATCATGATTATAGTTTGATAAATAATTGATTCCCCTCTTAGTTATATCAGTGGACTATATATTCTAACAATTGGTATCAGAGCATCAGGTCCTTGAAGGATAAGCTTAACAAATTTGGGAGATTGATGATGAATCTTTTTAGAAAGGATAGTCCTAGATTTGATGGGACCAATTATGACAGTTGGAAGGACAAGATGAAGACTCATATATTGTGTGTGGGTTTGAGTTATTGGATCTTGACAAAGAGTGATAAGATGATTTTAGATGAAGAACAACTTCAACAATGCACTGAAGTAGAAAGAGATCTATTCATGTGTAACATGAGAGCCAAAGAAGCTCTACTATCACCTCTTCTAAAGAATGACTACAATAAGGTAAAATCACTTCAAACATCTCATGAAATTTGGAAAGCATTAGAATCTAATTTTTAAGGTGATAAACATGCAAAAAGAATGAGATTGTAGAATTGGATATGTGCATTTCAAGATGCTAAGATGATGGTGTATATGAGCAATGTTAGTATGCTAATAGAAACCAAATTTAAATAAAGCTTCTACAAACTAAACAAAATTCATAAACTTCAAGATTGACTAAGATGAGCTCTCAATTGAAAATATGAGCCATTAATGGGCTCTCTCAATGAGAAGCTCTCTTGTTGAGTAGCTTTGTCTAAATAGATAGGATGTATGCTCAAGCTTTATGCTTCAAAAAGGGCTTCAAATGGAGTTGGAATTTGGGTGTGAGTGTATGGTTTTGAAATAGCTTCTCAAAATGGCATTATGACTTTACTTCATAGATTGTGTTATTTTGCAAAGGGGAAGGATCCAATTTATAGGGAAGAGGCTTGAGGGTTTGAGGGCTAAGATGCAAGGATGGAAAAAAGCTTATGGAGGGCTCAGATTGCATGAGAGGAGAGCACATGGATTGTGCTTCCTTATAGCCAATCAAGGAGTGACACATGTCACATGGTGAGAGGATGGAGGAAAGGGCAAGGATGAGTCAACAAAGGAGGCTCAAGAGATAAAATCTTCATAAAGACCCTCATAATGACTTGTAAGAGCAATAAAAGGGCTTGTAAGAGTCATTTATGACCTAGTGGACTTCATAAAGTTTTATGGTTGAGATATTTTGAGGGTGATGAGAGCAAATTCGACTTGGACTTGATTAGGAAGGTTCTAAGCTTGCTTAGGCTTGTGCAAATGATTAGAGGATGGATTAGGATGGTTTAGGATTAGCTTAGGGATAGGCAAGTGGATGGCATTTAATGAGGGTGGGTGAAGGAGGAGATATTTGTTAACTTTGGCTTGGGTTAGTAAGTCTTAACCCATGTTTAGGGAATGTGACAAGGTTAGGAGGGGATTAGGATTAGGTTTAAAGACATCTTCTAGAAGAGTCTAGATTTTGGATGAGGATAAAGACTTTCTAGAATAGTCTAGAATTTCCTAGGACGAGGATGAAGACTTTCTAGAAGAGTCTAGAACTTCTTAGGATGAGGATAAATTAGATTTTTAGGAAATAAATAAAGTTTTATTTATTTCAAGGGTTTGGGTTGAGGAGATATTTATTAAAACTTTTTTAATAAACATGAGGATTAATATTTAATTTTAATTAAATATTTTGAGTTGGGATTAGGGGTAGGAAATGATGGGATTAGCCTTTAATCAAAATTAAAGAAGGATTAGAAGATTTTGGAAGAGGTTATTGGTCATAAGGAAATTGGCCAACTTTTGGGAAAAAAATAAATTTTTTATTTATTTTAGGATTTTTGGTCAATTTATTAATTAAATAATTAATAAATAAGGAAATAATGTTTAAATAAGATTTAAACATTTTTGGAAGGGATTCATTAATTAAATATTTTTAATTAAGATAAAGGGATTTAATGGCATAAAAATTAATTAATTAATTAAATAATTAATTAATTAATAAATGATGATGTCATCAGGACTTTTTCAAAAAATAAAAATACTTTATTTTCTAAAGGTTTTTAGGTGTCTACAGATGGAAGATGAATATGTAAGAAGCTATATTGGTAGAATATCAAAAATTGTTGCAAGAATTTGGTCTTTTGGTGGAAACAAGGAAGATGATAAAGTAATATGGAAGATCTTGAAAATCTTGACACCATCATTCAAGCAAGTAACTGAGATGATTCAACTAGTAATGACCTGCACTAAATATTTCAAAAAGGAAATGTTGCTTGGAAGATTAGAATCTACAGATGTAGATCTAAGACAATTTGGAGATCCAGCTAGAGTCAAAAAAATTTTTAATACCCTGAACATTCAACCTAATCTAAAAAGGAGTACAAGAACATGTGGAGATTTGGCTGGTAGTAGCAGGAATGATGAAGATAAGGTCAGGAAGGCAAAGCCCTTCTTGTGAGAAGATAAGAAGATGGTAAGAAAATATTCAAATGTTAAACTTGTGATGAATTTGGTCATTATGCATCTAAATGTCCTCAAAGAGAGAAAAAAAAAAAAGGAAATGTTTAAGCATAGAAGAGATAGAGATAGAAATTGTTTGTATGCAAATGAAGATGAAGAATCTAATGAGAAAGGTCAAAGTAAAACTGATGATAAATTGGGACTTGTGTCTATCAGGGAAGATGATCTTGATAGAGAAATTATAGAAGAAAGAGGTCTAATTTCTTGAGTGGAAAATAAATCTAATTGGATAATTGATATTGTTTTTTTACATCACATGACGGGTGATATGAATATGTTTACTAGGTTCAAGAATCATGATGGAGGTATTGTTAGAGTTGGTAACAATGCAGCTTGTCATATAACATGAATAAGATCCATTACTCTTGATGGTAAAACTAACACTAGTGATGTTTATTTTGTTAATAGATTAAAGCATAACTTGTTGAGTGTTGGATAGTTGGTGGACAAGGGTTATTAGTTATAATTTACTCAGAAGATCTACATTTAAAGACAAAAATGATAAATTGATTGGAACAACCACAAGATCTAGAGGTAATGTATTTTAGTTGAATCCTACTAAAATGACATGTTTGGTAGCTAAAGTGGACAAAAGTTGGTTGTGGCATAGAAGATTTTGTCACATAAACTTTGCTAGTATTGTGAAGGTTAGTAGCATATTTGTAGTCAAAGACTTGCCAAAGATAACAAAGCCTAGTAATGTTGTGTGTAAAGAATGCATTTTGGCTAAATAAAAGAAAGTATCATTTCCTAGCAAGAAGTTCACTACCACAAAGAAGCTAGAGATCATTCACAGATCTAAGTGGCCTCTCTAAAGCAAGAGGATTATATGGTGAAAGGTAATTTATGATTTTTTCTAATGATTTCACTAGAATGATGTGGGTAAGATTTCTTAAAGAAAAATTTGAAGCTTTTGAGAATTTTAAGATATTTAATAATAGAGTTGAGAATGAATCTAGTGTTAAGATAAAGTGTTTGAGATTAGATAGAGGAGGATAATTCACCTCTAGAGAGTTTAACATATTTTATGAAGAGAATGGAATAAAAAGAAAACTATCTTCACCTAGAACACCAAAGCAGAATGTGATTGCTAAAAGAAGAAATATGTCTATAGCAAAGGCAACAAGAGCGATGGTGTTTTGAGAATGATGTTCTTAAGAAGTTTTGGAGAGAAGTAGTCAATACAATAGTATATACTCTAAATAGAGTATAGATCAAAAAAGGTATGAACAAGACACCATACAAACTATGGTTTGGTCATTCATGATTACTTAAGTATTTTAGAATATTTGGAAGAAAATATCACATTAAGAGAGATGGTGACAATGGTAAGTTTGATCGAAGAAGTGATGAAGGTGTGTTTCTTGGTTATTCATTGAAATGTAAGGAATATAACTATTTTAACTATAGAAATAAGACAATAGTTGAATACACAAATGTAAGGATTGATGAAAAATTTGGAAGGAAAAGATGGTAGACTATAATTCAGATGAAGAAGAAGATAATTCTAGAGTTGTTAGATAGAATGTAGAAATTTTATTTGAGACTAACAATGACTTGTAGAATGATGTGCTAACTATTGAGAAAAAAGGAGAGAAGAGATCTAAACCTAGGTGATGACATGAAGAAATAGAAGTTTTATTAGCCCTTTTTGTGAACATTTTTTTATAACATACTAAACTTTATCATCCTTTAGTATAAATGTTTTGAACTTCTGATGTATAAAGAATGGACATAGGGCATAAAATGATAATCAAAATTATATTTAAAAAGGGGTTCATTTTGTGGTAAAAATCTTTCTTCATGAATGTTTGATATGGGTAGATCTTCCTGTAGTTGAAGAGATTGCAAAAACTGATAGTTGAATAATTAATGCCTTTTCTTTATAAACTAATAAATGAAAATAAATGTTTGCTGTAAGTCTTGTGTGTATTAAATGTTGATTATAGGATACAAGCTGAGTGGGAGTTAAACAAACTATGAAGGAATAGTGCTAAAGCATTGATGACATTAAGGAGAAGCGTTATGACACCGTTGCAGCTAGAAGACTTGGCGGCAAAGTTAGAAGGGACTTGTTTTAATGAATAACCAAGTGGGACCTGATAAAGCGACCGAGCAAGGAAGTAAGCATCAATGCAATCAGTTAAACATGCAAAGAACGATACCTGGATTCCTGGAAAGCTATTTGAAGACAGATAAATGAGAAAATCTAGCATTTGTTATGATCTCTATATTTGTGGGGAATTTAAAGGAGAATTAATGTCTTTCCAATTGCATGTTTGCAGTCTTAAAGTCGTAATTGACTTTCCTTCATGAGGAAGTCATAGTTTTAGGAGTTTGTTGTTCTTCCCTATAAATAAGACCTCATTTGTATCTATGAGGTTAAGTAGTGAATAGATAGACAGAGTTGATAGACATTTTACTATTTTTCCTAAGTTATTGTAATATTGCATATTTGATGAATACATGCCTTTGATGTGTTTCTACACTTTTATCTAAGTTTTTCTTTCCTTCATTCTTCCATGGGGGCCCACGCGGAAGGTGGAGTTTTACTTTAGTAAGTAGGAGTTAAACTCAATTTTCTAAGTTAAAGTTAAAAATTGCTGTTCCTGCAACCACTGGAAATAGAAGTAGTCATTGTTCCTGTAGCAGTAGGTGCATAGATGTATGGCTAAATAATTAGAATTTCCTTCCAAGTATTTGATAGTCATCTTTCCTTTGGATAAACTAGATTTCCTTAACAGTTATTTCATTCAAAGTAGTAGTGACTTTTAGTGAAAACTAGAGCATATACTTTGCAGACATCATCTCAAGTTCACGCTCCCAAATTGACATTTAATGAAAATCAGCATAGTAATTTGGTGGTAAGGGATGTCCAATCCTGTAACTAAAAGGATGTTATATTGATTAGACAGTAGGGATTAGATAAGAGTTGAGATGTTAACTCCTATCACTAATAGGAATTTGACAAAGAATCACCTTGAGTAGATAATTAGAAGCAAAGACAAATGTGTGATGATGAGAAACATAGTAAATGAGGAGATATGTTCGCTAGCTCAACTTGAATCTAAGAGAATAGATGAAGAATATAAAGATGATCATTAGATTCAAGAAATGAAGGAAGAATTAGAAAATATTGTGAAGAATGATACATGGGAGTTAGTTCCTAGACTGAAAGACAAGAAATGGATAGGAACCAAAAGGATATTCAGAAAAAAGATGAATGAGCAAGGCGAAGTTGTGAGTAACAATGCTAGACTTGTATGCAAGGGATATTCATAGAAAGAAGGAATAGACAATGAGGAGATGTATGTACCTATAGCTAGAATGGAAGTAGTAAGGATGTTCTTGACTTATGTAGCAAATAAGTAATTCAAGGTTTATCAGATGGATGTTAGATCAACCTTCCCGAATGGAGAACTTGAAGAAGTGGTATATATTAAGCAACCTAAAGGTTTTAATTTATTAAAAGACAAAGACATGGTATGCAAACTAAAGAAATATTCATATGGTCTAAGGGAAGCACCTAGAACTTGGTATGTAAGGTTGGACAATTATTTGGCAAAGCTTGGATTTGCTAAAGGTATGATAGATAGTAACTTGTATTCGAAAGAAGTTGAGAATGGTTTGGTGATAATAGTAATATTTTTTGATGTCATCATTTTTGGAGGTAATGATGAAGCAAGTGATAATTTTGCTGAAGAGATAAAGAATAATTTTCAAATAAGCATGATAGGAGAAATGAAGTTTGGTTTAGAAAGTTGTAAACCTGTTGGTACACCTATGATAATTGGTCACAAGTTATGCAATAAAGATGAGACACCTATAGTAGAGTAGAAGTACAAATACATGATTGGAGGTTTGCAAGATTTGACTCACACTAGACTAGATATAACAAATACACTTAGGATTGTAGCTAGATTTCAAGATGATCCTAAGGAGTATCATTTTGCAGCAATAAAGAGAATATTCAAATATTTGAAAGGAGCATATGACTATGGAATTTGATATGATAGATCATGTGATTTCACTCTATGTGCATATAATAATGTGGATTGGGCATACAATATGGATGACATAAAGAGTACCAATGGTGGAGCATTCTTTCTTGGAGGAAGATTGGTTTCTTGGCTAAGCAAGAAGCAAGATTGTAGTTCTTAGAGTATAGCTGAGGTAGAGTATGGTGCAATAGAAAATAGCTATAGTCAAATTATGTGGATGAAGTAGATACTAAAGGATATCATAATTGATTTTTAAGAACCTATTATCATTTACTATGATAACCCAAGCACATTGAGTATATCTAAGAATCATGTATTGCATATATCTATTAAGTATCATGTGTTGAGAGAGAAAGGAGAAAAAAGAGAGATCAGATTGGAGTATGTGGTTACTAAAGATCAAACTGTAGATATCTTTATGAAGTCTTTGCCTATATATACATTTGAATACTTGAGATCTATGCTTGGGGTTAAGCACCTACCTACTTATGAGTAGATGATGTAGAGAGTGGATTAGTCTAGTGGTACATAACACTATTGTTAGCTTGAACTGAATACTGATGCTTCCCATATGGAGGAGTATCTATGATGAGTAGAGTTAGTGAGGACTCTTGGTATTTGATTTTGAATAGTGTCTTTGGACACTTGAGCTAGTTAAAGACTTGGAGCAACATATTAGCAGTTGGTATGTTGTGACATTTAAGCTTTTGACATGGGGGAGAGAATATTAGAAGCAACTCCTAAGTATGGGGGAGAGAATATACATGAAAAACTATATGAATAAGGGAGAGAATTCTCTTTAGATAAATTTAGAAATATTTATGTAAGGAAGTAGGAATATGCATATGATGTATTGAAAAATATTTAGTGTAAAGTAAACAATTATTGTCGAAAAAGTAGGAGTATGCACTTGTTGTGCTGAGATTTTTTCTAGCGTGTGGATAACTAATTCTAGTCAGTAGTAACAATATAACAATATTTGGTATTCTTGGAACTTAGATAGTTTTTCATCTATGTTTCCATCAATGCCAAAGGAAGAGATTGTTAGCATGAATGCTAATGATACTACTTTAGGGGACTATCCTAAGCATTAGAGAGTATTGACATGTTGCATTCATGACTGTGTTTGTGATTAGTGTCAACATAGCATGGTTTTTGTAAGGTTTGGCTAAGTAAAAGACATAGATCTTAATGGTATGAATAATGTTTTGATTGTTTGGTGATGCGTAGTCATGGACATGTTCTACACTATGTCCTGATGATGTGGTCAAGTGCGTAGAGTGTAAGTCAAAGACGTACATAAGTTGTACTTGATGTACATAAGTGCATAGAGTCTAAGTCAAAGATGTGCATAAGTTATCCTGATGTTTTCTCATTATCTTACATCTAAGATGAAATGATAAGATGCATAGTTAAGCAGTGATAGAGGATAGTCTATTAGTGATGTCAGCAAGTGCACAAGCCCTAGTACCACACATGTGAAGTTTTGTATAGACTATGAGCCGAGAGTGCTATTATGATTGTAATTAATTAATTATCTTATTATAATTAATTGGAAAATCCTCAAGGCTTACTCAAGGAATTATTATGAAGATATGGTATAAAAGAAAGATGTTTTCCTTGATTTTAATGTGTGAAAAATCCATAGAAGTGCAAAGGAAGTAGAGTTCTTACTGAATACGTTTAAGAGATCTAAGGGATTATTGGATGTGAGTTATGTGATCTAGTTACAAGATCTGAAGGAGAAAAGTCTTGATTGAAACGATAAAGGAAGAGGAAGGAAGTACATTTCATTTCTATTATTCTGTGAGGAATATTATAGAGATCATTTGGATAGTGGGTTCATTGGTCTTGCCCTTGAAGCTATTTGGATAGTGGTGTAGGATTTTAGAAAAAGCGCATAACAAATCCACGAAGCCCAAGAAAACTTGCATGAAAAAAACTTGTCACGGAGAAGAAAAAGACAATAAGAGGCAAGGGTTTGATCTACAAATCTTAGACAAAGAAGAAAAATATTATTCAACGGATCTTCATAATAAAAAATACAAAGAGATCAATCCTTATAAAAGGAGATCAAAACTCGAAAAGGGTAACCTAAAGCCTTAAAAATCTAGGTTGCACAATATAATTAATAAAATATTAATTATATGCACCTACAAGATAGCTTAAGAAAACTAGAGTAATAGGAAACTTAATTAATTAAATCAAAGTGATTTAATTAATAAATGAAAACAAATAATTACTCTAACACCCCCCCTTAAGCAAAGCTCAGGAGGTAAGCTAACCTAGCACAACTATGAAAGCCAAAAATTGGGTCCTGACAACAAGGCCTGATCAGGTACCCAATCACAAAAAAATCTCTATAAAGAGGAGAAATAGAAAAAATCACATGGGAAAAACCCTACTCCAAAAAGAGATAGCAAAGAATGTTCCAGAAGAAGGAACAAAGAGATCAAAAGAGAATCTTTGAAGCATGAAGAATTGCAAAACTCTGTCAAAATGTTGATATGTAGAACCTCCATTAAAATAGAAGGCACAAACCTAGCATGTCTATATGGTGGATGATCCATCTCAATGAAATGCATAGATAGCCAACTACTACAATTGCCTAGTATGTAGGATCAGATGCTAAATACATAGCTCACACTAATGAACCATTGAACCAAAGAAGCATTAGAACCAACAATATAACCCCCCCTTAATGCAAACAGAGTGAGGTGATAGGAAACTGAAAAGATGGGCCAAAAATCTCCTACAACGCAGGAACCAAACACATCAAGAGTGAGGTACAGACACCTATAAAGGCACATTTCATCGACACATCATGGGGCTAATTTCATGGAAGGAACAATCACTTGACAAAGGAAGACGGCCAAAATGGAAATCAACTATTCCCCTC
Organism: Cupressus sempervirens; assembly: GCA_028749045.1. Lineage (NCBI taxonomy): Eukaryota > Viridiplantae > Streptophyta > Pinopsida > Cupressales > Cupressaceae > Cupressus > Cupressus sempervirens. The sequence continues at coordinate 889,770,850 of CM053792.1, read as the reverse complement.
ATGACACTTTATAAAAATAGTGCGAGTACAACAAATTACAATGATGAAAAGGATCTTGAAATGCAAGAGTGGCACTTTATCTCAGTGTGTTTGCATAAAGATTCTTACAATGAATATCAAAAGTGATTAGAAAAAGCATAAGGCTAATACAAAAAAAGGTACATCCCAAAACAAATCATCTGAAGCAACAAAATTGATCCCTTGACCTGAAATAGCCAAGATATCCACCAACATGTAAAAACATAGAAGGATGAATAAAATGTGCCTAGAGAAAAATTTGGAACAACAACTAGCATCAACGAAAAGAGAACAGAAGGAGCTTTCCAATGATATAAAGAAGTCCAAAATCAAAGATCAGATGCTCAAGATACGCCTCCCAGAGTACAAAATAGAACATCCCACTTTGACTACCAAAATAGGCAACCAAAATGCATCAAAACTCAAAAAATCCTACAAAAATATCTCCCTCTTGGAACCAACTTTCCAACACATTTTTTGGATCGAAAAAATACATCCATATGCTTAAGTTACGGAGAAAAAACTACGGAGAAAAAACTACCAGGCCCTCTGAAATGCAAGAAAAGTTATTATTTTTAAATAAAAAAATAATTAAAAAATAAAAAATCTTGAAAAAACACCACCGCTAGCTAAGCGGCGGTCAGGAAGCATGGAGGTGGTTACTATAGTGGAGCCACTATGGTGCCACTGCAAAACTACAGGTAGAGTCGCTAGTGGTGACTGCTAAGCGGGCCGCCAGTGGTGACCGCCTGCGGTGACCATTGCAGTAACCATGACAGAGCCGCTAGCAGTTTTCTAATTGTGGTGGAAAAATATGCTGAATTTTAATTTTTTTTTTGCGATCTTTTGACAATTTTCTACCTCGATCTGTGTGCCAAGGGCCATACAGTCCTGTCGAGCAAATTTTTTTGGCTCCTAGATCAGCGTTGTCCAAATCTGATAAATTTTATATCAAAATGAGGGTTTTGACACCTTTTGAATCCATCCGTGATGTCCATTTGGCCTCAAATTGCTCCAAAAATTAGTGATCCCCCTATTTTCTCAGAAAAATTGAAAAAACACCAAATCTAATCTGCCAAACCCTTCTTCTCCCTTTTTATTGAAACACTAAACAAGCTACAGTAGATCTAGCTCTAATACCATGTAGGATTTGAGCAAAAGCACACAACAAATTCAAAAAGCCCAAGAAAACCTGTATGCGAAAAACCTGTCATGGAGAAGAAAATGACAAGAAGATGCAAGGGTTTGATCTGATAAACTTAGACGAAGAAAATATTATTCAATGTATCTTCATTAATGAAAAATACAAAGAGATCAATCCTTATAAAAGGAGATCGAAACCCGAAAAGGGTAATCTAAAGCCTAAAAAAGCTAGGTTGCATAATATAATTAATAAAATATTAATTATATGCACCTACAAGATAGCTTAAGCAAACTAGAGTAATAGGCAACTTAATTAATTAAATCAAAGTGATTTAATTAATAAGTGCAAACAAATAATTACTCTAACAAGTGGGTCCAATTGTCTTCCACAAGTCCTAATAGGGTTGGCACAACTCCTAATAGGGATTCAAAGTCTCCTAATAGGGACTCATATGTATTGAATATGTTAAAAGACTCTTAATAGGGTCCATCCTCTAAAAAGTAATATTTATATTAGAACATCATCTTGTGGGTACCATCACCACCTAGATTTTCCATCCAATCAAGGGTTTCCCTAGTTAACATATCTAGTGTTATTGTGTATGAGTATCTTGTTGTGGTTTCATTTATATTTCTCATATTGTTAAGTTTGTAAGATTGTTAGTTGTGATAATAGATGGAAAAATGATTCACCCCCCCACCCTCTCAGTTATATCAGTAGACTGTATATTCTAACAATTTGTGTGTACTAGAAAACAAATATCATTATAATGTTTCATTAAGAACTCTTCTAGTATCCTCATCCTAATTCTTATTCTTTGACTAAATTCTTTATAATATGTATCCACAGTGTTTTTAAAATCCTCTCCTAATTGAGTTATATACTCATTAATTTTCCTTATAACCAATTTTCCTTGTTACCAAATAGTATTAACAATACCAAGAAAATACTTCTGAATGTAAAAGAAAATACACATGATAAGTGATCCAAACTTGCACATTGAGTTGTTTTCCTTCCTAAGGAATTAGAACTTCCCACGTGCTTCCTTATGTTCTCCCCTTTTGTCCCATAATAACACCTTGTCATCTTGCATGAGCTTCTGAGGTCTTTCCTTATGATTAAAAATATTTTAAACCCATGCTTGGTGAGTGATTATGTGATCTACTACCTTTTCTTTTTCCTCTTCTATCTTTATGAGGTAACAAATCCTCTTTTCTAAAGCATCATGGAACAATTTTTCATCAATGAATTTTTGAAGTTTGGTAGCCACCAATTCAAGAGGTAGGGATAATTGAGCTTCAATGCCATATACTAGCTCAAAAGGAGTCATCCCATTCTCTCTTTTAAGAGTTGTTCAGTTTTCCCATAACACTTCAAAAATATTTTTTTCCTAGTCTTTAGCATTTTCACTCACAAAATTTTTCATAATAGAGACTAGATTCTTATCTAAAGACTCGGCATGACCATTTCCTTGTGGAAAATGATCAAATGAATAGAAGAGGTGTATTCCATTGTCATAGTAGAAAAGTTGGAATTCTCTTGAAGAAAAACTTTGAGCATTGTCTGTTACTAACTTCTTTGGGACTGTTGGTAAACAGATTTGTTCTTTCTAGTTCTGACTCACAAGTGCCCTAATTTGAGAACAAATTCTGATTACAACAGTTTGGAAAGTGGGTTCTTGAAGACTTTCTTTCCTCTAAATTGTTAGGTTTAGCTCCCTATTGTGAAATTTACAATGAATTTTGTTTATTCCTAAATCTGAGTAGGGTATGTTCCTAACTAGAGAATAGGAGAGGTAAACTTAGCCAATCCTATAAGGGATTCAACTTAGGCAAGAAGTAACATTTTGAGGATTAGTTTAATCTATGAACTCACACATCTTATAAATTCAAAGTTAATACACTAAGACTAATTAATCTATCTATGAACTAAATTATAGGGAAAGATTATATTGAATGAAAACATCTAAAGGATCTCTTCGAGCTTATAGTGATAATTCCTATCATATTCATCTTGTTGTATTAAAATAAGGGTAATAAAACTTTGTTTATTCCTCATTTAAATCCAAGATAAAGAGAAACAACAAGAAAACAACAATTATTTGGAAATGGAATAGAAAATGATTGATATAAAAATACCATTCAATTGACTTTGCAAAATCAAGTACTTCACACCAAATTTTTTTTGACCCTTTATTAATCTTTCATTATCATACATGTAGGTTTCCAAAATGACTATTATAATGCCAATTTTTCTATTACAATGATTACAAAACAAAAATAGAAAGGGTAGAATATGAATCACTTCGCCTTCTTTCCCTTTTCTTCTTTTTTCCTATAGGCTTTGGCAGAAACAATGATCAAAATCAACTCTTCATGCTTATGGACATGCACATTTATATACCTCAAGATCCACTTGGAATCCTTATAGGCTAGATCTATGACAATGCCCAATCGATCTTGTAGTTCTTCCATGGCCACATGCACACATCTACCAAGCTTCTTAAGCTCAAAAATTTTGTCTTGACAACTAAAAGTTATTCTTATCAATTCATCTATGAAGTTTGTGAAGTTTTCCTACAATGATAGTTACTCCAATTATCACCTTCCCTTGTCTACTAGACTCTGAATCAGTATGCAATCTTTTTAGCAGTTCATAGTCTCTATCGTCCTCTTTCTTCACTTTAGCTTCAGTTTCTTTAAGTCCTTCCACCACCATAATTATTTTAGATTTGAACTAAATACTCTGGAACCACTCAACTAGGGGCTCATCTCCTTGGGTAAATTTTTTACTTCTACAACCTCCTTCACTTTCATGTGGATGATCATTTTCAACAAAGAGTCACAATCATCAATCTTAACCTTTTCTATAGCCAAGGTGGCCCTATTTGATGATATATTATATTTCTCTATTTCCAATCTTAAAATAGCATTACCAATTTGGTCTATAATAGAGAGTCCTTCCACCTTGATCTTCTCACTCCACTCTCTGCCAATTTTTTGAAAATGCTTATCTTCTTTAAGTTGAGAGATAAGTGCCTGGATGTCTACAATAATGGGATTTCTAGTAATGGGCATCCCAGAAATACTTGCCAACAAAGAGACCAATTGTCTAATATACTTATTCAATTCTTGTATCTCTACTTTCATCTGAACCTTTGACAACTTAAGACTTTCTAGTTGTCCTTCGATCACCTCATTCGTGGACTTCCTTAAGCCCACTTTGGTATCATGTTTGGCTTCCCCAAGATCTATTGAATGCATGGTGAAATCATATGTAGTCATATCTTCAATCCTTCCTTCTTTGTTAGGTTTGGCTATCTCCATTGTTAAATGCCCTATTTCAGGATCCTACTTGCGGATAGAGAAGGTCTTCTATTTCTTCAACTTAGTCAATGTAGATCCAGAATGACTAACAAGGGATAAGGTATCCTTGTTGGGAGCACCTTCATATTTCCTCTTTCTCTTCATATCCAAAGTGTCTTGTAACCATGAATCCATGCCTATTACCTTTGAGGCTATCCCAAGAGAATCTATGCTAAACATTTTCTTTTTGACTAGAGTAATTGTTTTCATGGTTGAAGAAAGGATTATTTTGAGCTTGAGAGACAAGCTTTGAGGACCCTTGGCCTTTCTCTATCTCTTTAGTCTTCTTGGCTAATTCATCTAACTCATTGGACTCACTATCACTACTTCCTCCGTCACCTAAGTCCACTACTTGCATATGAGGACTGCTTGGAAGGAGAAGTGCAAGTCTTGTAGATGGGACTAGAGTACTAGTAGGTGAAGGAACTATAGTAGCAGTACCATCTTTTGGCTCTTCTAATTTCTTCTCAACTTCTAGCTAGATACTATGCATTGGAGAGGAGCTATCTTGACAAGTCTTAGTCAAAGGAATGTTTTTATCTTGAGGTTGGTCACCTCCACCCACCAGTTGAGCTGGTCCTTGAATTATGGCTAAGGTCACACTTGATGTGTTAGCTTGTGAGGAAGTAAGGGCAAAAAATAAAGGATCTTGAGTGAGGGTTCTTTTACTTTGGCTTCTTTGTGTTGTAGTTCGCTTGACCCACTTCCTATTCCTTTTAGCAATTTAGGCCATCATAACATCTAGATCATCCCTAGCATCTTGATAAAGCTCTGAACTGATATGAGTATTTCTTAACTTTTTTAAATATGTATTACTATACACATTCTACCCATCATCTCCAATTCCTTCAACATCAAGGTTGATTTTATATATTTTTACTTGATCTACTGTGAGCCTTGTGAAAGCATGGTCACGACTCTTGAGCTCATCTCTATAATCAGCCTAGTAATCTTCAATAGTGGTGACATGTTTAATCACACTACCAATTTGGATAACATCCCTTGCATATGCATTTGGATCAAACATAGGTCTCAAAACCTTGTACATCTCAAATTGATACTTCATTTTGAATACTTTTAACATGTTCTTTGCATTAGAATGCGACTCACAACTAAAATCTCCCACTTTCATCAAAAACTTGTAACCTTTCTTCTTTAGACTCTTGCTCAGCACATTCACTTGGATTACTTGCCTCACAATCTCAATCAACATAATCATATTGCTTGGATACCTCGACAACTTCAAGGGAACCCGTCAAAAGTTGTAGGACACAAATACGAAAAAGATGAGAATCGGATGAAAAAGATTCTAAATTGATTGATAGCCACCATTGCTTCTAGATCGAATCTCCTCTCTTGGAAGCCTTGGAGCTCCCTAAAAATTGTAATTATAAATGCATCATTAACTTTTATATATTCTGCATAACTATTTTCTAGTTACAAACATGGGTAGAATTCATAAGACTTCACTTCATCATGGAAATTTTCTACCCTTGAGAGGCCCGACCATAATTGTAGAGAAGCTAATATATACATCAGAAAAGAGGAAATATAGAAGGTGTTGTAGAATTTTGTGGCATTGAGAGTATTAGATAGGTTCTCACTTACCTCGTGAGCCCAGTCAATATATTGGGTATTTGAGCAGATGACTTGGACCAAAAAGAAATGTTGCTCAATGAAATTTAAAGCTTCTACCTCACCTTTCAATCTGTGCAAGACAACAAGGATGTATACAATATTAGGTTTAAGATTAGTACCAAAAAGGGTCTTAGGGACCTTACTTTTGGTGCTCCATGGCTTTTGAAACCATGATTGCATAATGTCCTTTCTCCATACCATTTTCTTCATAGAAAACTCAAAGATAGCTCCACCAATTGTCAAATCTGAAAACTCCTCTTATTTTGGAATTTTTAGAGAATTTACCACTGTTTGTCTATCAATGGAAATCAATACCATATCATCTGGTAATACAATCTACCTGGCATCTAAATAGTAATGATTTATGCATTCATAGATCAATTATGGATCTTGGACTACCACTAGGAAACCAACTGCCTCAACTAGCTTGCATCCTCAGAGCTTCTTAGTTATGTGATGAATAGGCTCTGATCGTACTCTCTTCTCAAAGTATTGCATATCATATAAATAGAGAGAGGTGTCTATGAAATTCTACAACATATAGTTGATTCCATTCAACCCATCAAAACTCGCAAATTTGGTTGCCATTCTGTTTAGAGATGAATTTTGAATGTAGGAAGAAAAAGGAATAGCAAATGCACAAATACTAGTTTTTGAAAAAGTGATATAATTTAACAAAATAATAGTTCAAGGAAAAATGATAGTTTTGTAACTGTTCATGCTTCCATCTATATAGAAACTTCAATTCACTTGTTGATCTTTAGAATTTGAGCCACATGAATGAATTAAATGAGAGATCCATTGGAATAGTAAATGCATAATTTTAATAGATATTAAGGTGTCCTTTCACTATTTCGATTGGCCCAATGGTAACCTTTTATTTCTCATATTTACTTTCTCATTTTCCACTAAGTTTTAGAAAATTATAAATAAAGTACTCCGTACCAAAATATCCACCGAAGCAAATTCTGCTTAATAGATGTTTCCCACAATATTTATATTATTTCCATTTATCATAGTGAGTAATTTAGCACATGAAATATGGGTTTAATCCACTTACCAACTTGATTTTCTTTAAAATCCAAAAAATTATCTTCATGGGTTGAAAACCCGCCAAGGGGAAGACTACTTTCAATTCTCTACCTAGGCTTTCCTTTGAACTTATTTCTTCCTTTGGGTTTAGAGATGTCCATAAGGAGTGAAGAGCTTCATTAGGGACCCACCTTTTGTTTCCTTTCCTTTAGAATAAAATTTTGCAAAAAATAGACTTGATGGGTTGAAAACCTGCCAAGGAGAAGTCAATTTTGAGTTTTTTGCCTAGGATGATTTTGAAAGCCGTGATGAATCTTTAATACTTCTTGAGGTAGATAATCATAAAGGAAATAGGAATTTATAATTATGGTACCTCATCATCTTTTTATTATGGTTTGTATGAATCATTTGGTGCTCTTAGTGGGAAACAACCTTCATGGGTTGAATACCTACCGAGGAGAAGGTGAAGTCCAAATTTCCAGAAGCTTCTCTTTTCATGGAGAAAATGATAGGCCACATGTGGATATAATTCTTGTGAATGATCTTTTCATGTTACAAGAACCTCCATCAAATTAGATTCTAAACTACTGGCAAAAACTCATAACACAATAGGAAAACCATCCAGCTATGAAATGTGGGGAAGGGGAAGATGAAAAATCCAATGAAGACTCTCTCCAACTAAGGGGCTTGAACTTAGACCTGAACACCTAGGACTTTAGTAGGACACAAAATTCCCACTTTGAAAAATGGTTAAGGGATGAAAAGTGGGGCAACATATAGCTCTGACTAGGGACTTGGGTAAGCTATGCCTAAGCAAGGAATCCAAAATCTCTAGTTTTGCAAGAATAAAAGGAGGTAGATGACAAAACTGAACTGAGGAAAAATAAGGAAAAGGGGAAAGCAAGGGAAACCTAACTAGGAAAACACAAAAAACAACAAAAATGTAACTATAGTATAGTACAAGGGTTACCTATTTTCAATTTGAAATTTGATAAAGCTTTAGATCCTGACCATTGTAGGTCAAAGGTAGCACCTCACCATCTAGATATGCTAATTTAAATGAATTTTTCTCCAATGCCTGATGAATAGTGAATGGGCCTTTCCATAAAGTATCAAATTGATTATGCATACCTTTTGGAGCTCTTCACTTATCCCACAGTAATACACTATCTCCTATCATGAATTTTTTTTGTCTTGTCCTTTTATTGAACAATTTTTTCACGTGCATTTGGTGTTGTGTTATATGATCCACAATTTCTTCTCTTTCCTCTTCAAGTTTTCTCAAGTAGAGAATCCTCTTTTCTAAACCATCCCTATAAATATAATCTTCAATTACTATTCTCAATTTGTTTGTAGCTAATTCCCAGGGTAATGGGAGATTGGCTTTAGTCCCATAGACCAATTCAAAACGAGATATACTGATTTCCCTTTAGGTATTAGCCTATCTACCCATAGTGCCTCATGAATTTTCTTGTGCTAGGTCTTTTGATTACTAGATATCAATTTCTTGACAATATTCATCAAATTTTTGTTACTGGACTCTGCTTGAACATTTCCTTGTGGGAAGTAATTAGATGAATAACTGACTATGATCCCATGCTCAAAGAAAAAATTGGTGATCTCTACTGAGGAGAAATATGCCACATTTTCCATCACTAGTTTGATGGGGACACCGAATCTAACTAATATTTTTTCTTTAATAAATTTGCATACTAATTCAGAAGTAGTTTTCTTGGTTGCTTTTCCTTCTACCCAGTTAGTGAAATAATCAGTCATAGTTATCACATATTGGTGACTAGCATTGGACATTGGGTTGATAGGCCCAATGAAATCAAGACCCCATTGTTGAAAAGGACCTTCGATGATGACAGGCCTAAGAGGCAAAGCAAATAACTAAGGACACTCGGTGAACATCTTACATTTCTCACATTTTTCCACCCAGGAGTAGGCATCCTTAAACATTCCTGGCTAGTAGTAACACTATCTCAATATTTTGAAAGCTGTGACTAAAGATGAGAAATATCCTACACAGGCTTCATGATGAAATGTTCTCAACAACTTTTCTTGTAGTTGTTTGTCTACACACCTAAGGATAGTTCCATCTATAGCCCTTTTTAAAAATTTTTCATTCCAAATTACATATTTGGTTGCTTTCAACTTGATATCTCTTCCTTGTCTTGCCATCATGCCTTCTTGACATTCTCCATAGGTCAATAAGTAGGCAATATTCTCAAACTAGGAATCTTACATGACTATTGCTAATAATAGCTACTTTTCTCCTAGTTCCTTTGCTTCTTCAACAATTCTATTTTCTACAATTGCTTTGCACAAGGTGTTGCCTCTCACTAACTTAGTAGTCTTGATTTCAATATCATACTCTTGTGTGTTCACTATCCATGTCCCTCTAGCATTACACCCTACATCTTATTGTGTCAACACACTTTTCACTGCTAGATTTTGGGTGTAGACCATGGAATGTGAGTGCAAGATTTAGAATAAAAAATTCTTAAGCACTTTGACTACTGCAAAGGCATGTTTCTTGATTTGTGAGTATTTCAACTCATGATTCTTCAGAAATGTGCTCATGAAATCTACAAGGGATTGTATTCCTTCTTTGTTATCTTGCATCAGTATTGCTAACAAAGTGCATTCAGAGGCATAACAGTAAATGATGAAATCCTCTTTATAATCTAGATGACATAATACTTGAGTGTTAGCAATGGTGGTCTTAATTTTTGAGAAAGCTTGTTTCCTAGCTTCATTCCATTTAAAACTTGAATTCCCTTTCATCATATCTATAGTACATTTAGTAGTTTCTACAAAATTTGGGACAAACCTTCTGAGGAAATTTACCTATCCAAAGAATGACTTATCTCCTATTTTGCTTACTAGTAGGCTTAACCTTTGAATGGCCTCCACCCACTCTAGATCAATTTTGATACCTTCCTAGGAAACTATATGACCTAGAAGCTTTCCTTCTGTAACATAGAAAATGAACTTTTTGGGATTAAGGGAGATTCCATGTTCTTCACACCTTTTTAAAACTTTCTTCAAATCTTCTATGTGATTTTTCCCTTTTTTTTGAAAACACAGTGAGGTCATCCAGGTATATGACTATAATCTGATCCTTTAGATCTACAAATGTTCTACTCATGCATCTTTGAAATGTAGTGCCAACATTAATGAGTCCAAAAGGCATTCTATGGTATGCAAACATACCCCATAGAGTAGTGAAGACCATTTTGTGTTTATCCTTTTCCTCCACTTCTATTTGATTGTACCCCAAGAAACCGTTGAGCATGGACATCATTTTAGCTCCAGCTACTATTTGCAATAGGTAATCCAGATTAGGAAGGGTAAAATTGTCTTTCAAAGATGCTTGATTCAAATTCTAGAAATCAACATAGATCCTTATTTCTCCATTCTTCTTACTAATTGGTACTATATTGGCTACCCAAGTGGAATGGTGAATGGGATATATAATCCTTGCTTTTAACATCTTATCTACTTCTTGGAATATAGCATTAGCTACTTTAGGATTATAATTCCTCTATTTCTATTTGAAGGGGAATGCATTAGGATTTAGGGGAATTTGATGTTTTACCTTCCCACCCCTATAACTTTTCAAGTCCTCATAGCTCCAAGAAAATTCATCTTGGTATTCTACGAAAAGCTATCTAGTAGCTTCTTTCTCCTTTGGTGAACAACAGTTAACAATATTGATCATTTTAGGATTACAAACATCTCCAATATTCACTCCTTCATACTCACCAGTAGTAAGACCCTTTTTTGCCCTCTTTTGCTTTGTGTAGGCATCATGTCTATTAAACAAATTTTCCAAAGATACAAATTATGGGGGAATGATATTACTTCATAATTGGACTTCCCCAGTTTGATCCTCTTTTGGCTCATGATCAAATTCTCCATTATTGTTTCCATTATATTGATGTTTGCAAGTAGCTTTGTCATTTTCTAAGAATAATTGCAAACTCTTGTCACCTTCAAAGACTTAAAAAGAGTCTACATTGTCAAGAACATAAGCTCGATATATGATTTTGACTTGATACTTCATATCTTTATTCCTTTCTCCTTCACTGCTATTATCCCAAGGAGTAAGGCCTCATATTTTGTGGTGTGATTTGTATTTCCAAACTCCAATTTGAAGGCCATGGGTTTGGGTTCTCCCTCAGGGGGTATTACCACCACACCTATGCCAGATGTTGATGAGGAACAACTTCCATTGAATTCTAATGTCTAGATATCTATTGACTTTTCTTTCTCACTGAGGACTTTTATTTTAAAATCTTCTATTTCCTACTCATTTAGGATATCTTTAGTAAATAGCATGTAATTGCCAAACTCTAGTTCTTGATAGAGAATTTGGGCCTTAGGATCATTTGACTTCAAGATTGTAAATTTTTCCTTTTCCTCATGTTCCAGCTTGACTTTCTTATTCCCTATAGGTATTATTTCTTGAGACCAATCTAACTTTATCTCACCCCGTAGATCTCTACAAAAACTTTTGCTTAAGAGAATTCCATAGCTTGCCAAAATATCTGCAACCAAAATAGCCAGTAATAATTTCTTTTTTGGATGAGAAGCTAAGGCTACTTGAGCATTTTTTATTTGTCCAAGAAAGGGGACTGGTTTGGCATCCATAGAGTAACACCTTCCATGAACTTTAGTAAGATTGAGACCTAAGGCTTTAGCTATAGAATAAGGCATCACATTGTCTAACACACCTGAATCTATTATGCAACTACTCAATTTGCATCGATTAATATATAAAGAAATATAAAATGGGTTAGGCTTTTGCCCAAGAGAAGTTGCTAAGATAGTGGAATCCTCTTGGTTAAACTAGTTAGATGTCAAAGTTTCATCCCCTTCATCAATGGTCACATTGTGATTCAAATCTGAAGCATTCCCTTTACAATGATCAACTAATCTTTTCAACTTAGAGGGATGAGATTTCAAATAATCTATAGGGGAAATTTGGATTTTTTACTCTTTACAGAATTGGATAAAATCAAAAAGGACTTTGTCTTTAACTATTTGAGATGTCGATGTTCCTTGATCAATGTGAATATTATTTGGTGAAGAATTGGGGTCATTTTCTGGAGCATGACTGGAGTATGACTTCTTGAGTTTTTAACCTCAGGTTAGTACTGTATATGAGGTTCTATCAATACTCATAAAGCATTTGCCTTTAGGTTGAGAATCTGACTCTAAACAAGGGGTTGTAGTATTCAATTCATTGGTGGATAACAATTGCATCATATGAGTAGTTTTTGGATAGCTCTCACTATCATGATCCATTGTCAAATGAAACACACACATGTTTCCTTTTTTTGGTGCAGCCTCAATTTCCAACCTTGGTTGTGAAACTTGTAGAAATTTACCATTGTTATTCCTTCCTAGTGTTTGATAGTTTTTTTGGTAAAATTGATTAAACCCAGGTAATTATCTCTTCACTACTACCAACTCATTTGATAGCTTCTGAATCATTTCATCAGATGTTGTGGTATTACTAGAACTTCCTTTAGTTTAAAGTTCTCATTTCCATTTTCCTCTAGAAATCAAGTCATCTTCAAATTCAATTGCCTTCTTTTGTACATCTAGCAAATTTGTGGGATGTTCCCTTATTAAGTCATAATTGATATCTAGGGGCATCACACTTATGAAGAATGTTTTTAGATTACTAGCAGTGGGCCTATCAGTACTGTGAATTCTACTAGTGATCTTATTGAAAGTAGCAACAAAATCCCTCGTACTCATGGTGGGTTATTTTTAATGGATGCCAATTGTGTTAAAAAGATGTGTTCATCTTCCACAATTTTGAATCTTGTCTTAAAGGCTATTCTCATTGTAGCCCAATTGGTGATTGATACATCATCTAGATGATAGAACTAGTCTATTGCACTTTCTATCAAGGTCTCTACAAATAATCTTACAACAACATCTTCATGTGTAACCCCTAAGATATGAATAGCTACACAAAAGGCCTTAATATGTTCATCGTGGTAACCTTCCCATCACCTAAAAATTTAAGAAAATTCTTCCTTGAATCAACTAGGAGTGGGTGATAGGCTATCAGTGCTAATTGACCCTTTTTTGTAGCCCAAGGAGCACCCATAATTGTTCTAGTAAGGTATGGCAAAAAATTGACAACTGGGGGAGCGGTAACTCCGTGTATGGCCAATACTTGGTAGGTAGTATGTGAAGAGCTTTGATTTATAATGGGTGAAGGTGGTCTACTTTAGATTTTATTTTCACCTTTTCACTTTGGAATATCTAGGATGGGAAAACCAAGTTCTATGAGTTTATCAAAAATAGGGTCTTTCCCACCCTATTCTTTGGTACTTTTGAGGAACCTTGTTTGTTTGAGGGTGCTAGGTTAATTTTGTCTTTGAGCTTAATGTCTCAACTATCTTTCTACCCTTTAGATGTCTCTCATCTGAACAACTCTTTCTAATGCTTCCACTCTAGATTCTTCTTCTTCCAATACTTGACTAGTGTTCCTGTAGTGTTCCACATTCCTCCTATTTTTTGAAACAAATGTATTGAAAGATAAAATTATGTCTTATTAGTCATCTTGGAAACCAAGGTTAGGTTGGAGCACTAGGACAATATTCACATGAGGTAGTACCATTTTCCCTCATGTTATTAGATTTATTTAGTCAAGCGATTGTTTGTATTCCCCAATAGAGTCAGCAAAATTCTATTGATAAACAAATTTGTTCTTAACAGTTTTGAATCACAAGTGTCCTACTTTGTGAACAAATTTTGATTACAACAGTTTGGAAAGTGGGTTCTTGAAGACTTACTTTGCTCTAAATTATTAGGTATAGCTCCCTATTGTGAAATTTGCGATGCATTTTGTTTATTCTTGAATCTAAATAGGGTACATTCTTATCCAGAGAATAGGAGAGGTAAACTAAGCTAATCCTATAAGGGATTCAACTTAGGCAAGAAGTAACATTTTGAGGATTAGTTAAATCTATGAACTCACACATCTTATGAATCCATAGTTAATACACACTAAGACTGATTGATCTATCTAGGAACTAAATTGTAGGGAAAGATTATATTGAATGAAAACATCTAAAGGATCTCTTTGAGCTTATAGTGACAATTCCTATCGTATTTAGCTCACTGTATTAAAATAAGGGTAATAAAACTATATTTATTCCTCATTTCAATCCAAGCTAAAGAGAAACAACAAGAAAATAACAATTATTTGAAAATGGAACAGAAAATGATTGATATAGAAATACCATTCAATTGACTCTGCAACATCAAGTACTTCACACAAAATTTTTCCCAACCCTTTATTAATCTTTAATTATCATACATATAGGTTTCTGAGATGACCATTACAATGGAATTTTAATTGGTTCATCTTCTCAAAAATAACAAATGGCAAAGAGCCAGTTCATCTATTACAATGATTACATAACAAAAATAGAAAGGGAAAACTATGGATCACTTCACCTTCTTCTCCTTTTCTACTCTTTCCCTATAGGCTTTAGCAAAAAAAATGATCTAAATCAGCTCTTCATGCTTATGGACATGCACATTTGTGTACCTCAAGAGCCACTTAGAATGCTCCTAGTTTAGATCTCTAACAACACCCGACTAGTCTTGTAGTTCTTCCATGGAGACATGCACACATCTGCCAAGCTTCTAAAGCTCATAAGTTCTATCCTAATGACTATAAGTTATTCTTGTTAGCTCATCTATGAAGTTCATGAAGTTTTCCTAAATGAAAATTTTTCCAATTATTGCTTTCCCTTGTTTACTAGATTGTGAATCAGTATGCAATCCTTTTAGTAGTTGATAGTCTCGATTGTACTCTTTCTTTGCTTTAGCTTTAGTTTCTTTAAGTCCTTTTTCCACTGCCATAATCATTTCAGATTTGAACTGCATACTCTAGAACCACTCAACCAGGGGCTTATCTCCTTTGGGTAAAATCTTCACTTCAATGGCTTCCTTCACTTTCATGTGGATGATCATTTTCAACAAAGAGACACAATCATCAATCTTGACCTTTTTTGCAGCCAAGGTGGCCCTATTTGATGATATACTATCTTTCTCTATTTCCAATCTTAAAATAGCATTACCAATCTGGTCTATAATAGAGAGTCCTTCCACCTTTATCTTCTCACTCCACTCTTTGCTGATTTGCCTAGAATTCTTATCTTCTTGAAGTTGAGAAATAAGTGCCTGGACATCTACAATAGTGGGATTTCTAGTAATGGGCATCCCAAAAATGCTTTCCAACAAAGTGACCAATTGTCTAATATACCTATTCAATTCTTGTATCTTTGGTTTCATTTGAATCTTTGACAATTTAAGACTTTCTAGTTGTCCTTCGATCACCTTGTTCATGGACTTCCATAATCCAACTTTGGTATCATGTGTGGCTTACCCAAGATCTACTAAATGCATGGTGAAATCATCTATAGTCATATCATCAATCCTTCCTTCTTTGTTAGGTTTGGCTATCTCCATTGTTAAATGCCCTATTTTAGGATCTTGCCCAAGGATAGACAAGGTCTTCTATTTCTTCACCTTTGTCTTTCCTCTTTCTCTTCGTATCCAAAGTTTCTTCTAATCATGCATCTATGCCTATTACCTTTGAGGCCATCCCAAGAGAATCTATGCAAAACATTTTCCTTTTGACCGGAATGATTGTTTTTGCAATAGAAGAGAAAGGATTCCTTTGAACTTAAGAGACTCTTATCCTTTCTCTATTGTTGTAGTCTTCTTGGCTGCTTCATTTGACCCAGTGGATTCACTATCACTACTTCCTCCATCACCTAAGTCCATTACTTGCACAGGAGGACTACTTGGAAGGAGAAGTGTAGGGCTTGTAGACTGGACTACTAGTAGGTGAAGGAACCAAAGTAGTAGTACTATCTTTTGGCTCCTCTACTTTCTTCTTAACTTCTATTTGGGCACCAATCACTTAAGAGGAGCCATCTTAACAAGTCTTAGTCAAAGGAATGTTTTTATCTTGAGGTCAGTCACCTCCACTTGCTAGTTGAGTTGGTCCTTGAGTTATGGCTAAGGTCACACCTAATGTTTTAGCTTGTGAGGAAGTAGGGATAGATGTTGAAGGAACTTGAGTGGGGGTGATTTTACTTTGGCTTCTTCTTTCTATAGTCCACTCGACCCATTTTCTATTCCTTTTAACAATTTGAGCCATCATAACATCTAGATCATCCCCAACATCTTGATAAGTCTCTGAACTAATAGTAGTATTTCTTAATTTTGTTAGATATGTATTACTATACATATTTTACCCATCATCTTCAATTCCTTCTACATCAAGGTTGATTTATACATTTTTACTTGATCTACTGTGAGACTAGCAAAAGCACAGTCATAGCTCTTGAACTCATCTCTATGATCGGCCTAGTAGTCTTCATTAGTGGTGACATGTTTGATCACACTACTAATTTGGAGGAAATCCCTTGCATATCCATTTGGATCAAACATAGGTCTCAAGACCTCATACATCTCCAATTGATACTTCATTTTGAACACTTTTAACATGTTCTTTGCATTAGAATGAGACTTGTAGCTAAAAGCTCCCTGCAAATTCTCATTATAAATGCATCGTTAACTATTATATATTCTACATAACTATTTTCTAGTTGCAAACATGGGTCGAATTCATAAGACTTCACATCATCAGGGAAATTTTCTACCCTCGAGAGGCCTGACCATAATTGTAGAGAAGCTAACATATAAATCAAAAAAGAGGACATATAGAAGGTGTTATATAATTTCGTGGCACTAAGAGCTTTGGATAGGTTCTCATTGTTGGTGTAAAAATGTATTTACTATTTACACTTACTTAAGTTTACTTAGGTTAATGCATTATTTTATTATTTTATTTGTGAGACACTTAAGAGTTTGTGTACTCTTGTGAGTTGTCATGTTGACAACATAGGAGTTCACACCTCTTTTATGCACACGGTGTCTACAACGTAGGAGTTAGCACACTAATTAAGCACATGGTGTCCACAACCTTGTCATTCTTATCCACTCATCTAGAATATTGGATAAGGCATGTGCTTAGTTTTCATGATGCTTATCTTATCTCCTGGTTCTTTCTAGAGACATTCTAGGTGATTCCTAAGAGGCCTTTATATACAAGCACTCCTAGTGTATACATATATCACATACTAAACAGAGCAATGTATTAGGACATACTTTGATTAATTGATCATATCATTTTTTGGTCTATAGTTGTGCTTGTGTTTGAGTTCTTAATTCCTGTGTGAATTTTTCCCTAAGAAAATTCTTACATGGTATCAGAGCTCTTGGAGAATTCCTATTCACAAAGCTATTTGAGACCATCATCTTGCTTCATCTCTACATCCTGACTCTAGAGTACTATAGAAATTGGGAATGTCTAGAGCTAGATCTGACCTCACCATTGTGTCCAAAATGCTAATTTGATGAAAATTGACTATAAAGTTGCCTACCATAGGCCAAAGTCGATTGTGAGGTAATTTTTTGGCAAACTAGCACCCCAAGGGCTCATTTGCAATTTTGGTATGATCATTTTAGATCTATACATGTAATTTTTAGATCTATGTTTTTTTTCATCTGCATCTCTATTATTTTTTAGATCTACATTACTTTTTGGAATTTTTTTTGGCTATTGGGCCATAGGAGAGATTTTTTGTAGGTGAAGATTGAAGCTTGCTAGTGCAAATCAAATATTTGCATCACATTTAGAAGGTTCAAAAACCCCTAGATCAGATTTTGTTTCATCCAAATTGGACATCTAAGGAAAAATCTAGAGCCATTTGATTTTTAGAGGTGCAGCGGCGATTCAAAAAAAAAAACAGCAGCAATGATTTTCAAATAGCAATACCTCCCTCATACAGACTCCTTTTTGCAAGAATTTATTTATTTATTTTGGGGTAGAATTTCATGATCTACACATTGGTGTAGGTGGTTTGAGATCTCTATTGCTGAATTTTTTTGCAACTCATAAATCCTAATTTTTGCCACTTTAAATGCTTAGTACGGGCTCATATAAACTCCAAATCAGGTTCCTTTTTCTTTTAAAGTGCATTTTTTTAATCTACTTTGCAGATTTGAAATTAGATTATAGGTTTTGCGAATATAAATACTACTTTCAAAATTAGGCCCTAAATTAGCAAGTGGCTATCAACTGCCTAAAACATACATTAGGGGGGGTTCTTTGATTCATTATTCTTTTATTTTTGAGCTTCATTGATTGATCTAATGGAGGATTATTGTTTCACATGTCAGTGTGGCATTAGACCCAGGTTGACAAAAAGAAACTATCACACATGGAGTGATACACTCCTTGATCATCTTAGAAGAGAGCATAAGGAAGTATTTCCTTATTTATGTTCCAATGACTTGATCACTAATGAATCAAAAGAAATTTTTGGTAGACTAATTTGTATCATTCTTACCAATCTCTCTTCTTTTGATTATTATAAGCTAGTTGCCAAGATATGGCCACCACATGATTATTGGATGTATCTTTGGGAGAGGTATGGAGATCCTGCCATTCCTCCATTCCTAGAAGATATCATACCTCTAGTTGTAGCCACATTCTCTTTAGTTGAGATCACACCTCTAGCTCCTATTTCTCCTACTAATCTTTTTCTAGCCATAGATGCTTTAGATTTAATGTAATAGGACCCTTTATGTCTTCCTACTCTACCTTCATGTGAAGACTTCCTTCTCGCCCTTGCATGCCTATTCATGGAGTCTCACATTGAAGATGTGGGAGACACTCTTGAGGATATTAATCTTCTCTTTGAGGTGAATAATTCATTCATTGCCGTAGTGACAGATTCATGTACTTTACAACAACAAGGTACACATGGTCTTCTAGCTTCAGTTGATGACTTCTTGACTGACATTTTAGCTCTATTCATAAAGTCACACATAGAAAATTTGGAAGACTTCTTTGATGATCTCATGCTTCTGTTTGCTAAGGATGATCCTTCTATAGTTGTTACAAGGGCCCACTCTGACCCTCATGTCCATTCTCTACATGATCAATTTTCACAGGTTGGCATGATTGTGGATCCTTATGTACAACATTTGTAGGAGGTCTATTTGTCATTTGAGAAGACTGTTGGTTTTTTGAAATAGGTTTTACATCACTCCTTTTTCAATCTGTATTTCTTCTCAGTAGTTTTGGAGGAAGCCATTATCAGTATCGACCCAGGGACACTTGAACAGGTTTTAGAGATACCATTCATCATAGAGATTCCTTCTCCATACAAGGATGCATCTCCTTTGTACCCTTACATTTGTTTCTTCCAAAGGGGAGGAACATCATTCAAAGGTCATGGATCAACTTCTTTATTGGAGCTTTTTTCACTGATCGACACACTACTTTTAGGGGGGGGACTACCTCATCTCCTTCTTCTCCTTTTTGGGGGGGACTTTTTCCTCTTAGGGGGTTTTGTCCTCCATTTTTCTCTTGTATATACTGGATGTATGTCATAATGGGTCTTGAATACTCCATCCATCCATGCATCCCTTTTCATCTCTCTTTTTGGGGGAGGGTACTTCCCATGAGGTTTTCCCTCTTTCCTCGCTTTATGAGAGATTGCATTTTCATTATATACATGGGTACCTAACATGGCCTAGTAGCTAGTACCCATCATGCATTGCATCCTAGTTTTTGTAAGCTTAAGGGAATTCCCCTAAGTTGCACTTGAGGGGGGGTGTTGGTGTAAATACATATTTACTGTTTACACTTACTTAAGTTTACTTATTAATGCATTATTTTGTTATTTTATTTGTGAGACACTTAGTAGTTTGTGTACTCTTGTGAGTTGTCATGTTGACAACATAGGATTTTGCAACTCTTTTATGCACACAGTGTCTACAACACAAGAGTTAGCACACTAATTAAGCACATGGTGTCTACAATCTTGTCATTCTTATCCACTCATCTAAAATGTTGGTAAGGGATGTGCTTAGTTGTCATGATTCTTATCTTATCTCCTGGTTCTTTCTAGAGACATTCTAGGTGCTTCTTGAGAGGCCTTTATATACAGACACTCCTAGTGTGTACATATATCACATACTGAAAAGAGAAATGTTTTTGGACATACTCTAATTAATTGATCATATCCATTTTTGGTCTATATTTTTTCTTGTGTTTGAGTTCTTAATTCCTGGGTGAATTTTTCCCTAAGGAAAATTCTTACATGGTATTAGAGCTATACCAAATTCTTACACTCACTTACCTCGTGAGCCTAGTCAATATATTGGGTATCTGAGTAGATGAATTTTACCAAAAAGAAATATTTTTCAACAAAATTTAAAGCTTCTACCTCACCTTTCAATCTATGTAGGAGAACCAAGATGTCTAAAATCTCTTGTTTTAGATTAGTACCAAAAATGGTCTTAGGGACCTTACTTTTGGTGCTTCGTGGCTTTTGAAACCATGACTGCATAATCTTCTTTCTCTAGACCATTTTATTTGTAAAAAACTTAGAGATAACTCCACCAATTTTAAAATCTAAAAACTCCTCTCATTCTATAATTCATATAAAATTTAGCACTATTTTTTTGGCAATGGAAATCAATACCACATCATGTAAAAGTACAATCTACTTGGTGTCCAAGTTGTAATTATTTATGCATTCGTAGATCAATTCTAGAGCCTAGATTGAAACTGGGAAACCAGCTACCTCAACTAGCCTGAATCCTTAGAGCTTCTTAGTTATGGGATGAATAGGCACTAATCTTACTCTCTTTTGAAAGTCTTGCATATCATAGGAATGAAGAGAGGTGTCCATGAAATTCTACAACCTAGACTTGATTCCATTCAGCAAATCAAAACATGCAAATCTAGTTTCCATTCTATTTAGAGATAAATTTTAAATGTAGGAAGAAAAAGGAATAGAAAATGCACAAATACTAGTTTTTGAAAATGTGATGTAATTTTAACATAATAACAGTTTAAGGAAAAGCGGTAGTTTTGTAACTATTCATGCTTCCATCTATATTGAAACTTCAATTCACCTGTTTCTCTTTAGAATTCGCACCACATGAATGAATTAAAAGAGAGATACATTAGAAAAGTAAATGCATAATTTTAATGGATATTAAGGTGTCCTTTTACTATTTTGTTGGCCAAATGGTAACTTTTTATCTCTCATATTTCCTTTCCCATTTTCCACTAAGTTTTAGAAAATTATAAATAGAGTACTTCGTAACAAAATATCTACTGAAGAAAATTCTACTTAATAGATGTTTCCCATAATGTTTATATTATTTCCATTTATTATCTTGAGGAATTTAGCACATGAAATATGGGTTTAATCTATTGGAGTTTGAAAACATTACCCATTTCCAATTACCCTGATGAGAACAAAGCACATCTAGGGGCAGCTAACTCCCATTTTCAACATGCCCATTTAGACACCAGGCCAACTATAAGGCTATACTCCTTTTGCACTTTAGGCTCTGCAAAACCTAGGTGGGTGAAACTATAGATTCTTTATATGGTACCAATTGTCAAAGCATACACTAAATCTAATATGAAGCAGATAAAACCCTTATTTCTCCTGATAACTTATGAAATGACATCCATCTACTGTAGCTAAATGTAGATCTAGGAATCTCATGAGCTGAGTGAGGGCATTCTATTATATCTCTTCAACATGAAAGGGGAAAAGCGTTTGATTATTGATGTTGATCTCAGCAAAACCTCAAATATGTAGCAATATAACAAGTGATCCTATAAGTGATCAGTGCCTTATCTATTGGGCAATTCATACAAAAACCTAACACACATCCCTGAAAATCACTGATATGTGCCATACATCAGGACTTCCTGATCTATCTAACCACTTTGTGAACTAGACATCTGCATCCTTCTGAACCTCATACTCGACTTATCCCTTCATGAAATCTGCAATCCTATGATGAGGAATCAAGCATTTACATAACTCTTTGAGTCATAAGCAAAATATATCAACATATACAACCAATAAGTTGCAACTGATTTTCATATTCTTTGTTTACAAAACACAAAAGATCACAAACAACATGAATGAGAGACAAGATATCAGAATGAAGATTGACTTGCTGCTGCCTTATCATTCATTTCCTTGAAACAAATTACAATAAGATGCATGAAATTTAAATGCAAAGCTACCTAACAGATCAGACTATCTGTATTCTTATTTCTACTGCTGTTCACATGAGAGAAATTGCTGAAGAAATATGTGGTATCACAGTATGGGAACATATCAAAACTGGATCCAAAATTTGGTATCTCAGTAGTGATTGGTTTTTCTCCAAAGACTGGAACCCTTACAAAGTATCAGAGAAAGAAAGATATAGACAAGAAAGAAATCTCGGATCTCTTCTGAAAATGACAAGTGTCCACTTGAAAATCAATCTTCTGGTAACTAAAAAACTTCTTTCTTTCCTTATCCCTGATTTGACTCATTTCATCATTTCCTGTTACTGATTTGAAAATATTCTCTAAGTAATGATGAAAACCATTTGAGTCATTCACATATCTGATTTTCCCATTGAAATGCTTGGCAAAAATCGAGTTAAATTGAGTGAATGTGAGAGACGTGAACTCCAACCGCATTCTTACCAAGTTTTACTGATCCCCTAATTGGATTTTTAGTTTTTTACCCGTTCCATTGAGAAAAACCCCAAAATTTACATTTTTGGCTATAACTCAAGCCAGGAGGCACCTGTGCAAGAACCAACCTCAAAATTGGAAAATTTAGCTCTTCCCGGTTCCGGTGGTATATTGGAGCATCTATTTTGGACAAAATTTGACCCAGATATAGCGCTCTGAAGTTCAAGCCTCTGCTCATGTCTCTATGACAATATTTCACAAATATATGAACTTTCAAAAGTTAAAACTATATCAGAAGTTCAAACTTTATTTAAAAAAAAAGACCATGTCAGTTTCTTGGCAAAATAATTTTAAAATGAAAATTTTAAAATCATTTTATTTTTCCTAGCCTCTTTAATTTTGGGTCAACTCCAAGTTTGACCAATGCCACGTGTCACTCTCTGATTGGCTGTTGACTCTTACTGGATTCTTGAGTTTTTCGGCAACCTCGCTATGTCGCTAGCTGGATTTTTCAAGATTTTTCAGCAAGTGACATAGCGACCTGCCGGATTTTTGACTTTTTCGGCTGCTTATAAGCTGCTGACGTCATCATTTGGGCATGCATTTTCTTTCAAAATTTACTTCATTCCTTCTAGCCGACTGGGACCCACGTGCACCTACCTTGCCTTTTCAAAATGCTTTGTCTTGTTGACACTATATGTTTGAGTGCAAAAGCATATAAAGACTAAAAATACTTCCCACTTGCTCAATGTGGGATAATGTTCCTCAATGGTTCTTGCTCTTTGTGTTTGCTATGATTGCTAAATGCATGAGTTTTCTTTTGCTGCATATGTGTGAGTTGTTCCAGCTCCTTTGGCATGAGTTTCTTATTCCAAACGTGAAGCTCCATCTTGCTGGTCATTTTTGCTATGAATCTACAGACTTTTCATTGTAATGGTCATTTCTTATGCACATGGTCATTTAAAATGAGCTCCCCCCTTCTAAAAAACATGATATTGTT
Source organism: Cupressus sempervirens (assembly GCA_028749045.1). NCBI lineage: Eukaryota > Viridiplantae > Streptophyta > Pinopsida > Cupressales > Cupressaceae > Cupressus > Cupressus sempervirens. Next base: position 889,747,025 of record CM053792.1, on the reverse strand, counting down.
GCTGGAGGAAGCCATGGGCTTCAAAAACGTGGATACATGCTTCCTTGAGCTTTGTTTTAGCAACAAATTTGTTCATTTCTCTAAAAAACGTGGATGCTTCTTCCTCTGTGGATGTTTGACTCTTTTCCTCGTGATGCCTCTGTTATGGCATGAAAGCCCTCTATTTTGCTCAATGCATCTGCACATTTTCTTAGTTTTCTTCTTGTGTTAAAACATTATATTGTCAAAACAAATAGCCCCTCACATTTATTTGATTCTTTTATCATTGAGAAAAAGTCCAATCTCATACATTTAGTGAACTAAGATAATGGCAATGACTACAGTGAAGCATTGTAATGATTGTATGTAAAACAATCAATTTAAAATTTCATTTTAAATCATTTTCGCACTAGTGTGAAATTTGTGTCTAAAGGCCTGCCAGGTGGCCGTAAAAACTAACTCAATCAAGTAACCAGGCCATGAAAATCGGCATGAGTGTTCAATCCTGTATACTCTATCACACTGCAAATTTTCAACTCATGATGGATTCCCAGTCAAAAGATTTTAATTGCCGAACATCCATACTTCAATTACTCTGCAGGCAAACAATGTTAAAAAACATAAACTGGGTTATTGATCACTTGGGGTTTTGAAAACTAGGATATAAGTTCTTTGCCATGAAGAGGATATAATTCCATGTTTTTGGCTCATGAAGAATCACAGGGCACATTTGGCCAATTTTCGAAAACAGGCACTTGGAAATTTTAACTGGCAAATGTGTCAAAAAGTGATTTTTGGCAAATGTACGGACATAAGAAAGTATGCAAATGGATTCATCATGACTTAAGAACTGGCATACTTCAAGGATTTCTAGGACACAACACAATGGTACAATCCATTTAGGCTAGCCAATCACAAGATCAAAGTTATAACATGCCGAACAGGGGTACGGATCAATCTGGATACCTTAGCCGTAACAAAACAATGCAAACTGGGTTTTTGATCATGTTAGCAAACTGATCAAATGGATTCGACATGATCTCAAAATTGGAACATATGAAGTGTCTTACCCCTAGAACACAATGCAAAAAGAATTTTTTCATTTGGGTCAACTGGGTCAAAGATATGATTGGTCAAATAGGGCTTCCCAGAATTGTGAACAACTAGTTAAATGCACAAAACAGTAAATGACCAACTTTGCGGGGTGCAAAACCTAGTCAAACAGATTCAAAATGACTTGAAAATTGAAACATAGGTTCTCTATTATGGACACTAAACATCCCAAAAATGACTAGTCATGACACAGTCCTGGGTAAAAGATATTCAGATGCAAACTGGGCCTCTGATCGCTATTTGATACTTGGTAGAATTGTAAATTTTGACACTAGCTCAAAATGGGACTTCACAGAATGATTTGGGATGGAAAAATAACATTGTGGATCATATGCATATGTCAAATGAAAGGTGTTAAGCCACTCAAACACCATCTAGGCCTCAAGCTACCAACTGACGACATGCATAAAAGGCACTTTAGGACATGATTTTTCAAAATTTTCAAAATGTGACTAAAAATGAAGCATGCAATTTTCAGTCCCAACAGTGGATCTGTCTGGGGATGCATGCCCCTTGCGGGCATGGCAAGGATTTAGATCTTAGGGAGAAGTAGACCACACAACTGAACAACAAAACTCTCTCGAACAGCTCTATTGAAAACAGGAAAACTACTCTTAACTATGTACAAGAGATGGCCCCAAGCCACCGAAAAGTTTCAGAACTTTCTACCTCTATCAAACACCTGATTCTCATTCACATCTCCCTGAGGTAAACTGAAATTCTCATTATCATTTCTTTCACCCAACGTATCAACATTTGCAATTAGCTCAATAGGCAAAACAAAACTATCATCATCTTCATAGGGCATATAAAAATCAAACATACTTTCTTCATCTTGCCCACTATGAAAAAATGGATCAGCATGACCATAACAACTGATATCAAACTGAAACTGATCACTACTGATTGAATCATGGATTCTTTCAACTGGAAAAACAAAGTGCTCATATTCAACTTCATTCAACGAGTTACATGGAGCAGATTGTAACTCACCTTGTGCCTTCATAAATGAAGAGTATGTGAAATCTGATCGTTGCCTACTTGCAACCATGTTACTCTTTGAATCAGATTTATCCTTTGCTGAAACCTCTTCACACTCAAAACATTGATTAGTCACCATATATGAAAATTCATTCTGAAAGTGTTGATCTAGACTATGCTGATCACTATCATTTTCTTCATCAAACTGAATGTCGAAATACACCTTGAACTCATCTTTACAAGACTTATCAGCACATGAAGAAAATCTATAATCTGATTGACAACCTTCACTGTTTTCCTCCTCATCATATGAAAAATCAAAACAATGTTCAGCAAGATCAACATGGAAAGAACCCGAAATAGCATTAACCTTCCCTTCATTAACATTCTCTACATCCAACAAATCATCATGTGCAAAGACATTTTAGGAACTGTCACCTACAGCTCCAAAGTCTAACAAAGATTGTTCGGATTCTACCTCTTTTTCCACATCAAACATTGGGGAATTGATTTGACTGAATGAAAAAGTATTATGAGAGAAAATATGAAGATCCTTAGAGATACTTATGTGCTTTTCAAACTCACGAGCCAATAATTTTGAGATTTCACTGGGGCTCAAGAAGACTGCCTCACAAATCTTCTCCTGGCTGTGATTGTCATTTGGGTAACATGAAGAACTTGCAACAGGAAGATCATTAGTGTAACAATTTGAAAAATCAGAATTATTACAACATTCTTTCTTATCATGGCAATCACTAGATCTACTTTTGTTACAACTTTCTTCAACTTCATATGTACTATAACTTAATTTACCTTCTCTTTTATATCCATCCTTTTCATGCTGATCGCTATTACCTGATTTATTAACATTTGAATCCACCTCTTCACAATTGGAAGACAAATTATCTTGCTCTATGGACTCATTGTATTCATTACTACCTTGGCTTTCAGCACACTCATTATCATCAAGAGACATAATATGAAATCTGTAATCATCATCTTCCATCTCCTGAATGAATCTTTCAATTTGTAAAAACTTTTGTAATCTTATAGGCGCTGGCCAATTTACTGAATCGGGTAGTAGAACATCAAGGAAAACACTAGGCAGTGAAGATTCCTCAGGTCTACAATGAAAAGGCATCTTACTAATTACTGACTTAAGCCTTAAATAACATTGTTCGACACTTAGACCTTGAGTACTACCTACTTCAGTTCTTATAATATTGATAATCCTTTTGTAAACCATTGTATTCAACATAGCAATGTTATTATTCACAGTTTCTAGACTCTAAGAATTTGGCAACCTAATCTCAGATCTGAGATCTAACTCTAGATCTGACTCCATTATAAAACAAAATTTCTACCTCTTCTTTCTAGTGCTGAAAATCACTGAATAGAGGAAACTTTTTTAAACACTTGACTTCCATGAAAAGAAGCATGAAAATCAAAATACCTCCAATGCTGATGCTAAACTTCGATCTGCTGATTTGGCACAGGTGCAAGACTGGAATTCCTTCACACCATTGATCAAACTTTGTAGAGCCGCCACCTCTTTACAAGAGGAATATAACAATCACTGCTGTGATTCACTTTTACATTTCAATTTCTTTATAACAGCAGATTTCAAACAGCACTATAAACTTATCAAGAATTTAAAACTTCTTTTCCAAGATCTATCAACAGTTTCAGATCTGCCCATACAACTGAAAGTCCTTCAAAATTTTGCAATGAAATCAACTAGGAACAAACTGGTACAGAGATTTGAGAGTCGCCACTCACACTTGGTGAGAAATAAAACATAATTTGTCACTTGACAAATCTGAACCAGACCTTCAATGTAGGAGAAACTTGCAGATCACTGATATCTTGAAAAGAAAATATACTTTATAAATGAATTCTTGACTCTGAAACTTTCTCAACAGTATTTGCAAAAATTGAACTGATTGAAGATAGACCTATGACAGTCATAGAACACAATTTTCATCCAGTTTCAACATACTGCTGATAATGAATAAAGCTTAACTAGGGAACATGAAACTTCAGCAAGGAAAAGGAACACATCTTGCTATTGATATGATATATCCAATCTGTTTCACATCAGAGGCTCCTGTTCTTTCAACAAAATGGATTGCCATCTTATTTCCCCAGCAGAGTCACCATTTTGTTGGAGTTTGAAAACGTTACCCAATTCCAATTACCCTGATGAGAAAAAAGCACATCTAGGGGCAGCTAACTCCCATTTTCAACATGCCCATTCAGACACCAGGCCAACTATAAGGCTATACTCCTTCTGCACTTCAGGCTCTGCAAAACCTGGGTGGGTGAACCTATAGATTCTTTATATGGCACCAGTTGTCAAAGCATACACTGAATCTAATATGAAGTAGATAAAAACCTTATTTCTCCTGATAACTCATGAAATGACATCCATCTACAGTAGCTAAATGTAGATCTAGGAATCTCATGAGCTGAGTGAGGGCATTCTATTATAGCTCTTCAACATGAAAGGGGAAAAGCGTTTGATTATTGATGTTGATCTCAGCAAAACCTCAAATATGTAGCAATATAACAGGTGATCCTATAAGTGATCAGTGCCTTATCTATTGGGCAATTCATACAAAAACCTAACACACATCCCTGAAAATCACTGATATGTGCCATACATCAGGACTTCCTGATCTATCTAACCACTTTGTGAACTAGACATCTGCATCCTTCTGAACCTCATACTCGACTTATCCCTTCATGAAATCTGCAATCCTATGATGAGGAATCAAGCATTTACATAACTCTTTGAGTCATCAGAAAAATAAATCAACATATACAACCAATAAGTTGCAACTGAGTTTCATATTCTTTGTTTACAAAACACAAAAGATCACAAACAACATGAATGAGAGACACGATATCAGAATGAAGATTGACTTGCTGCTGCCTTATCATTCATTTCCTTCAAACAAATTACAATAAGATGCATGAAATTTAAATGCAAAGCTACCTAACAGATCAGACTATCTGTATTCTTATTTCTACTGCTGTTCACATGAGAGAAATTGCTGAAGAAATATGTGGTATCACAGTATGGGAACATATCAAAACTGGATCCAAAATTTGGTATCTCAGTAGTGACTAGTTTTTCTCCAAAGACTGGAACCCTTACAAAGTATCAGAGAAAGAAAGATATAGACAAGAAAGAAATCTCGGATCTGTTCTGAAAATGACAAGTGTCCACTTGAAAATCAATCTTCTAGTAACTAAAAAACTTCTTTCTTTCCTTATCCCTGATTTGACTCATTTCATCATTTCCTGTTACTGATTTGAAAATATTCTCTAAGTAATGATGAAAACCGTTTGAGTCATTCACATATTTGATTTGCCCATTGAAATGCTTGGCAAAAATCGAGTTAAATTGAGTGAATGTGAGAGACGTGAACTCCAACCGCATTCTTACCAAGTTTTACTGATCCCCTAATTGGATTTTTAGTTTTTTACCTGTTCCATTGAGAAAAACCCCAAAATTTACATTTTTGGCTATAACTCAAGCCAGGAGGCACCTGTGCAAGAACCAACCTCAAAATTGGAGAATTCAGCTCTTCCCGGTTCCGGTGGTATATTGGAGCATCTATTTTGGACAAAATTTGACCCAGATATAGCCCTCTGAAGTTCAAACCTCTGCTCATGTCTCTATGACAATATTTCACAAATATATGAACTTTCAAAAGTTAAAACTATATCAGAAGTTCAAACTTCAGTTAAAAAAAAAGACCATGTCAGTTTCTTGGCAAAATAATTTTAAAATGAAAATTTTAAAATCATTTTATTTTTCCTAGCCTCTTTAATTTTGGGTCAACTCCAAGTTTGACCAATGCTTCATTTTAAAATCATTTTATTTTTCCTGGCCTCTTTAATTTTGGGTCAACTCCAAGTTTGACCAATGCCACATGTCACTTTCTGATTGGCTGTTGACTCTTGCCGAATTCTTGAGTTTTTCGGCGACCTCGCTATGTTGCTAGCCAAATTTTTCAAGATTTTTCGGCAAGCGACATAGCGACCTGCCGGATTTTTGACTTTTTTGGCTGCTTATAAGCTGCTGATGTCATCATTTGGGCATGCATTTTCTTTCAAAATTTACTTCATTCCTTCTAGCCGACTGGGACCCACGTGCACCTACCTTGCCTTTTCAAAATGCTTTGTCTTGTTGACACTATATGTTTGAGTGCAAAAGCATATAAAGACTAAAAATACTTCCCACTTGCTCAATGTGGGATAATGTTCCTCAATGGTTCTTGCTCTTTGTGTTTGCTATGATTGCTAAATGCATGAGTTTTCTTTTGCTACATATGTGTGAGTTGTTCCAGCTCCTTTGGCATGAGTTTCTTATTCCAAACGTGAAGCTCCATCTTGGTGGTCATTTTTGCTATGAATCTACAGACTTTTCATTGTAATGGTAATTTGTTATGCACATGGTCATTTGAAATGAGCTCCCCCCTTCTAAAAAACATGATATTGTTGCTGGAGGAAGCCATGGGCTTCAAAAACGTGGATACATGCTTCCTTGAGCTTTGTTTCAGCAGCAAATTTGTTCATTTCTCTAAAAAACGTGGATGCTTCTTCCTCTGTGGATGTTTGACTCTTTTCCTCGTGATGCCTCTGTTATGGCATGAAAGCCCTCTATTTTGCTCAATGCATCTGCACATTTTCTTAGTTTTCTTCTTGTGTTAAAACATTATATTGTCAAAACAAATAGCCCCTCACATTTATTTGATTCTTTTATCATTGAGAAAAAGTCCAATCTCATACATTTAGTGAACTAAGATAATGGCAATGACTACAGTGAAGCATTGTAATGATTGTATGTAAAACAATCAATTTAAAATTTCATTTTAAATCATTTATGCACTAGTGTGAAATTTGTGTCTGAAGGCCCGCCAGGTGGCCGTAAAAACTAACTCAATCAAGTAACCGGGCCATGAAAATCGGGATGAGTGTTCAATCCTGTATACTCTATCACACTGCAAATTTTCAACCCATGATGGATTCCCAGTCAAAAGATTTTAATTGCCAAACATCCATACTTCAATTACTCTGCAGACAAACAATGTTAAAAAACATAAACTGGGTTATTGATCACTTGGGGTTTTGAAAACTAGGATATAAGTTCTTTGCCATGAAGAGGATATAATTCCATGTTTTTGGCTCGTGAAGAATCACAGGGCACATTTGGCCAATTTCTGAAAACAGGCACTTGGAAATTTTAACTGGCAAATGTGTCAAAAAGTGATTTTTGGCAAATGTACGGACATAAGAAATTATGCAAATGGATTCATCATGACTTAAGAACTGGCATACTTCAAGGATTTCTAGGACAGAAAACAATGGTACAATCCATTTAGGCTAGCCAATCACAGGATCAAAGTTATAACATGCCGAACAGGGGTACGGATCAATCTGGATACCTTAGCCGTAACAAAACAATGCAAACTGGGTTTTTGATCATGTTAGCAAACTGATCAAATGGATTCGACATGATCTCAAAATTGGAACATATGAAGTGTCTTACCCCTAGAACACAATGCAAAAAGAATTTTTTCATTTGGGTCAACTGGGTCAAAGATATGATTGGTCAAACAGGGTTTCCTAGAATATTGAACAACTAGTTAAATGCACAAAATAGTAAATGACCAACTTTGCGGGGTGCAAAACCTAGTCAAACGGATTCAAAATGACTTAAAAATTGAAACATAGGTTCTCTATTATGGACACTAAACATCTCCAAAGTGACTAGTCATGACACAGTCCTGGGTAAAAGATATTCAGGTGCAAACTAGGCCTTTGATCACTATTTGACACTTGGTAGAATTGCAAATTTTGACACTAGCTCAAAATGGGACTTCACAGAATGATTTGGGATGGCAAAATAACATTGTGGATCATATGCATATGTCAAATGAAAGGTGTTAAGCCACTCAAACACCATCTAGGCCTCAAGCTACCAACTGACCACATGCATAAAAGGTACTTTAGGACATGATTTTCCAAAATTTTCAAAATGTGACTAAAAATGAAGCATGCAATTTTCAGTCCCAACATAATCCACTCACCAACTTGATTTTCTTTGAAATATGGAAAATTGTCTTCATGGGAGGAAAACCCATTAAGGAGAAGACGATTTTCAATTCTTCGCCTAGGCTTTCCTTTTAACTTTTATTTTTTACTTATTCCTTCCTTTGGGTTTAGAGATGTCGATAAGGAGTGTGAAGCTTCATTAGGGACCCACCTTTCATTTCCTTTCCTTTAGAATTAACTTTTGCGAAAAATAGACTTAATGGGTTGAAAACCCTCCAAGGAGAAGTCAATTTTGAGTTTTCTGCCTAAGATAATTTTGGGAGCTGTGATGAATTTTTAATACTTCCTAAGGTAGATAATCATATAGGAAATATGAATTTATCATAATGGTACCTTATCATCTTTGTATTGTGGCTCATATGCATCATTTTGTTCTCTTCATGAGAAACAACCTTGATGGGTTGAAAACCTGCCAAAGAGAAGGCAAAGTCTAGATTTTTGCAAGCTTGTTTCTGCATGGAGAAAATGATAGGCCATAAGTAGATATAACACTTGTGAATGATCTGTACATGTTACTTGAATCTCCATTGGATAAGGTACTAAACTACCCGCAACAACTCACAACACAAAAGGAAAACCACTTGGCTATGAAATGTGGGGAAGGGGAAGATAAAACATCTGATGAAGACTCTCTCCACCTAAGGGGGCTTGAACTTAGACTCAAACACCTAGGACTTTAGTAGGACATAAAATTTCCACTTTTCAAAATGGTGTGGGATGAAAAGTGGGGCAACAGGGACCCCAAACTTAACTAAGATATTTTCCATCAAAAAATCTCTCGTCACCTCACAAGTAGTTTTCTTTATAGGTGCCGCTTCAACCCAACTAGGAAAATAGTTAGTGGTAGTCAAGATGTGATTATGATGTACACTAGACATTGAGTTGAAGGGTCCTACAAAGTCCAAGCCCCATTTTTTGAAAGGATCTTCTATAATCACATGGCTTAAGGGAAGAGCTACTAATTTAGGCTTACCATAAAACAACTTGCACTTTTCACACTTGCCAACCCACCTATAAGTATCTACAAACATACTAGGCCAATAATATCCATTTCTCAATATCTTAAAAGTTGTGATGGTATACAAAAAATGTATGCCACAAGCATTATCATGGAAAGAATGAAGGATTTTATCTTGTTGATCCTTATCTACACATCTTAGAAAAATGCCATCCAGACCCCTCTTATAGAGAACATCATTTATTATCACATACTTGGCAAATTTTAACTTTAAATTCCTTCTTTCCTTACTAGTGAGATGTTTAGGACATTCACCATAAGTAACATAATAGGTGATATCTGAAAACCTATTATCCTTCAGACCTACTAGTAGTGCCAATAATTTGTTTCAGAAAATTCTTTATTTTCTTCTATCAACTTACACAAAACTTGTCCTTTCACAAGCTTCATCAACCTAATCTTCAAGTCAAACTCTTAAACTTTGGACACCCGAGCTTCTCTATTTTTCACAACTACCTCTTGTTGACTAAGGATACTTTTCACAGTTGTGTTTGGAACAAAAACCATGGACTAAGAATGCAATACGTAATATAGAAAGTGTTTTACTACTTTTATAAATGAAATTTCTTTTTTCTACATGAGAAAATACTTTAACTCATGATTCTTTAATGACACACTCATAAAAGAAATAGGGACTTCAATAACTTCTATATCATTTTATAAGAGGATGGAGGACATGGTATGTTCACTAGAACAACAATGAATAATAATTATCTTTTGTGATATAATGCATAAAAATATGGAAGACAATGTTGATGACACTTTAGCTATGTATAAGCAAAGAAGCACTCACTTAGATGACTTGAGTTTGATATTGGACTGCATAGAACAATTTTAACTTAGGCTCAATTCTAATAAATGTACTTTTGGTGTCATTTTTGGTAAAATACTAGGTTAAATCATATCCTCCAAGAGCATTGAAGTTGATCAAGAGGAAGTCAAAGCTATAATGGAAATGTAACCTCCTAAAAACATAAGTCTATTGAGAAGTCTTCAAGATCATTTGCAATCTATAAGAAGGTTTATCTCTTAATTGGCTGTTAGATCTCGATTATCCAACAAGAATCAACATAAGGGATCTATATGTGTGTGGAATGATGAATGTGAAAGGAGCCCTACTCAAGTCAAAAAGATTTTTCCAAATCACCTATTCTCATGCCTCCTATTCTTGGGAAGCCCTTGATACTATACATCTTAGCTTCAAACACTTCCCTAAAGGCATTATTAGCACAACATGATGAGAATACAAAGGAATAGGCTATATACTATTGTTGGAAGATTGGGTAGATTGTTGCAAGATTGGTTAGAAGCATGAATGCTGATGATATTCCTATGGGGGAGTACTACTATAATGATATGTTACATTCATGACCAAGTTTTTCATTGATGTCAACATAGCATGTTTTATGTCTACATAGTAGTCTTCTTTGGTATTTGATAGAAGAACAACGAAAAGATCAAGTTGGTACAGATGACTAGTTGAGCATGATAACCACATGTGGTTATGGGAGATACTTATTAGTATTTGGTAAATGTAGTTAATGTTGGAAGAAGAAAGGATAAGTCTAGAAGAAGTTATGTAAGTTTTGGTGATGTCTATTCTGAGATAGAGTTTACAGAGGCATGTTCTGGTAAACTAGAAATATCTCTTATCAGAGTTGATATCTTGATGATCGAGATTGAGGACATGGAGAAGAAAAGTTGAGGATGACTTGGCTAAGCTCACTTGTCATAATATTTCATGTATGGAAAGTTATTCAAGTTTCAAGGTAGAAGATTAAGGTTACTTCTAAGTGTAACATGTTCTTTATGTGGTCCTATAATAATTAATTAAGAAGGTCTAGCAGCTAACTCAAGGAATTATTTTATGGACTTACTATAAAGGAAGGACATTTTCCTTTATAATAGGTAAGATTTTGGAATTATTGGAAAGAAGCAGAGAGTGCAAAATGCAAAGTTGAGTAGAGCCATGTGGAAGTGAAGGAAACTTCATTGCTGAAGTTTTACTGAGTGATTCGAGGTTTGGTATTTGGATCTGATGTTCATGACCTAGTCTACAAGGTCTAACAATGATTTGTCTAGTTGATAGGATAGAGGAAAGGACTAAGGATAGAAGAATATAATAGTAAATTACTTGTTTGAGCAGTGAACTCTTCTTGTAGTTGAAATTGTATGTTTGGGCAGTGGCCTCTTCTTGCATACATTATACCACAACTCCTAATAGGGTTGAAATCTCCTAAAAGGGATTCAAAGTCTCCTAATAGGAACTCATTTTATTAAATGTTTTAATAGACTCCTAATAGGTTCCATCCTCTAACAAGGAACATTTATATTAGTATGTAATCTTGTGGCCATCATTCCCATCGAGGTTTTCCCTCTGATCAAGGGTTTCCCTAGTCAATGTATCTAGTGTAATTTTCTATCTGCATCTTTGTATGGTTTCTATTTACTTTGGTTGAATGGTTAAGTTTGGTTAAAGAAGATAAATATTTTAATTTTTGGATAATGGATTCACCCCCCCTCTTAGTTATCTTGTTGTACTATTATTTCTAACAACTATATAAATGGAATATTGGTTACTTATGAGATCAATTATAATAATATTGAGAAAACTTTATTTGTTGTTGTATTTGCCTCTCAAAAGATGTGACATTGCATGCTTTCTCATACTACCCATTTAGTAGAAAAAAATGACCCTTTTAAGTAACTTCTAAGTAAAGATGTGCTTATAGGTAGACTTTAAGTAGATGATGATTATCCGAATTTGATATTTAGTATGTCAAACATAAAGCCATCAAGGGACATGGTATTATAGACTAGCTCATTGATTTTCCACTCCAAGATGATGTCCCTATGCAAATAGAGTTTCTTGATTCAACAAATTAAATGAATTTTATAGACATAAACTAGAATGTGTTCTTTGATGAGTCTCACACTCAAAATGGTGTTGGTGCTAATATCCTAGTCATTACACCTCATGGATACATAATCTATATGATATACAAGATATTATTTCCATACAAAAATAATATAGTAGAATACAAGGCTCTTACCAATGATATCAAATTGGCTATTAAATGGAGGAGAACTAAGCTACACATCTATGACAAATCATACCTTGTCATGAATAAGATAAAAAATGAATATAAAACCAAGGATGAAAAGTTGGTTTTGTATAAGAAATTGGTTGATTCTCTAAGGAACTACTTTACCTTTATCACATTTCAATAAATTCCTAGATCTAAAAATAAGGCTGCAGATGTTATGGCTAGTTTGTCATCTATATTACAGCTACAAGAACATTAATCTCAATTTGAATCCTTGTTTGCAAGAGCTACATTTCCCTGCTTATGATTCCCATGATAACCGAGTCATTTGTATTATTATTGGTCATGACTCTTCTTGCTATGCTACCATTTACTCTTACCTTCATGATTAAATTGTCCATAATAATCTTACTTGTAATGAAAAACACCAACTCATCCATAGTGCCTCCCATTTTACCCTTTTCTTTGGTGACTTATATAGAAAGGGTCTAGATGGTATGCTCCTTAGGTGCTTAGAAATGGATGAGTCTGAACAAGCATTAGATGAAGTCTACAATTATATTTGTGGGTCACACTCTAACGGCCTTGCACTTTCATGGAAACTACTTATGGATGGTAATTATTGGCCTTCTATTCAAGTAGATGTCATGTGCTATGCTAAATCCTATAAAATGTGTCATCTATATGGTAACCTACTTCATGCTCTTTGACAAGAATTTATTCAATCTATACACATTGGCCTTTCTAGCAATGGGACTTTGACCTAGTTGGAAAGATAAACCCATCTCAGCCAACATACACAAATTTATCATCACTGCTATAGAGTAGTTCAATAAGTTGGTTAAGGTTGTTCCACTTTGTACTGCTATAGGAAAACAAGTTTCCCTATTTAGTTTGAATCACATCACCTATCACTATGGTATTCCCTCCTCTATAGTCACTAATAATGGAGGGAAGTTCAAGATCAAGGAGTACTAGTCTTCTATCTATTATCCCCAATAGAATGGTCAAGCTAAGGCTTCAAATAAAATACTAGTAAAAATATTGCATAGGACTATAGACAAGTCTAAAAAATATTGGCATCTATAGATTAATCTCGCATTGTGGGCATATCAAACTAGCATACACACTCCCACCTAGTTTATTGTTCTGAGATTGCGATTCTATCCTTATGAGTCTTGTTGAAAGGGTTGATCACTGATGAATATTATAGGGCTATGAGAATACATGACCATGAGGTCCTAGCTGAATGTTAATGTAAGGATGCTTTTGATAACATGATGGCTTACCAAAAATGCATGTCTACCAACTATAATAAGAAACTTCATCCTTAAGAGTTTTAATTTGGAGATCTTGTCCTTAGAGAGAATCTGAAAAATCAATAAAATAGAGAACAAAAAGGAAAGATTGAACCTAATTGGGTGGGTCCCTAAATTGTCACTACTGCATTTGGATTTGTTACATATAAGCTATCTACACTTGAGAGAGAACAACTCCTTGAGCCCATCAACATATTACACCTCAAGAAGTTCTATGCTTAGTGATTTTGCTGCTCAACACTTGTACATAACTTATAACCCTAAAAAATACAAAAAAAATATAAAAAGTATTGGAAATAATAATAATAAATAGGAAAAATAAAAAAATAAAAATCCTTCTAAGTTATGAAAACCTAGAAACTGGCATTACCTGAGACCCTTACACCCATGTCTATTAGCATTCCACTCTGCACTCATGAACTATTCACTTCACATTGCTTTGCTTTGCCTAACTTGGAACTGACTCTCATATAGGTCTAGTGGGTACAAACTATCTTAGCTTATCTTCTATTACATTGGTTTTTCTTTGGCATCTTGCTCAACATTTTTTTTAACACTCCCCTTGATATCAAGTGTTTCTCAACACTTATCAAATAGTTTGGCTATAGTATAGGATGTTGTGATACTTCTTGCTAGTAGACTTTCATTCTAAAGAGATGGTCATGTAACTTCTAAACACAATCTTAAATTAAATTTGTGACCGAGCATTTCTTGACTTGTTTTCTTTGTGTGCTGCCTATGAAGATTTCTTTGTTGAGTGTTCCCTCCCTAATAGTCTCTCAAGGATGTCATGGACTAGAAGACTGGGGCATGGAGAATGTTTCCTTTCATTTTTTCCTATGGATATACCTTTTCAATCTTAAGTATCTCGAGCATCTTTCTTTTCTCACTTGACACTTGGGGCCTACAAAATATCATCCTTGTTTGTTTCTTTCAAGTGTGTACTTATGGTCATCTTGATATTTTTCATCTCGATGCAAGCATAGTCTTCCTACACTAAACCTAGGGAATCTAGCTCACTAGCTAGTCATCTTGACATTTTATGTCTTTGATGCATAGGTTGGGTTCCCACATACCTATCTAATATAGATCATATTCATATCTTCATAGTTATACTAGTGATGATTGAATTATGATCTAATATCCTTAATAAGGCTTAATGATAAAAACAAGGACCTACCTATATAACCATTGCAATTTCACCTTTGCATACTAGTTTTCATTTTAGGGTTTATTTTGGCTTAGTTTGGCATTTTAGTTTTGAGATTCCTCTTTATCTTTTTATGGAAATGTTAGCTAATCATGTTCATCTTCACACACTTCTTCTCGATCATATCTTGTGATCTCCTTTCGACTTTTTTTTGCCTCTTTTATATCATTTCATCACAAGGGAATAATATCATCATCACATCTAAATATATCCAAGTGCTAAGTTTTTCAAATCATGAGTCTATATCATCACATAGAGCTAAGCATATGAGAGAGAGAGATATCCACACATATACAAGTATATAAACATAAGATGAGCATATATAAATAGTAGCATACATATCAAGATCACATGAGAACATAAACATAAGTGTTGAACATAGATACATCCATTACATGAGTATGTAAAGAGAAGAGATGAGTACACAATGATAATCCAAAATCCATTATCTCATACACACACACACACACACACACACACACACACACACACACACACACAGTACCAAGTATGAATCCAACATGGGTACAAAAAAGTTGGATGTGTCTCTCAAAATGATACATCAACATGTTGAAAGGACATAACACCTAAGGGACCTATGACTGACTCCCTCCCTCCTAGGTTAGCTAGTTGAGGAGGAGGTGTCTCTATTCTATCTAGTGGCTATATAGCTCCCTCTAATCTCCCTAGTCTCTCTAAATAGAGAGGATTCACTAATTTATTAGTACTATAACTATGTACACACCTTGGTAGTAGGCTTCCCTTGCACCCTACCGCTCTACCTCCCATCAGGCCTCTACAAGATCATCTTGTAGGGACCACTCTCATCTATCTACCTTTACCATAGCATCAATCAACTACTGATCTCTCATAGATATCACATTCCATGCCTATTGTAGCTCTACCTCTAAAGCCCTGATCCTTAGTTCTCTCAAGTTCTCTCCCCAGTTGGTACTTGTTGCTCCTTTATTTTTTTCCTTCCCCCTCTCTCTCTACCCAAGTCCATATGATAAGGCTCTCCTCCTCTGCTAGCTATACCTCCTCATCCTCCTCCTCTACTACCTACACTCTACTTCTAGACTTACTTTGACTACCAGATAGACCCCCAGAGTTTCTTGGTCTATCCCTACCTTCCCCCTCTCCCTCCATCCCATCAATCACCTCCCTCATCATAACCTCCTCTCCCATCATCCCTTGATAGTGCATATGGTATCATAAACATGGGGAAGGGCCTCCTCCTCATCTCTTGTGCATAATCAAGAGATACTCTTGCATCTATAACTACTAGGAGATAATCCTAGGGTAACCATTGTAGTCCTTGTGTCTCATGAAAATATGAAAAATAATTGAGAATGGGTAGCCAAACCATTTCCTCCTCTTTTTGGATCTTATCATAGGTCATCATCTTCATGGGAACTCTTTGCCTTCAACCAAACTACCTCCATGCACAACTAATGCCAAACCACTCCATAAACCTTGTGTGCTTTTATAATAGAGGCTTTTTATGGAACATGTTTCCAAACCCCTCTTGATCCTCTTGGAAGCCATTGTATCCCACATAGGGCCTCTAGTTGAATGAGGTAAACTCATCTAATATCTTCTTGTAGAATGATACATCACTACCATGTGGTTGGATGATGAACCTTGAGTACCTATAGTTGTATGGGTACCTCCTCTCTCACAGATGTACCCTTGATTAGGTCACTACAATGTGATCCCATGCTCACACCTATGCCAATATGGCTCTGCATGCCCAAATCCTACCATCCTTGTATGTGATCACATGGAGCTTGTCATACATATCTACTAGGTTGGTTGGTCCGCATGTCACCCACTATAGGCTCCCCAATAGATCCATCACCAATATACCCTACCTACAAGGGAAGCCCTTTTCTCTCCTATCTATGACCAATTCCTAAGCTATAAGGGATCATACTATACACATCACTAGATTATGATCTCCATAGTCTATGATCAACCACTCTCAAACAATATTTTTGTCTACGATGGTCACATCCTATTATACCTCATGTAATACATCCCTTTCATTTACTAGAGACTAATCAAAATAAACTTGTGATACACAAACCTTACAATAGTACTAATACCTATAAGACTAAGTACATATGAAAATCAAACATGCTTAGGACACTCATTGGATATCCATGACATGCTACTCATAGGATACAATATACATCCTTTAATATGATTCTTGCCTCATTAGTTAGGAGATGGAAGGTGCTATGCTCGTTGTGCTACCTCTTGGCTAGTGTTATCAAGAGGCCATGGTTTTACTAGATATGGGGAAAAATTCAACCTCCCTCTATATGTGTCATTTGACTAGGGAACTAGCCATAGCCCTACCACCTCCAACGCTCTAATAGTCAAGGTTTGAAACACCTCCTACATAGAAAACATGTCAATTTGTTAGCACATATTAGATGAGAATCAAAATGAAACTAAAAAGGATCATAACTCAACTTCTGGAGAAAGAAACTAAGTCTCTCAAATGAAAAACAACACAAAATAGACATAATATTGATAAAGTGGTTGAAATAGTATCCTATGATACTTTGATTATACTTGTGCAATAATTTTGGCTAGTGCAATACATTACAAGGTATCACATGATTGATGGGCATTGGAATAATTTATAATAACTAAAAGGGGAGGGTGAATTTTTTATCCAAGGTCCAAATGTACAAATAAAATTTTTCAATACTCAACAAATACATGTGCATACATTGATTAGATCATAAAATGTCTCAAACCTTTGTATATTACCGTCCTAGGTCAAATGAACTTTGCAAAAATGTAAACATAAAATATAAAAAATTCAATCACACAATTTTGAAATAAGGATTTAATGTGGAAACCCAATTTGGGAAAAGCCTCTAGTAACATGCTACCAATTTTCATTCTTCTGAAGTGAGCTCTATGAGGAGAAAACCCTTTTAAAGGCTACAATGCACATTGTTAAATGTGACCTTGATTAAAGAATTTCAATCACCCTATTAAAAATGAGCCTTGTTAGAGGAATTTAGAACATTCCATTAGAATATCACCCAATTAAAGGATTTACTCATGATTATTAGGTCAACCTTAATCCAAAGGATTTATCTAGACTAATACAATTGCTAGAAATTAATGGTAGGACTTGATCTAATAACAAAACAACTCACTTTCAAATTTTAGATCTCTCATTTAGCTCTCCATTCTACTTGGCATTCATTTCCCTTCATCTTTGATTTCTTGTTCACCCTTTGGTGTAGGAGAACCTATAGTAAATCAATATCAAACCTCAGATCTCAATAGAAAACCTCAAAAATATTAATTAATAGGCATCTAGACCAAAGTTGTATGACTTAGTTCCAAGAATGGCATTGCTATAAGCTCTTGGTCAACTATGGTCAAAGATGGTCAAAGGACCCAGAATCTTAGTATTTTGGATCTTTTCATTTTTTATCATGTTTAGGACCTATTTGGGTGATTAGATTTAAGTTTTCATAACATTTTCTTATAAAGCGCAAAAAGTGCAAAAAATGCAAAATTGCTTGAAAAGTTGTTAAGCAACTTTTTGTAATTCAAAGAAAAAGATTCCCCAATGGCCATAACAAGTTTGAAATGTTGTTGTGACCATAGGAAGGCCTATAATAAGAACTTTTAGGTAGGTGATAGGTAGAGATGATGTACATTCAATTTTTAATCAATAAAATAAACTATTTTTATTGCAACAACCTATTGTTCTATATCACACAAATTTTTCCAAAGTTTAAGACCTACATTTCTAGATTGGTGGATGAAATAACTTTCAAATGCTTCTATTTTAAAGTCTCCATCTATTCCCTAACTCAAGATATTCACATTTTTGTGTAAATAGGTTCAAATTTCTTGCTAACCTAGGGCTTTGAAGCATTTTCTAGCATAGTGGAGGATTTCACCATGGGAATTTAAGGGTCTTTGGTGAAATCCTAGTAATGGATATGTATTTTAAGATGAAAGTGGTTTTAATTTTGTACTTACAGTGATCATTGAGAAATTTGATGCCCTAGGCATGCATTTCCCATGTGCATGCTAGTGAAAGGATGCAAAATCTTTAACAACTGCAATATGGTCTATTTTATCATTTCATTTTCAGTTTAATTTGCAAAATTTCTAAAGACTTTGATGTTTAAGAACATGATTTTTATGATAACTTTAGACATATGTGTGCATAATTACTTTCTAGGACTAAAATAAATATGCTACGAAATGATATGTCATTTGATTACAAAATAGTGAGAATGATATTTTTTCTTCCTTAGCTAGGTTGGGTAGTTCTCTTGCAGCAATGTGACATAGGGTAAACTAATTTAGATGACATATTTTGAATTAGTCTTGATGTATGTTATTACTTTGGAGGCACTAACATTTTGTAGACTTAAAGGTGAAGTCAACTCAACTAAGTAGAGTTAGCAGCTTGAGAAAATGGTGGTAGATTTCATTAATGACCTTCCACAATCACCAACCATTTCATCCATAATAGCTAGTACCTATTTTTAGGAAAGCAAGACTCAAAGTGGGAAATATAGGGGTTGTGAGCTCCTAAATTTCCTATTCCATTTGGCACCAAAATTAATTCATCTATTGTAATATTCAATGCCATCCATTGTTTCAGTAGTTGATGGAGTCTAAAATCTAGGAATTCTATTCCTAGTTTGTGCTTAAATAACTGGAAGTCTATGTTCTAGAGTAGCTTTCTAATTAATTAGTGGTTTTTAGTAGAAAGAAGAAATTTTTGAGTACTGAATGTAATCTTGCTATTTATCAATATATATGTTTATTGTTGTTATGAATAAAAAGATCATTTCAAGTTTCCATCTCTGAGTCGTTCTATGTCACTTCTCTGTGGGGACCCACACAAGGAGTAAACTAATTAGTTAGCATAGGATTTACCTTTAGTTCATAGAACTAGAGTAGAAACTATTGTTCCTATAGCCACTGATAGCAAAATTAGTGGACTATTCTTGTAGCATAGGCAATTGAAGTAGTTCTCAAATATATTCTCATGCTTTTTAAAAATAGATTTGATTCTAATATTTAGTGTAGATTTCTTGTAGCATAATCATTTTAATTTCCATAGAGTAAGTCTTAAGTTTTAAGAAATTTAAAGCATATACTTTGCAGACACCATTTCAAGTTTACATCCCTGGTTGATAAATTAAATAAGTCCAAATGAGTTGGGTTAGAAACACTCAGAATGTCCAATCTTGGATTAAGCAGTCCATTACTATATGATTTTGATCCCTTTCTTTGGCTAAGTACTAGATTCATTCAATCGCCCTTATTTCCATTATGTTCCCTCTAGAAACTTCTCTTATAATCCTCTACAAATTTGTCTTCAAATGATTTATCTTGAATTTTGTGCCACCAGCTCATCAAGCTTATCGTCAACATGATTTACATAATTCAAGAAATCAACTTATGTTAGCTTAGATTCATCATGTCTTCATCAAACTCTTTATGCTATCACTTAGAAATAACTAACTTTTGATGCTTAGTCATACTAGGTTGCTTGACATAAACTAAATCTTGCTTAGTCAATACTGCCATCTTCTGATGCTTGACACATACTAAATTTAGAATAACTCAGGGTGGGGGTGAATCAGTTATCCAAGGTCCAAATGTAAAGATAAATTTTTTTATTACTTAGCAAATACATATGAGTACATTGATTTGATCATACAATGTCTCAAACCTTTGTATATTACTATCCTCATAACTAAGAGGTCAGTGGTCATAGTTGACTGTGAAAAATCTCTAAGTCCTCCTAGATTTGGCTTCATCAAACTTTTCCATGTAGGAAATTGTTCTTTGTTTAGCTTGGGCACTTCCTTTCTATACATCTTGATCTTTAGCTTCAAGTACCTTTAAACCATTTCCTTAGAAGCACCAAATGCTCTCATACTGATTTTTGGAATAATTTAGAATAACTAAGAGGGGGGGGTGTGAATTAATTATCCAAGGTACAAATGTATCGATAAAATTTTTCAGTACTCAGAAAATACATGTGCATAATTGATCAGATTCATCAAATCTTCATCAAACTATTTATGCTATCACTTAATAATAACTAACTTTTGATGCTCAGTCAACACTAGGTTCTTGGCATAAACTAAATCTTTCTTGGCATAAACTAATTTTTTCTTTGTCAATAGTACCATCTTTTGATGCTCCACAAATACTAAGTTTTCTTTTCTTGACACATACTGAATTTTTCTCAGCCTGACTAAATTCTCAACTTACACTATTTTCTTAGCCAAGCTTAGCAAACACATACTTTTTGTATAGAATTTATCTTGTCTTTTCTTCAGTATCCGTTCATTGTAGCTTTAAGTTGATAAACAATACACTATATCATCAAAGTCTTACTTGGTCTTCGTGCTCCTTTTATACACCATATAACTCAACCTTTTTCTAGGTACTCTTGTTATCCTTTCTTTTCAAATCCTTTTTGTTAATCAATCAAATGAGAGCATTCTAAACAAACTTATCAATTATCTTACCAACAAGTAGTAGGTTTGACATCAGTGACAAAATAATGACTGTTCACATGACAGTTTTCATACTACAACAATCCTCTTTTTCAACAATCTCCCTCTTTGGCATTGATGGAAAACTAATACCAAAAAGAAACTTAATACCTTTTATTGAAATCTCTCCCTCTATTAGTATGTAACCTTCCTCTTTATAGGTTACTACTTGCTTTGCAATCTTTTTTCTTCTTCAAATAAACTCTTTCTTCAAGATATTTAGTGTAAACTCTTCCTCTTTTTCTGATAAAACTCTCCCTCTTTGAAAACAATGCCAAAGACTTGTCATCTATTCATGTAGATATTTACAATTCAAGCTTCCTTGATAAGGTTCTCCCTCTTTCACCTTTCTTATGACTATAAATCTTCTATTTCAGTTCCTTCCCTACTTTAGGTAGTTCCTACAGTAAGATCCACTACATCAAGTTGTAAAGTATGTCATTCAACTCGAATGATGTAGGGCACTACTATTACTTCCTTAAGTAGCTTGAGATAGGGGTATCACCCCTAGCTTACCTCTAAGATATTCATGTACATCCTTTGGTAAAGCCTTTGGGAATATATCATCTATATGTTTCTTTGTATTCATATATTCCATTTTCACTTCTTTGTCCTAAACCAATTCTCTAAAATAATGATATTTGATTGCAATGTTCTTTATCTTTGTGTGCATCACAAGATTCTTAGATATGTTTATAGAACTTGTATTATCACAGTAGATTACCATAGGTTCAATGATTTCTTCCTTCATTCCTTTGAGTAGTTATTTGATCCATACAATATTTGTACAATTTACTGCAACAACCACATATTTAGCTTCAACAGTAGATTTTGAAATATAATTATGTTTCTTGCTAGTTGAGGAAACCATTTTTTTTCCTAAGAAAAATGCTCCACCACTTGTTCTTTTCTTGTCATCAATGTTTCAAGCCCAATCAACATTTTTATAGGCTCTCAAGTCAAACTTGTCATTCTTCTTGTAGTATAGACCATAGTCTTGTGTACCTTTTAAATATCTTATAATCCTTTTAACAACCATTAAGTGATTCTCCTTAGGATTTGCAATCTGTTTTGCAAAAATTCCAATAGCTAGTGCAATATTAGGTCTACTATGAACTATATATTGCAACTTTCAAATCATAGACCTGTACAATGTTTGATTTACATTGGCAGAATCATCAGTTTTGGATAGTTTATGTCCTATCACCATGGGAGTACTAACTAGTCTTGAATCTTCCATACCAAAAGTCTTCAAGATTTCCTTTACATATTTGGAATGAGTAATGTAGAAACCGTATTTCATCTGATATACTTGTAGTCCAACAAAGAACTTTATTTCTCCAAACATATACATCTCAAATTCTTTCATCATTTCATTTGTAAATTTCTTACGTAATACATTTTATCCTCCAAATATAATATCATCAAGTAATATTTGAGCTAGTAAAATTCCTTTACCTCCTTTTGTCTTCAAGTATAGATTTTTGTTTTCATCACTCTTGTCAAAACCAACCTTCACAAGATAATTGTGCAATATTTCATACCATGCTCTTGGAGCTTACTTTAAACCATATAAAGCTTTGTGCAATCTACTCACCATATTTTTATTGATTGGATCCACAAATCCTTTAGGTTGTTCAATGTAAACCTCCTCTTCTAGTATACAATTTAGAAATGCTGACTTACCATCCATTTAATAAACTTTGAATTCTTTATAAGTAGAATAAACAAGTAGAGTTCTTACTCCTTCCAATCTTACAATAGGGGAAAATGTCTCTTCATAGTCAATTCCCTCTTCTTGTGCATAAAATTTGAAAACTAATCTTGCTTTGTTCCTTGTTACTCACCATTTTCATCTAATTTGTTTTTGTGTACTCACATTGTTCCAATAACATTCTTGTCCTCTAGTCTTGGTACTAGTATCTAGGTTTTGTTCTTTTCAATCAGATAAATTTTTTCATTCATGGCTTGAATCCATTCTTCATTGTCTAGTTCATACTTCACTATTTTAGGTTCATGTGTGCTTGAAAAACATGTGTCATTTCTTAATCTATTCCTTGTCATTGGTCTATCCTCTTTTCCTCTAATGGTTTTTTTAGCATGATGATGTCTTTTGACATATTTTGATAATCTTAGCTCTATTCTTCTTTCTTTAATACTCAGTCATTCATGAAGTTCAATCTCAAGTTGACTATGTACTTCTTGTTAGAAATATGGTTAGATAGATGTATTGATGGTTGTCATTTATAGCAACATGTTTTCATTTATGCATTTAGAGATAGAAAATTGTCTAAGTGTTATATAGTTTGTAGTAGCATTAGAAGATGTGATGTGTATGGATGACTCATTGAGAGTTAGCTCATGCATAGTTAATGGAAGCTCTATGAAATTTTCATGATGATGTGTACCAGTGTGCAGGTGTGTATGAACAATACAATGAGAGTTATGATTGAAATACTAGTGCAAGTATTTAATAGAACAAAATAGAGCATAACAGAGAATTGAAGTGTATGACTTGAGGAATTATTTTGGTTACAACATAATTACAAAGTCACGATGAGTTGACTATGTGGATATTATTCCATATGTTATTTTATATTATGTCAAACATGTGAAGACATGAAGGCCAATTGAGAAAAGAATTATGAAGATGTGAGGTATAAGTAAAGATCTTATCTTGTGAAGATAAGTGTGTTGTGCAAGTAAAAGAAGTGAGAGACACTATATGATCTATGCAAGATTTGTAAATGATGATATGAGAACTACATCTAATGTTTGATTACAAAAAGTGCAAAGTACATTAGATAGAAAGTATTGTATGTATATCTATTCTTGTGAATAACTAAATTCTATGATTGCATATTAGGGTAGTGGGCTCTTCTTGCATACATTTTATTTTTTCTACCAACTCCTAATAGGGTTGAAGCAACTCCTAACAAGGTTGAGGCTTCTAAAAAGGCCTAGTCTCCTAACAAGGATTTGAGACACTATATGTGTTTCATAGACTACTAACAGGGTCAATATCCTTAACATGATCCTATTGTTTAGTAAATCATCTGTTGGGTATCATCACCACTGGGGTTTTTCCTTGGCTAGGGTTTCCCTAGTTAAAAAATAATGGTGTTATGAGTTCTCTATAAGCATGGCTATATTTACTATTCAACATTGTTTGTTTAATTTCATATGCAAGTTATAAAGTAATTAAGAATATTTAGTTGTGGGAGAAAGTTTTTAGAATATTGATTTACCATCCCTCTCAGTATTATCTATTTCTAACACTTCTCTATTAGGTAACTCATAATTCCTTTCCTGTAAATTGATCTTGGCATCCAAATGTACTTTGGCTTTTGACTATAACTCAACAATCACTAATTCTTGTTGATTAGCAACTTGGTTCATGGAATCATCAACATTAGCAAACATGCCTTCATATTAGCACATAAAGGTTCATCAATTTTTACATTTTCACTTTCCACAAATTTGTTAGCATTAGTATTTAAACACTTGTAAGCTTTACTTCTTGTGGAATATCCTAGGAATACACCTTCTTCACTTTTTGCATCAAGTTTACCATTTTTTTTTGTCCTTTAGTATGTGACACTTTCTTCCAAATACTTTATTATATTTGACATTAGGTTAGTATCCATACCATAATTAAAAGGTATGAAATTTTTACCTTTATTTACTTGTACTCAGTTCGAGGCATAGACAAATTTACTGACAACTTCTTTCTGGTATTTGAAAGCAACATTCTTCTCCATCAGAAGTATTCTAGCACAATCCATCACATATCTGTTTCTTCTTTTAGCTATCCCATTTTGTGTAGGGGTCCACGGTCTAGAAGTTTGTCTTTTGATTCCTCTATCATTAAAATTTTTTTTGAATTCATTTGATGTAAAATCTCCACCTCTGTAAGATCTCAAGATGTTAAGCTTTTACCAGTTTCCTTTTCATCTTTTTCTAGATACTACTTAAACATTTGAAAAGCATCAAATTTTTCTCACTAAAACATCATTGTCATCATTCTAGATTAATCATCAAAAAATATAATAAAATACTTGTCACGTTTGTATCTTTACACATCAGTTGGTCTGCATAGGTTAGAATCAACTAATTCCATAATTTCTTTTGAAGTATGAGTCTTACTCTTTAAAACTAGATTTTTTCATTTTTACTATTTGATATTGTTTGTAAATCACTTTATTAGGTTTCTTTAGTTTTGAAAAACCTTTAACTCTTTTCATCTTATTGATACTAACCAAGTTGTAAAAATTTACATGACATAATCTTTTGAGCCATAACAACACATCATCAAATTGTACAACAAGATAGGTTGCTTTAATCATGTCAAGATAAAATAGATTACCTCTTTTCTAGTCACCACTTCTAATGAGTTCTCCATCAACATCATAGCTCTGTCATTTTTGTTCACATAAGATTTCAATGTAGTTGCCTCATCTTCATTGGAATCATCTTTCATAGAAACATAGACAACTTCATCATCATGATCATCAAATTCATCATTGGATTATTCTTCAGTAATGTAACAAGCCTTCTTTTCCTTTTCCTTATAACCTTTGTTTCTCTCATCTTCTCTACCTATAAATTTGTATTCATTCTTTTTGTTTGAATTTTTAGGACATCTTGCTGTAATATGACCAACTTCATTACAATTAAAACATATGATGGGTAACTTACCTTTGTATTTTTATTTTTCTCTGTGAAATCTCCTAGCCAATAGTGCTTCTAGTTCTTTGAGATCTTTATCATCTATTTCATTGTTAGTAGCAACATTTTTGACCTTTTTCTTTCTCTTATCTTTAGGTTCTTTGAGTTATAGTTGAGCTTTGAAATTAGAGTCAATATTCTCATATTTGAAATTATCAAATTTTGAAAGTTCAAAAGTAGTGAGTCTACCAACAGTCATTCAAGGCTCAGATCACTACCAGGAGTACACCTCATTTTTTGTATAGAAGATGCTCTAATAGCATAGATATTTAGTAGGGTTCTTAACACTTTTTTGATCATGGTTTTATTTTCAATCTTTTCGTTAGGTCCTTTAATTCCATTTACAACATCATTGATTGTTCCACAATACTAAAATATAGTTTCACCTTCTTGAATTTTCATATCTTCAAATTCTCCTCTTAGAATTTCTACCTTGGCTATAGGAATTGATGAAATCCAACTCCATAGTGTGCCAAGATCACCTACATGAAAATAACTTGCTGAAGAGAAACCAAAGGAGCAAGAACTTGAAGCAAACAACACAAGAGAAAATATTTCACAATAGGAAAATGAAATTTCTATGTGAATGAATGAAATTAAAATGAGAGAGAGACCAAATATAAAGGCCTCAAGGAAGCTTGTAGAACAAGCTAGAAAGTGGTAGAAGATAAGGTTGACAACTAAGCATACTTCCACAAAAAGGTGGAATACACTAGAAGGGAACAAACTCTCATGTTGTCAACAAATCATCAACAACAACTAATAACTAATGCATTAACCTAAGTAAACTTAAGTAATAGAATAAATGATTAATAAATAATTATTTACTCTAACATAGGCTTTTAGTACATTCTTGTCTCCTTCATATATTTTTTGTAGAGCATCCCATATTTGTTTAGCGTTAACACATTCTTTGATGTCATCAAACTCTAAATAACTTAGGGTAGATGCAATCTCCTACATTGCCTGATTGTGTTCTTTCTTTTCTTTCAATTGTTGTGCAGTAAAGGCTCCAACCACTTCAACATATTCAATTATCATAGTTTATTGTACAAAATCTCCAAGTCCTCCTAGATACAACTTCAGCAAACTTTTCCATGCAGGAAAGTTTTCTTTGTTTATCTTGGACACCACTTTTTTGTACATCTTGATCTTTAGCTTTGACTAACTTCAAACTATTTTCTAACAAGCACCAAATGCTGTAATACCAATTATTAGAATAATTTAGAATAACTGGGGGGGGGAGTGAATTAGTTATCCAAGGTTCAAATGTACAAAACAAAAATTTCGTACTCAACAAATACATGTGCATACATTGATTACATCATCTAATGTCTCAAACCTTTATATATTACTATCCTAGATCAAATGAACTTTGTATAAATGTAAACGTGAAATATCAAAAATTCAATCCTATAATTTTGACACGAGGATTTAAAGTGGAAACTCAATTTGGGAAAAACCACTAGTAACATGCTACCGATTTTCACTCTTCTGCAGTGAGATTTGTGAGGAGAAAACCTTGTTAAAAGATTACAATGCACATTGTTAAATGTGACCTTCATTAAATGATTTCAAGCACCCTATTAAGAGTGACCCTTGTTAGAGGACTTTATTAAATTTCATTAGAATTTCACAAAGTTAAAGGATTTACTCATGACCATTAGGTCAACTTTAATACAAAGGATTTATCTAGACTGATACAATTGCTAAAAAGTAGCAGTAGGACATGACCTGATGTTATGGTTCCAATATGCATGCCCCATTTATAAACGAAATGGGGACCCCCTACTTTATTTTTTAGTTAGTCAAAACCCTAGTTCTAGGTTTGAGTCCCTTTTTAGGGTTTATTTGGTGTTTTAGTTTGCATCTAGGTGCTGACTGGAAAACCTAGCTGAGGAAAAATTGAGTTTTTAAGGAAATAGGCTTATTTTGTAGAAAAAGAGAGGTGCATTAGTGCACCTCAATTGGTGTGCTAGTACACCAAGTTGTATTAAGGAGAGGTATCCACCCTTGGGTGATGTGCAGTTGTGCACCTACATAGCACCCAAAGGTGCTTTGGCCGATAAAGCCCCCCAACCACCTTCTCCTCCACACTTCTCATTATCTTCAGTCTCACTCCCTTGAACCACAACTCTACACTTGATTAGGTGTGCTTCTTCACATCTCCCCACCTGCACAAAGTACAAACAAACACAAAAGTTAATAGCACCAAAAGAGGGTGCACATCGGTGCACCTACCCCGATGCATTGATGCGCACCCTTTTTTGCTTCTCAAAACATGTTAAACACCTAAAACCTTTAAAAGAAAACCAAAAAATACATAATTAAGGTGTGCATCAATTCACCTAACCAAATGCATTGATGTGCACCTTAAAACTTTAAATCCTAAGCACCTAATTCAATAACATGGGTTGCGCATCAACACACCCCATGAGGTGCACTAATGTGAAACACATAATAAAATGTGCAAACAAAAAATGGCACATTAGGCACACCTGTCACATGTGCCTACTGCACTTATTTTTTTTGCAATTTAGAGTTAAATAGGGCTCTTAGGTGTTTTCAAGCAATACAATTTTAGGGTTTTGATCGTGTTGTTAATAGGATGTTGTTCATTTATTTTTCCCTTAATTTTAGACTAATTGACATACTTTTTTTGTCGAGATTATGGTGTCATCCTCATCTTCCCTTGGGGAGAAAATGGCACTGAAACTAGTAGTATTTATGTTCCAAGGCATTCCAAAGAAATCATGCTTTCAAGATGACAACTCAAAAATTTGAGGTATTGATTTGGGACACACAGATTTGGGAGAATTCTTGAAGATATGCAACAAACCCACTAAGAGGTCCCAAATGATCTTTGCACTTATCCAATCAGGGCTTGTCAATGTAGCATCACACTCAATGTTGGTGTAGTCTTCAGAACATATTATGACACTTGCAGAACATTTTATCGCCAAGAAGAGGGTTGTAAAGAGCATAACAGAAGAGATTGCTCTAGATCTCTGACCCAAGAACATCAAGAAAGTGTTCCATCTCCTGAGGGTGGCTCAATTGATTAGGCTAACCTATGAGCAAGCAGAGTGGTGGTACTATAAACATATTGAAGAGGCTTTTGAGATCATTCAATCATTATACCTTATAGAGAAGACTCCCTTTGGAAAGAAAACTGGCAAAGTGGACATGACTAGAGGATATTTGAAGGAGGACATTGGGTACTCAATCAAACTCTTGAGTAGAGTAATGGGTTTTCTAGTAGCTAGAAACCTAAACATTTTCATGGTGCACTTTATTAAGATGATAAAGAAAGCTGAGATGCCACTGGACTGGGCTTCTACTCTCAGTAAAAATTTGTGTGATCAGTTGGTGACAACAAAGAACAACCAAAAAATTGACATGACATCATACTTGGTGTACTTGTTAGTCACAAGAGCAATAGATTATCTAGGGATATCCAAGAGGGGTAGCATGCAAGATACGAATGCATGGCCATATATCGTGTACCCTCAATTGGTAAAGAAGATTCTTTTAGAGAAAATCAAAGAGTACAAAATTGTAAATGATGCCTTCATATTTGCCATAATTTGATTCATAGAAGGAGATTATGCAAAGAAAATGTCAGATGATGCAGTTGCACAAATATCATTAGTCAGGGCTTATTACATCTAGTTCTATACATTCACATATTTGAGGGTAGCAGGTACAACTATTAACCCTAAGAAGATTCCTAGATATCCTGGTGATAGACTCATCTTCCTTGAGATCTCCCAACAACTCTTGTCTACATATGACAGAGTTTGAAAGCAACATAAGATATGTTGGACATGGCCTATGATTATAGGACCTTTTCAGGCGGATCAAAGGCAAGACATTTTTTCTTTTAAGTGTGAATGGGATCAATATCCTTTGGAAGAGTATAATTCTCCTCGGCCATATTTTGATAATATTGGGAGAGTGTAATACTTAGCAGGAAAAGTATTACAACATGAAGAAGCTATTGAATATCATTGGATGAATGTGACAAATGAATACAATGTTTGTATCAGGGATTATTGTAGGATGACTTTGTATTTGGCAAAAAAGGCCTTGAAGGTAAAGATTCTATTAAATATACTACAACAAGACTCAAAGGAGTTACCTGATCCTTTTTTCAACATGGACAAGATTGTTGAACAACCTATTATGAACACTAAGGTTGAAAGAGAATAAAACTTAGATATTAACCATAGGGCAAGGAACATCATCAAAATGATGCAAGATTGGATCAAGAAACCATTCAAACTTGATCCAATTCCTAAAATAATGATCTTTCATGCATAAGCCTGTCTAGCCAAAGGTAGAGGGAAAAAGGTCACCATCCCTACATTTATGGCTCAGTCACCAATAAGGTTGCCAGAGATGGTGCACCAACTCAATAGGCTGGCTGGTTATTATAGAGCTCAAAAGGGTAAAGGTAAGGGCAAGAGGAAGAGAAATTCTCCACAACAAGCTGAACTTGAAGAGGGAGAAATATCGGTGCCTCCACAAGAAGGAGAGTAAAACATACAAGCGCTAGAGAATGTAGAGGCCTCACAAGTCTTAGAGGATCCCCTAGTACCACCAATTTCACCAAGATAAGAATAAATAGAAACTAAGGTATAAGAGGTGTCCCCACCTTGAAAATCAAAGAACACTTCCCTATTAGTGCCAAAAAGAAGAAAAATTAAAACTTTAGTAAAGAGGATACAAAAGGTGATTAAGAAGGTGATCCCTTTTCTATTGATTCCCAAACCTATTTTAGAAGAGGTAGAAGAAGAGAGTGATGAGGATGCATAAGATGATCTACTACAGAGTAGTAATGAAGAAGAAGTTCCATGGTTATGCCACCATCTATCCTATATGAACCCATGTAGACCACCACATCAGAGGATGAGATGTAGCAATAGATTGATGAGTAGGATGTGGAGGGTATTGATGTCTTTAAGATGTTAGATTTTGATTTAATGCCCATGGGTACTAAGTTGGTTAGGAACAAGATCAAAGATACAACCACCAATCAATATCAACAAGAGGATTGTAGTCAGATGCCTCCCAAATCATAAGGACTTGTGATAGTTCCAGAATCTGAGCTACAAGTCACATTTTGTGTAGACAAGTGATTGGCTACTGCTCTTCCTCCAGGCATAAAATTTCAACAAGTCCAAATGGAACATCAAGAAGAGGCACAAGAAGTATCCATCAAGGAAGTGTCAAAAGAAGGATGGGAAAGTGAACAACCACAAAAAACTACTCAGTACATAGAGGTGAGGACTATGGACTCAACAAAAATAGAGACTCCCAGTGTGGATTCCACACAAAAGGAGAAGACTCTAGAAAGGAGTGAGAAGGGG
This sequence comes from Cupressus sempervirens, assembly GCA_028749045.1. Classification (NCBI taxonomy): domain Eukaryota; kingdom Viridiplantae; phylum Streptophyta; class Pinopsida; order Cupressales; family Cupressaceae; genus Cupressus; species Cupressus sempervirens. The sequence continues at coordinate 889,715,560 of CM053792.1, read as the reverse complement.
AAAGAAATTGTAGAAAAAACTCCTTCATCCTCTAAAGGAAAATCCCCAATGTAACATATTCCAAGGTAGCTTAGAAAAGAAGTAATAAGAAAAAAGAAGCAATAGTTCACTACTGAAGAGGAGGATATAATGGAATTGATAAAAGCTCTGAGGAAACTTGATTCACCTCCAAAGGATGCGCAAGCACTAGCCTTCATCATGAATGATTAGAATTAGGACTTATTTTCTCACATGGCTATGCCTCCTCAAGAATCAAATGTTGAAGAACTAACTCCTAAGGATTATCAGATCTAGGAGGTCATGCTTGGGAAGCCAACCTTGGAAACTGCAAAGCTAATGGTTATGATAGGGATGAAGGAAGTTCTTAGGAGCCTAGAATAGGATGGGGCAAAATTGATAGCACTTCAGTGACAAAATGAGATCCTTAAGGGATATTTGAGAAAAGTGGTTGGCCCTTTGGATCCCATTAATCCCAAAGAAAATCTAAATACAACAATTCAGAGAATGGATAGGGAAGTAGTGCAATTGGACCAATTTTTGAATGCCTGTGAACAATGGCAATAAAGTTTTGAGGAGGAAGGCATATTAATTATCCAAAGGAATATTAAGTAATTAAATGTTATGCTGGAGAATGTGGATAAGTTGGTAGCAATTTTGAACCAATATTTTTGCTTAATGGATGAGGTACATACCTGGGGAAAGGATCTATAGGCATTACAAGCAATCAAAGGCTAGAGATACCAAATGTTAATGGATGTATATATAGCTGAGGAGCTAGATAAGATAGATGATTGGATTGAGAAGATAGTGGATAGTAATAAAGTAATGGAATCATTATACACAAAGATCCATAGGCTCAAGGATTAAGCCCAAGAGAAAATTTTGGAAGCCAAGAGACATTATAGTGATGCATGTCTAAACATCTTTGAGGATGATGCATGGGAAAAGTTAATACCTATAGAGGTAGTAGTTTCAAAATTTTAGAAAACTTTTGATGATGTTTCTAATGTTGAGCATATTTGGTAGGAATTTAGAATAGAGGAAGCTTTGTTAGAGCTTGATACAAAACTCAAGAATTTTGCTAAAACTTGTATAGAGGTGGATAACTACATGCAAAAATTAAAGGATAAATATAATGCCTTAGATTTACTAGATGTGGTGTAGGTCACTAAGATAATCAAGAAATTCAAGGGAAAATACCCAAACATAGCTCTAGTATAAAAGGGAACAAAACCCAGAAGCTGGAATTTTAATTTTGACACTTTGTGAAATTTTGCAATTTTTGGCCTTTGAGGTGCACTGGTACAATAGGTGTGCCTAGTGCGCTATTTCATTGGTGTGCTGGTGCACTTTTTGAAAAGTGTTTTGGAAGATTTTGGAGAAATCAGAAGTGCATTGATAGTTAACTGCTAGTTCCAAATTTAGAGCTTTCCATGCATCAAAAATGCATTCTGGTAGTAGTTTAACTCCGATAGATGCATACTAAAGATGGAGTTTCTATTTTTGGCATTTATAGACACTCTTACATCAACTAAAGTCTATCTCTTTCTTATTTTCTCATCTCATCCAATTAATGATATAAAAATAGATGGAGTCATATTTAGCACTAGTTAGAGAGTCAGTTTGTAAATAATTAGATTTGTTTTATTAATTTAGAAGCATATGATTACATAAAGATATCTCTCACTCTCAAAAGAAATTTAGGAGATGATTTCTTATAAATATGGGATTGTAATATGTAATCAAGGCCACCATTATTTTTCAATAATATATGTTTTTGGTGCTTGCATTTGGAGTGTAGTGATTCTTGCCTAAGTGTGTTATATTTTGTGAATGTATGTTCATGGAATGTGATTGTGCCAAAAGTTTATTGCATTATTTTTTGTTGTGCAATCTTTTAATTCTAGTGTTTGCTATGGTTTTAAATTTTTTGCTAATGTATCTAGTTCGAGAAGCAATCACCCATTTTGTTCCTGCATAACATTTTGTCTTGCATGAGCACACTTTCCATGGCCTTGCAATTTGATGAATAGTGAAACATCTTACGATTGCTAAATTCCCATCAATGATTGCATCAGTTGAATTAAGGAAGTGCTACTCCTATTTTCATTGGTTACCCACAAATTTCTTCAAAGGCTTTACTTGTAGACATGTTGTTTCTGTAGCTTATGTTTGCTAGGATTTTATTTTCATGTTATTTTCTTAAACCTCTTGTCACCCTACCTTCATTGTTTAATTTAATAAACCCTTATGAAATTATAAATTCATATTAGTTGTATTGTTAGATTGCATTCATCAAAAAACATAAAAATACAAAAACATAGTTTTTTTTGTGTGTTTTATTCATTTGAAGCAATGAATAGATTTTACATCTTATACAAAGTTATCAGAACTAAAAAAGGCCTCCTTGTGAACATTCACATTTATCTTCAATTGAATGGATTCGAGTAGGTCACAAGATCACCTAAAACCTTGGAGTTGATCCCTAAGATTGACTTTTCAAGAGAGGAGTTCAAAAGGATTCCTGTCATTAAGCATCGTGCAAAATGACAGCTCAACAAAAGTTGGTGCTAGAAGGAGGGCCCATTAACATTCAGATTAGAAGAGAAATTTTCTAAAAATTCAAAAAATTCTACACTTTTTACAAGTTATAAATTTTTTTTGAGTTCTTGAGATTTTGAGGTGCATTGCTGCACCCACTGCACTACTACACCTACTACACTAGTGCACTAAATTCTAAGGTGTGCCTCATTTTGTGAGAAAGTGTACTTCTATAAAGGTGTGCATTTCAGCAAGCTTTAAGATCATCACCAAGTGCACATGAGTTTCTCATGCTTAGTTATTTTTGTAAACCTTGTAATGATAAAGGAATCCCTTGAATTCTACCACTTTCATTTAACCTTTCATCATCTTCTTCAACTTTGCCTCAATAACAACCACCTGGTGGACCACCAAATCCTCTGATGGCCCTTTTTACAAATATTGTAGACTCACCCATCAACTTGACAAGTATACTTAATGATCTTCTAAAGAATCCTAAGAAGTTTTTCCCAAGGTTCATCTATGGAGAGAGATGAACCACTGAAGATCACATCAAGGTATTCAAGGAAATTTGCAATCAAAATCAGATTGCTAATGAGAATATGGTTCTTCACTTATTCCCCTACTCTTTTGGGGAAGTTTCTTTTAATTAGCATGTTAATCTACCACTTGGATGTATTGGTGAATGGGGTACTTTCAAAAAATTGTACTTGGAACAATTTAAAACTTTCATCAATCTAGTTGTGATACATCAATAATTCATATCAATTGAGCTGAGATAGTGTCATGCTTCAACCATCACTTTCACATGACATACCATAAGTTGGAAATTCCATACACTTTACTTGTTGAAGCTACTATTTAGACTTATCTGAACACTATGGACCATCTCACTACTATTTTTTTGAGAAGACTTCTAGCAATAGATATTGACACATTAGACAATGTCTTTATAAAAGCAATTACCTTCACTAAGGAAGTCAATCCTAATGGAGGAGGATTGATGCTTCTAGCTCAAGCTATTAACACAATGCCAACATACCTTATTGGAGCACCCATGATGCCTAGCCAATTCATACCTATGAATCTAGTTCCATTATAGTAGGCATGTACTCTGAAAAATCCCACTTTAACATATCTAGGATATGAACCTCCTTAAGCTACTTTCTTTGAACAAAAGGCAACAACTTTTGCTAAGATAGACAATGGTTTTTCCCTTGAGTTTGGTCAAATGAAGAAGACCATATCACAAGTGAACAATGAGCTAACTCACTTAAGGTTGTCATAAGGATTGAATAACAACTTTCAAAGAAATAATATTGGTCCTTACAACAACAAAAATTACAATAAGAATTTTAGTAGAAACAACAACACTAGAAATAATAATGCAGGAAATAATGCTGGGGAAACAACTCCAATCCTCCTAATTGTAATAGTGGCTTCCAAATATAGAACTAACAATGGAACATTCATCTGAATAATGGAAGCATTCTTGCAGATAACAATAACAACAATGTTCAATATGATGATATCAATAAGTATGACGATGGTCAAAACATAGCTAACAATGATGGTCCATATTATAATTTGAGAATCAAGAGATGAATCAAAATTCACAAGAAAATGATAATGTCCCTCTTATATAGTTTAATTCTATGCTACTAGAATCCTATTATTCTATACAGAATGTACAGGTAGAACAACTAGCCAATGAAGAATTCTCTTTTCTTTTTAGTCAAGAACCAGACCTTCAACCTAAATAGATGTTTTCTTTTCACAATGACAATCAAAATAGATACAATTTGAGAAGTAAAAAAGAACCTATGATGAATGGGATTCCTCCAGCACTACAACCAAATCATCCTGACCTGATAGCGAGTAACAATCTAGTACCAATTAGGCCACCATATACAGGATAATAGAGTTAAAACCAAGGAAATGTGCCAATAATATCAAAAAATCCTACTTGGTCTACTAAAAAATTATAGTATGGTGGAAGATTTGAAACAAACAAAAGCCAACATGTCTATGTTTGACATGCTACAAAACTACCCACATCAACGAGAAGCTCTCATGAAAATTCTAGATCATACAAAGGTATCCCATAATATGAATATTGTACCTCAAAAGATAGTATCTCAATAAGTTAATGATTTGGAGGCAATGCAAACTATGTTTAAAGACAAGGTTGAGGTGCCCCCATTTTTGCTTAGCATTTGGATATGTGGAAAGAATCTTCATAATTGCTTAATTGATTCAAGAGCCTCATGTAATGTTATGCCATGATCAATAACACAAAGGTTGGGAATCACTACTTAGCCTTCTAATCGAATAGTGATATAGCTAGATAAAACATAAGTGAAAGTCATTGGTGTGTTAAAAGATGTTTGGAAACAGTTCACCATTGACCCTCAAATTCAAGATGTCATCAATATACATGTGGTCGATATTTTGGAAACATATGGATTGCTTCTAATTAGAGAATGGATGAAATTCCTAAGAGGGTTGTTTTCTATGGATTTTACTCAATCATGGTAACCATAGAAAGGGTTGAACAATCAAATCAAGATAGATACAAAGCCAAAGTTAAAAATAATGATTACCAAATATAATGCTCCAAATGAGGTGGCATTCTTGCAATTGGATTTGGGCTCTTAAAAATTAATGGAATTTGATACAACTTCAACCAAAATATTAGATGATTGAGATGAAAAGTATAAGGTTCTAATCCCAAAGGATGAGATCATGAAAAAATTCATAGATAACATGGTAGCTAACTTACAATGTTTAGGAGAAGAAGTTGACCCCAGTATCCAACTTCTCCTAGGATTTTAATAGTTTCATAAAGTTAGCCATTCAAAGTTTGAATGATCATTGTGTCAAGAAGCAATTGCTAAGGTATTAACATAGATGACGGGAGAAAAGAGTGGTGACATTCCAAAAGATGAACCCATAGAAAATCAAAGTCCTATAAACATGTCTAAATCAATTGAAAAGATTATAGAAGAAATCAAAGATTTAAATTTTTCATATAGTGGTAACTCTTTAGATGGTGGAGGTTTGTCTCCTCCTCCCTCAGGAATGATCAAAATTTAGAGAAGAAGATGCTCCGTGAAAGGTAGAGGATGGACTTTAGTAGTCATCCATCCTAAACCCAAGGGGTATGAAATTAAAGAATTTATAAGGGGATTTCAAGAAAAACAAAAAAAACATACATTCTTGGTATTAAAAAATAACAATGGAAAATTACTAAGCCCACCCCATGAAAGGCTACAATGGGTACCTAAGAGACAATCCTTCCAAGCCCAAGTGAAAGATAAATTGAGGATGAATAAACATAAAGTTAGAAAGCCTAAGGAAGATCCAATTTGGACACTTTGCTTCAATGGTTCCAAATGCAAGTTGGGAGCCAATGTAGGTATTGAGTTGATCAACCCAAAAGATAAGTCTTTCTATGCAACATATCGATTACAGTTTAGACGTACTAATAATGCTGTATAATAAAAAGCATTGATCCAAGGAATTAATTTTGTACTGGAGAAAGAAATTATAGCTCTCATAATCAAAAGAGATTCTTAGTTAGTTATACAAAAAGTGAAGTCATTATACTCTTTTAATGATAAGAGGTTGCTCACTTACAAGAAAAGAGTATGGGATATAATGGATGATTTTGAAGCTTTGAACATAAAGTCCATTCCAAGAAGAAAAAATATGGTAGTAGATGCTCTCACTATCTTAGTAGGCACATTACATCCAGTCAAAAGAATGAAATTTAAATGATTTTTAGTTAAATTGGTTACTACTCCTATTCTAGACAATATCACAAACTTTCAGGTCTTTCAGGATGATCAATATATACTCAAATTTATCATGTGCAATGGCCACTTTAAAGGACAAGAGATTGATGACACTCCAGATGAAAAACTTGAAGATGATGAAATTGAAGAAAAAGATGGCATCCTAAATTTGAAGACCAACTCTATTCCTAAGGGTATGGTTGAGTTGGAATGCATTTTTTATCATGATGAATCAACACTTAATAGAAGAATGATCAAAGAATAGGGGATTGAAGAATGTGACTCCTACAACTTAGGTACTGATGATGATCCTAGACTGGTAAGGATTGAGAGAGAATGTAATACACAAGAAAGGGAAGATATAATTAAATTAATTTTAGAGTATTAGGATATCATTGCTTGGAGCTATGAAGAGTTGAAAAAATATGATCTTGAGATTATTATGCATGACATTCCACTAGAACTAGATTCTAAACCTTTTTGGAAAAGGTAAAGACCCATTAATTCTATCATTGAACCATTGATAATGAAGGAAGTTAAGAAGTTACTTGATGCCAAGATCATCTTCCCTTTTTTCCATTCTACATGGGTGGCTAATTTGGTTCTTGTATGGAAAAATACTGGGGAGATTCATCTTTGCATAGATTTTTGTAACTTAAACCTTGTATCTCAAAAGGATAACTACCCTTTACTTTCATTAGATGAGGTTTTCCAAATTGTAAATGGATCAAAGATGATGCCTTTCTTGGATGGACATTTGGGATATAATCAGGAAATGGTTTATGAAGAGGATAGGCTAAAGACAACCTTCATGACTAAATGGGGAACTTTTTCATATTGATGAATGTCATTTGGACTGATTAACGCAGGGGCTACATTTAATTGAGACATTGATAAAGCTTTTAAGAGATTGATAAAAAAGTGTATAGTCATCTACATGGATGAATTAACTATATTTTCAAAGGAATGAAGCACTCACATTTTTGATTTAAGATAGGTATTCAATAGATGTCATAACTACAACATATCTCTCAATCCCAAGAAATGTTTGTTTGGGGTCACTAAAGGAAAGCTCCTAGGGCATATTATCTCCAAAGATGGAATCTCTATTGATCCTAATAGAATTGAGGATATTATGAAGTTATCACCTTCTCACAATAAATAAGAGCTCAAGTCTTTCTTTAGGAAGACGAATTTTGTACGAAAATTCATAAGCAAGTTTATAGAAATATTTCTTCCCTTTAATGATTTACTCAAAAAGGGAGCTAAAATAGAATGGGTTCTGGAGATTAAGAATTCATTCAAGGATATCAAAGTGGCCATTTCTATGGCCTTATTATTGGTAAGTCTTGACTATGAGCTACCTTTCAAAATACATTCATTTGCTTCAGAACATTCATGTGCCAGAATTTTAACATAGAAAAAGGAAAAAGAAGATGAAAGAACTATTTCTTTCATGAGTTTAGCTTTGAAAATATTGAGTTGAATTATTCTAACCTTGATAAATAGTTTTTTACTTTGATCAAAGTGGTAAAGAAATTCTGTCATTACATACTATGAAGCAAGGTATATGCGATTGCACCTAATCCAACAGTCAAGACACTATTGATGCAAAATGAACTTGGAAAAAGATGAGGGAAATGGATGGAAATACTATAAAAATTTGATCTAGAGATTCAACCCATGAGGTTAGTTAGAGGCCAAGGATTATAAAAAATGATAGCGAAAAACTAGATTGAGGATGAAAATAAGTTCAAATGTTGATAGTGAAATAGATATGGAAGATCAGAAAAAGATGGTAGTAACTCAAGTAGGTATTGATCAATGTGTAATAATAGATTTTTAGTACCAGGATATTGTTTACTATCTTTTACAAAATTAGTACCCCAGTTGGATGAATAGTTCACAGTGTAGGGAACTCAAAATGAAGTGCAAATCCTATATGCTGCATGATAGAAAATTATACAAAAGGAACTATGAAGGAGTCTACCTAAAGTGCTTGGGATGTGAGGAAGTAAAATAAGTTTTAGAATAAATTCACAGTAACTATCGTATAGGGCATGGTTCAGTAGAAGAAACTACTCATACAATTCTAAGATTTGGTTATTTTGGGCCTACAATATTCAAAGACACTTTTGAGCACGTGCACACTTGTCATATTTTTTAGACTAGTGCTAATAGAGAAAGACATCTGACAATGCCATTACAACTAGTGTTTGAGGTATGACCATTCACAAAGTGGGGGCTAGATTTTATTAGTCTAGTCAATCCACCATCATCAACTGGACACACTTTTATTCTCATAGCTACTAATTATTGTACATGTTGGACAAAAGTAGAGACATTTAGAAACTACATAGCCAAGGTGGTAATGAACTTCTTGGAAGAACACATTGCTACTAGATTTGGGATGCCATTCTCCCTAGTGTGCAATAATGGATCAGATTTCACATTAGTATTCTTAACTCAGTGGGCATTAGAAAATTAGGTTATTATCAAGTTCTCTTCAAATTATTATCCACAAGGGAATGGTGTAGCAAAATCTACAAACAAAAACTTGATCATAGTAATAAGATATTTATTGAAAAAGAATCCTAAAGATTGGCATACACAACTCAAATATGCTCTATGGATAGATCGAGTACAAGTTAAGAATTCTTTGGGGACATCTCCATATTTTCTTATTTATGGATAAGAGCTAGTATTCCCACTTAATCTCAGGATTCATATTTTGAAATTAATGAGTGGGTGTGCTAAAGATGCTGATAGAGTACAAATCAAATTGATGAATCTTCTAGAGATGGATGAAAAAAGGACAACTTTTTTGAAGCATATGGCTAAACATCAAGTTGTCATCAAGAGGTGGTTCGACAAGAGGGCCACGATAAAATCTTTTAGAATATTTGACCTTGTTCTACTTTGGGATAAGGCAAAATAAAAGTTGGGCAACAACACCAAATTTCAACACTTGTGATTTGGTCCCTATCAGATCATAGAAATTTTTAGAGAAAATATTTTTAGGTTAAGTTCCTTCCAAGGGGAATTGGTTCCATTACCAATCAATGGGAAATTTTTGAAACATTACTTTGAATCCTAGAAGACACAAAAAAAAATAAAGACTTTTTAAAAGATAGATTTCATTTCTGCAAGTGTGTTTCTTTGGTTGCATGTTTTCTTTTAGTCATGTGTTTGTTTTCAAAGTTATGTTAGTCTAGGGGGTATGTGTACTCAAGATTCTTATTTTGACACATCTTATTGACTACTCTTTTGGTTCTAATTTCAAGAAGAGGTATTTCTTTGTCAAATTTTTTTGAAAATTTTGTGTCTTATAACAACTAAGGAATGGATGTCACTTGCAGTAATTGGGGACATTCAGTCTTGAATTTAGGATTGTAGATCAACAAGTTCTTGATACTTTGTAAATTTAAAAATTGATTATCTTAGGTGTTATTGAACTAGAGTTCAAGACAACAAGGAATGATCCAAACCCTAATGGTTCAAATAGAAGGTTCTTCTTGAAGGAATTGCTAAGACCATTGTTTGGTGTGAGAGTTTCTAAAAGTTCTTAAAAGAGAAACACAAGAGATGTTCACAAAAGAATGAATCCAAGAAACAACACTGATGTCTCTGCCGCACAGTCTAAGCATGGTCAGGATACATAAATAAGATAAAAATGGAAAGGAATGGTGTTAAGGCTGAAGGATTCTAAGAGGTCTAAAAGATGTAATTTGATAAATGGGTATGTACTCAAAATAAGCTATCCAATACCAAAACATTGTTTCATCAAAGAATCAAATGGAAACATTATGAATTACATGGAGCAAGTATTCAAATAATTACTAAGGAATTCAAATGAAAAGTGAGAACCCACCAAGAGCCCTTATAACTAATTCTCTCATCTAGTCAGACAAAGGATCAACAAATGACTTCTGTGAAGACTCCCAACGAATGAGCTAGATGGGGTGGAAGATTGTTCCTAAGTTGTTAGAAAATTTTGGTAGAGTGCATTTTTGAAATGTTGAAGGAAATGAATACATAGAGCACACAGTAAAATTGGAGCTTTAAGATCTTGAATATTTCACTGCAAAGTGACTCAAAATGTGCTTGGAATATTCAAGATTTAGTTGGTGTTTGACACATGTCAGAGAAATGTTTGTTGATGAAAAAATGCCTTTGTCATTTCTACCTTTTATTGGGGCTATTTGTTGTCATTACACAACACACACTCCATTTCTAGATTAAATGGGGACCCCTGCTTTATTTTTTGGTTAGTTGGAACCCTAGTCTTGTGTTTAAGTCTTTTTTAGAGTTTATTTGGTGTTTAGTTTGCATCTGAGTCCTAACTAGAAAACCTAGTTGAGAAAAATATGACTTTTTGAGAAAATAGGCCACTTTTTTAGAAAAAGAGAGGCACACTAGTGCACCTCAACTGGTGTGCCAATGTGCCAAGTTGCATTAAGGAGAGGTATTCACCCTTGGGTGATGCACAAATGTGTAATGGTGCAGTTGCACACCTGCACATCATTGAAAGGTGCTTTGGCCTATAAATCCCCCCACTCCCCTTCTCCTTCACACTTCTCATTATCTTCACTCTTGCTCCCTCAAACCACAAGTTTGCACTAGATCAGGTGCACTTCTTTACATCTCCCCATCTGTATAAAGCACAAGCAAACAAAAAAGTTAATAACACCAAAAAAGAGTGTGTATCAGTGCACCTACCTAGGTGCACTAATGCACACCCTTTTCTACTTTTAAAACCATATTAAACCCCTAAAACCTTTAAAAGAGAAAAAAAACACATAATTAAGGTGTGCGTCAGCCTACCTAACTAGGTGTATTGATGCTCACCTTAAAGCTTTAAACACTAAGCACCTAAGTCAATAACATGGGTTGTGCATCAGCACACCCCATGAGGTGCACTGATGTGCAAAAAATAATAAAATGTGCAAACAAAAAATAGCGCATCAAGCGCACCTGTCAAGTACACCTATTGCACTCTTTTTTTTGCAATTTAGGGTTAAATAGGGTTGTGAGGTGTTTTTAGGCAATCCAATTTTAGGGTTTTGATCATGTTGTTAATAAGGTGTCATTAATTCATTTCCCCCTTAATTTTAGACTAATGGATGTATTTTTTGTAGATATTATGGCATCTTCCTCATCTTCCCTTGGTGATAAAATGACACCAAAACTAGTAGTATTTAAGTTCCAAGGCATTCCAACAAAATCATGCTTTCAAGATGACAACTCGAAAATTTGAGATACTAATTTGGGACACACATATTTGGGAGAATTTTTGAAGATATTTAAAAGACCCACTAAGAGGTCCCAAATGATCTCCACACTTATCCACTTAGGACTTGTCAATGCAGCATCACACCCAATGTCAGTGTAGTCTTCAAAACTTATTATGACACTTGGAGAACATTTTTTTCTTGAGGAGAGGGTTATAAAGAGCATAAAGGGAGAGATCATTCTAGATCTCTAACCCAAGAACATCGAGAAAGTGTTCCATCTCCTAAGGGTAGATCAATTGATTAGGCTAACCTATGAGCAAGGAGAGAGGTAGTACTGTGAACACATTAAAGAGGCTTTTGAGATCATTCAATCATCATGCCTCATAGAGAAAACTCCTCTAGGAAAGAAAAATAGAAAAGTGGACATGACTAGAGGATACACAAAGGAGGAAATTGGGTACTCAATCATACTCTTGAGTAGAGTAATGGGTTTACTAGTAGCGAGACACCTAAACATTTTCATGGTGCACTTTATTGAGATGATAAAGAAAGCTGAGATGCCACTGGATTGGGCTTCTACTCTTGGTCAAAATTTGTGTGAGTAGTTGGTAGTGGCAAAGAACAATAAAAAATTCTACATGACATGATACTTGGTGTACTTGTTAGTTGCAAGAGCAAAAAATTATCCAGGGCTATACAAAAGGGGTAGCATGCAAGATGTGCATGCATGGCCATATATCATGTACCCTTAGTTGGTAAAGAAAAGGCTTTCAGAGCAAAGAAAATAGCATAGAAATGTAAATGATGCCTTCATATTTTCCATAATCTAATTCATATAAGGGGATTATGCAAAGAGAATGTCAGATGATGTAGTTGCACAAATATCATTAGTTAGGGTTTATTAATCTAGTTCTATACATTAAGATATTTGAGGCTAGTGGGTACAACTATTAACCCTAAGAATCTCACTAGATATTGTAGTGATAGACTCATCCTCCTAGAGATCTCCCAACATTTCTTGTCTGCATATGATAGAGTTCAAAAGCAACATAAGATATGTTGGACATGGCTTATGACTAAAGGACCTTTTTATGTGGATTGGAGACAAGACATTCCATCTTTTGAGTGTGAATGGGATCAATATCCCTTGGAAGAGTATAATTCTCCTTGGCCATATTTTGATAATATTGGGACAGTGGAATACTTAGTGGGAAAAGCATTCCAACATGAAGAAGCTATTGAAGATCATTGGATGAATGTGACAAATGACTATGATGTCTGTATCAAGGATTATTGTAGAAAAACTTTTTATTTGGTAGAAAAGGCCTTGAAGGTAAAGATTCCATTAAAGATACTACAACAATACTTAGAGGATTTACTTGATCATTTGTTCAATAGGGACAAGATTGGTGAACTACCTATTATGAACACTGAGGTTGACAAAGAAGAAAACTTAGATATTAACCATAAGGTGAGGCACACCATAAAAATGATGTAGGATTGGATCAAGCAACCATTAAAACTTGATCTAATTCCTAAAATAGTGATCATCATGCATAAGCCCATCCAGCCAAATGTAGAGTGATAAAGGTCACCATCCCTACATTTATGACTTAGTCACTAGTAAGGCCAGAGATGGTGCACCAACTCGAGATGCCTATTGGTTATTATAGAGCTCCAAAGGATAAAGGTAAGTGCAAGAGGAAGAGAAATTCTCCTCAACAAGCTAAACCTAAAGAGGGAGAAATATTGGCACCTCCACAACAAGGACAGGAAAACATACAAGGGATGGAGAATGTAGAGGCCTTACAAGTGCTGGAGGATCCCTTAGTACCACCAACTACACCAAGAAAAGAAGAAATAGAAACTAAGGTAAAAGAGGTGTTCCTAGAGCAAGCCTAAACCTTAGCACCAAAAAGAAGAAAAATTAAGACTCTTGTGAATAGGAGACAAAAGGTGATCAAGAAGGTGATCTCTTTTCTGTTGATTCCCAATCCTATTCCAGAAGAGGCAGAAGAAGAGGGTGATGAGGATGAACAAGATGATCCACCTTTGAGTTAGAGGACCTAGTTAGCTAGAGATACATAGTAGGAATGAAGAAGAAGTTCCATGGTTAAGTTGCTATCTATCCCAAATGAACCCATGTAGACCATCACATCAAAGGATGAGATGCAACAATGGATTGATGAGCAGGATGTGGAGGGCATTGATGTCTTTAAAATGTTAGATTTTGACTTTATGCTCATGGGTACTAAGTTGGTTGGGGACAAGATCAAAGACACACCCACCAATCAACCTCATTAGGTGGATTGGACTCAGATGCCCCCTGAATCACAAGGACCTAAGATAGTTCCAAAATCCTAGCTACAAGTCACATTTTATGTAGACAAGGGATTGGCTACCCCTCTTCCTCTAAGTGTAGAAATTGAACAAGTCCAAATAGAACATAAAGAAGATCCACAACAAGTATCCACCAAGGAAGTGTTAGAAGAAGGACATGAAAGTGAACAAGAACAACAAGCTTCTTAGGACACAAAGGTGAGGACTATGGAATCCACAGAAATAGAGACTCCTAGTGTGGATCCCTAATAGACAAAGAAGACTCCAGAAAGGAGTGATAGGGGGAAAGACATTGGAAAACAAACCTTCTTCATGCTCTAAAGGAAAATCCATGATTCAACATATTCCAAGGTGGCTTAGAAATGAAGTAATATCAAACAAGAAGCAAAAATTCACTATTGAAGAGGAGGATAGAATGGAATTGATAGAAGTTTTGATGAAACCTAATTCACCTCCAAATGATGTGTGAGCTCTAGCCTTCATCATGCATGAATAGAATCAGGACCTTTTTGCTTACATGGCTATCCCTCCTCTAAAATCAAAGGTTGGAGAACTAACTCCTATGGATTATTAGATCTAGGAGGTCATGCTTGGGAAGCCAACCTTGGAAATTGAAAAGTTGATGGTTATGATAGGGATGAAGGAAGTTTTCAAGAGCCTAGAATAGGATGGGGTGTCATCAGAAGAAATGATTCAAAAGTTGTCTAATGAGCTAGTAGCAATGAAAAAGAAATTACCCAGATTCAATAACTCTTATCAACGAAATTACAAAAACTCACTAGGAAGAAACAATGAAAGTAGATTTCTGTAGCTTACAGGTTCACAACCTAGGTTGCAAATCAAAGCAGCACCAAAAAAGGGAAATATGTGCATTTTCCATTTAACCAAAAATCATGATAGTGAGAATTGTTCGGAGACTGTCCATATGATGCAATTGCTATTTACTAATGAATTAAATATTGCAGCTCCATGTTTAGAACCTGATTCTTGTTCAAATGGTGACTCTAGAAATTTATTTTTAGAATATGAATCAGATTCTGAATCAAAGGGTGAATGTTATGCAACTATTGATGGAACCTCATACAAAGTACTTACTCATGGACAAAGAATCAAGAATCAAACCTCTAGTCATACTCATAGAGATGATTTTGGTCCTTCTACAAGTAAGATACATATTGATCAAGGAACATCCACCTCACAAATAGGTAAGGACAATACATCTTTTGATTTCATTCAATTTTGTGGAATTAATAACACTTCGGTGATAGAATGAGATCCTTGAGGGATATTTGAGTGAAGTGGTTGGCCCTTTGGATCCCATTAACCTTGAAGAAATTCTAAATGCAACAATTTAGAGAAGGGATAGGGGAGCAATACAATTGGACCCATTTTTGAATTCCTGTTAGCAATGGTAGGAAAGTTTTGAGGAGAAAGGAATATTAATTATCCAATGAAATCTTAAGTTATTACATGTTATGCAGGAGAATGTGGATAAGTTGGTAGCAATTTTGAACCAATATTTTGGCTTAATGGATGAGGTGCATACCTGGGGAAATGATCTGCAAGCATTATAGGCAATCAAAGGCTAGAGGTATCGAATGTTAATGGATGTATATATAGTTGAGGAGCTAGATAAGATAGATGATTGGATTGAGAGGATAACATATAGTAATAAAGCAATGGAATCATTACACACAGAGATCCATGAGCTCAAGGACAAAGCCCAAGAGAAAATTTTGGAAGCTGAGAGACATTATAGTGATGCATGTCTAAACATTTTTGAGGATGATGCATGGGAAATGTTAATACCTATAGAGATAGTAGTTTAGAAATTTTAGAATTTTTTTGATGAGGTTTCTAATGATGAGGATATTCGATAGGAATTTAGAATAGAGGAAGCTTTATTAGACATTGATACAAAACTTGGTGGTTTTGCTAAAACCCATATAGTGATGGATAACTACAGGTAGAAAGTGAAGGATAAATATAATGTGTTAGATTTAATATATGTGGTGTATGTCACTAAGATAATTGAGAAGTTCAAGGGAAAATACCTAGACATAGCTCTTGTATAAAGAGGAACAAAACCCATAAGCTAGAATTTCAATTTTGACACTTGGTGAAATTTTGTAATTTTTGGCCTCTGAGGTGCATTGCTATACCACTATGCCACATGCACTATTGTGCCTCTTGAAAAGTATTTTGGAAGATTTTGAAGAGGTTATATGTACACCAACAATTAATAGCTAGTTCCAAAAGTAGAGCTTTCCATGCATTAGAAACACATTCTAACATCAGTTTAACTTTGCCAGATGCCTAGTAAAGATGAAGCTTCTATTTTTGGCACTTCTAGACACTCTTAGATCAACTAAATTCTCTCTCTTTCTTATTTTCTCATCTATTCTTTATTTTAAGACATGTAAAGGCTCATGCATCCAATTAATGATATAAAAATAGATGGAGTCCTATTAAGCACCAGTTAGAGAGTCATTTTGTACATAATTAGATTTTTTTAAATTAATTTAGAAGCATATGATTGCATAAAGATATCTCTCACTCTCAACAAAAATTGAGGAGATGATTTCTTATAAATATGAAATTGTAATATGTAATCAAGCCTACTGTTATTTTTCAATAATAAATGCTTTTGGTTCTCACATTTGGTGTGTAGTGATTCTTGCGTAAGTGTGTTATATTTTGTGAATTTATGTTCATGGAATGTCATTGTACCAAAATTTTATTGCATTATTTCTAGTTGTGTGATCTTTTAATTCTGAAGTTTGCTATGGTTTTAAGAATTTTGTTGACCTATCTAGTTTGAGAAGAAATCACCCATTTTGTCCCTACATAACTTTTTTTCTCGCATGAGTGCACTTTTAGTGGCCTTGCAATTTGGTGAAAAGTGAAATATCTTATGGTTGCTAAATTCCCATTGACGAGTGCATCAATGAAATTAAGGAAGCACTACTCCTATTTTCATTGGTTACCCACCAATTTCTTCAAAGGCTTAACTCATAGACACGTTGTTTCTATAGCTTATCTTATCACCCTACCTTCATTATTTGCTTTACTAACCCCTTGTTTAATTAGGAATTCATATTAGTTGCATTGTTAGATTGCATTCATCATAAAATAGAAAAATATAAAAACACAGTTCTTTTTGTGTGTTTTATTCTTTTGAAGCAGCGAATAGATTTTACATCTTATCCAAAGTTATCAGAACTGGCAAAGGCCTCCTCATGAACATTCACATTTATCTTCAACTGAGTGGATTCTAGTAGGTTGCAAGATCACTTGGAACTTTGGAGTTGATTCCCAAGATTGATTTTTCAAGAGAGGACTTCAAAATGATTCCTATTGTTAAACATCATGAAAAATGATAGCTCAACACCTAATAACAAAACAACTCACTTGTAAATTTTATATCTCTCATTCAATTCTCCATTCTACTTGGAATTCATTTCCCTCCATCTCTAATTTCTTGTTCACCCTTCAAGCCTTCACCTCCTTAAGCCTTCGTGCCTTATATGTCAACTGCAAGTTCATTCCTTCGGCCACCATATGAGGCAACGCCTCCAAACTACTTCTCTTTGTTGCTCACTCTTTTATTTTGGCCTTGTATCTCCATAAATAGAGAATTCTAATCTTTTTCCACCTTATAAAAATCATTCATCTTAGGGTTAGGTTATATTCATTCAATTCTCGCTTCTTTCCATTATGATACCTCTAGAAACTTCTCTTACAATCCTCTTAAAACTCATCTTCAAAAGTTTATCTTAAATTCCTTGCGAGTAGATCATTAAGTTTATCATCAACACAATTCACATAATTCATGAAATCAACTTATGTTGGCTCAGATTTGTAAAATCTTCATGAAACTCTTTATGCTATCACTCATCAATAACTAACTTCTAATGCTAGGTCAATACTAGGTTTCTTAGCATAAACTAAATCTTGCTCACTCAATACTACCATCTTCTAATGCTTGATACATATTGAGTTCACTTTTCTCAACACAAACTAAATTTTTCTCATCCTAAATTAAATGCTCAGCTTACACTATTTTCTTGGTCAGGATTAGCAAACACATACTTTTTGTATAGACTTCTTCTTGTGTTTTCTTTAGTATCCTTTCATTGTAGGCTTAAATAGATAAAAAACAGAGTATATTGTCAAAGTATTACTTGATCTTAGTTCTCCTTTTATACACCATATAACTCAACCATTCTCTAGGTACTCTTGTTATCCTTTCTTTTCAAATCCTCTTCATCAATCAATCAAATGATAGCATTCTGACCAAAGTTAGCATTTGTCTTACTAACAAGTAGAAGGTTTTAAATTAGTGAAATAATGATTGCTCCCATAATAAGTTTCATACTACAATAATTTTCTTTTTCAACAATGGGTTGGTCCAAAATGATACAACTCATAGAAGGGGTGTGATATAATTTCCATGCCAAAACTATCATACAATAATATCTATAATAGTGGTGTGGTACATTCTAAAGTCTTTCATTATATTTCGTGAAAACCTACTTAAAACTATAGAAAATATGATAACATAGTAAAAAACACTCAAAAAAAATGTTGGGATGTTGAGTACTTACTAGTAGACCATACTATGAAGGTTATTTGTCTAATCGACAAGCACAAATTGATGTCTCTTGGTTGGAATTCTCCTCTGGGTCATGGTGCTCTCTCTCTTTGCTCTAAAGCTCTTAGAATGAAATAAGACAGATGATTTGAAAATGACTCTTTGTCCCCGTTACCTATTTTGACCTAATTTTTGAACTCTACATATTTACATAAAAATTGCATCCCTAGCTAATTTTGATGTCTTCTATCCATTTTTGGGATTAAAATAAAAATTTTGGTTCATCTTGATCATCAAAATTACATTTAAAATTCTTTCCTTCTTCTATACAGTTGGATGACTTCTTGAGGCTTAATCTTTGAATCTCACTGGGGCATTCATCATTTCTTCATCCCTTCATTATTTCTTCTCTCTTCAACTATTCTTATTCATTCTATTTCATTTCGTTTTATCTTTCTTCTTGCTTTGACCTAATTCTAATGCTCTATGTTTCTTGGTCAAACTTAGTCAAACTTGGGCATATCTTCATTATCCTAGTGACCATTCTCTTGGCCTTAATCACTTATATGTCCTCGTAGACTTTTATTTATCTTGGTTTGATCTCACTCATTTATGTATCTCCTCTATCTCATTTAAATTTTGATTTTGAGGGGGTGTGAATTCTATCATTGTTGCAAATTACTTTTATGTTATGGCTATCTATTTTCTCTTGATTCATATTCTTTCTTTGGCTACTTGGATTGATATATTAGTGCTCTTTTGGAATATTGATATTGTTTATCTCTCTTCAAATGTTTAGTCTTGCCACTAACAGGACAAGTGTTCAAGATTTTCCATCTTTCTTTGGAGACAGTTTTTTGTTGCTTTCTTGGCTTCTTCATTCTTTGATGTAATGTGTTCCAAAAATGATCACACATTAGTCAAAGAGGGGAAAACATAATCACTCAAAAGTGGTTATCTAGACTATGATCCCCCTTTCTAGAAATTTTTCTTAATTTATTTATCACTAATTCTTGATCAAATCATCACTTTACTATTTATTTGATTATAACCTATGGTTTGGCCACTTTATCCTAAGTCTTTTATTCAAATGAAAAAACATGCTCCCTTTTAATTAAATAAAAAGTCCCACTTTTGACTTATTCTAAGTGTGCACACATAATTTATTAGTCGTATTTCAACAATAAAACAAAAGATTTTTGTCTCACATGAGGTGCAGACTTTCCAAGAAGGATAAAATCTTCTTTATACTCTACACATCTCTCACCTTTTTAAACTCCATTGTTAATCTTAATTAGGTGAGATTCTTGTGTACATATATCACTCAAGTGTTGGAATATAGAAGGAATAATTGAGAGAGGGGGGGGGGGGGGGGGAGGGGGTGGGTGGGGGTGAGTCAGTTACCACTAAAATATTTTAGATCCCTTGGATGTTAACAATAAAATTGATTGCTACTGATATTTAGCAAACATACAGAAAATGCTATAACTTGGTAAATGCAGTGTGATTTATTTTTAATTGATTTTAAACATTCACAATGATTAATTTGAAAACATAAGAGAAATAACATGAACACATGAAACACAAACATTTTAACATGGAAACCCAATATGGGAAAAACCACCAATGTTACTAGTTACTATTTTTCACTCTTCTGAAGTGAGCCCTATTAGGAGCCAACCCAGTTAAACATTACAAAACACACTGTTAGGTATCACCTTATTAATGATTTAATCACCCTATAAGGAGTGGCCTTTTAAGAGGTATTAAAGCAATTCAATGGAATTGTCACCTTGTTAGAGGATTTACAACTAGCTATTAAACCAACTTTATTAAGAGATTTTGGATCACTACTACAATGGTAAGAAAGTAACAATGAAATGACTTGATTGAGATGCAACTAAATTGATGATTACAGATCTTTGTTCTGCTTCATAGAAAACTTGATCCTTCCTGATCGAATATTACTTTGCTACTCCACAAGGATAACTGACCATCCTTCAAGTTCACTCACACAGTTTCCTTTAATCAATTAATACACTTGCATACTATTGAAAATCACAACTTGACCTTATTTTTATATCGTTTAGATTTTCAAGTTAGCTTAATACAAATTACAATGACCAATAATTATTACCATAGTTGGTTGGAATCAATACTTGAAATAATTAAACTTCATATCCCAAATCAACAAAATCTTTTGATAGCTGACCTAGCTCGGTAAACACTAGTCCTGAAATGATTCCCTGTGTTAACCAACAGAAGCTTGGTTAACACTGTGAACTTGCAAAAACCTTTGGAAACTGAATGAAGTTGGTTAACACTGACTCTGACCAATTTTCCTTCATTAATCATGAGAACTTAGTTAATACTACTTCCTGCCAAAATTCTTTCAACACCTAAGTGAGCTCAGTAGATACTGTTTCCACAGAGTAATTTCCAAGAATGTTTAGTAGATAAGAAAAAATGTCTTGTTGACCAAGTGAGCTCGGTAAGCACTGACAGACAACTGATGTGACATCAAAGACAACACACAATTAGTAAATTGTATCCAACAATCTCCCTCTTTGGCATTGATGGCAACATAACATCTCATAGCACAATGAAAATTTGAAAACAAGACTTTCTCTAATAGAAAGTTTCTCCCTCTTAGATTTTATACCACAAGTTTTTCTATTATGTAGTAATCTCCCTCTGTGAAGGAATTACATAGCTTCTCTCTCAATTTTTTTTTTAAAAGAAAGATATGACAGTAAACTTCTCCCTCTTTGATAACACATGCCAAAGACAACACATACCAAATTAGTATTAGTATACCTTGAGTACTGATTCATATGCAATGTTCTCTTGATTATGTAGCATCAAATAATTTATCTTCAACTTGGTTCTTGTTGATGCATCACCAAAGCTTCACTTAATGAGCTTCAAATAGGGGAATGGCCCCTAACTTATCTCTTAGATACAAGAATGCATCCTTAGGTAATGGCTTGGTAAATATGTCTACAATCTATTCTTTTGTATGGATATATTCCAATTTGATTTCTTTATCCTGCACCAGTTCTATAACAAAATGACATTTTATAGCAATATGATTGGTTTTGGAATGCATCACTAGATTCTTTGATATGTTAATTGTACTTGTATTATCACAAAACATGACAACTGGTTCTTTGATCTCAACGTTTATGCCTTCCAAAAATTGTTTAAACCAAATAATATTAGAACAATTTACTACTACTACAACATATTCTTCTTCTACCATGGATTTGGATGTGCAGTTTTGCTTCTAGCTTGTCCACAATACCAACCTTTTACCAAGAAAGAATGCTACACCACTTGTGATTTTTCTATGATCAATATTTCCTACCCAATCAACATCAATAAACACTTTTAGGTCCAAATTTCCTCCAATTTTATACCATAAACCATAGTCTTCAGTGCCTTTCAAATATCTCAAGATTCTTTTGATTGCCATCATATGATTTTCTCTAGGTTTAGCTGAGAATCTTGCCACTATCCCAACTGCTAAAGCAATATTAGGCCTTATATGAACTACATACTATAATTTTCCAATTATTGATCTATATAAGGTTTTATCTACCTCTTTTGAATCATCATCTTTGGTAAGCTTTAGTCCAGTACACATGGGGGTTCCAAATGGTTTTGAATCTTCCATACCAAATTTCTTGGGTATCTCTTTGATATATTTAGACTAAATAAAGTAGATACCACTCCTACTCTATTGTATTTGAAGTCCAACAATGAACTTAATCTCACCAAACATAGACATTTCAAATTCTTTGTTCATTTGCTTTAAAAATTCTTTGCATAGATCATTATTGTGTGTAAATAAAGTATCATCCATAAATATTTCTGCCAATACAATCTTGTTATTTGGTCCTTCCTTGATGTACAAACTACTGTTATCATTAGTTCTCTAGAAATCAATCTGCACAAGGTAGTTATGTAATCTTTAATACCATGCTCTAGGAGCTCATTTTAGACCATACAAAGGTTTGTGCATCTTACAAACCATGTCCCTTTTATCTAGATCAACAAAACCTTTTGGTTGTTCAATTTAGACTTCTTCATCAAGAATACCATTGAGAATGTAGATTTAACATCCATCTGATATACTTTGAATCCTTTATGAGTAGCATATGCAAGTAAAGTTTGAACACCTTCTAATCTTGCAACAAGAGAAAAAGTCTCACCATAATTAATTCCTTCTTCTTGAGAATATCCTTTATACACTAGTATTGTTTATTTCTTGATACTTGTCCATCTTCATTCAACTTATTCCTAAATAACCATTTTATGCCAATCACATTTTTTTCTTTTGGGCCTAGGTACAAGAGTCCAAATTTTGTTCTTCTCTATTTGTTCAATCTCTTTATTCATAGTCTCAATCCAAATTTCATTTTCCAATGCATCTTTAACACTTCTAAGTTCAAATTTAGCAAGTAAACATGTACCTTTTAGCTTATTTCTTGTCATAGTACCTTTTATTTTATCTCCAATAATTTGATCATGTGTATGATGCCTTCTAACATATTTAGCCAATATAGGTTCCTTGCCTTTTGAATGAATTTCACTATCTTCATTTTGAATTTCAACTCCTGGCTTTGGTTGCCCAGACTTGGTAGGTGTTGGCTCGGTAGCTTCAGAATGTGACTCAGGTCCTTGTGACTCAGTTTGAACTTATTGAAACTTGGTAACTGAGGAAGAATTGAGAGTAGAAGTCTCCTTATTGATAGATGTGTTTGGAAATGTATTAGATTCAATGTAAACAAATCTCTTATAATATTTTGGTTCCTTTTTTCTTTCTTCTTCAGTCCTTTTTGCAAACTCATCAATTCTCACATGTGCACTTTCTATGATTTTATGAGTAGACAAATTCAAATATCTATATGCCTTACTTCTACAAGAATATCCTAAGTATATACCTTCATCACCTTTCACATGAAACTTGCCTTTTCTAGATTCTTTCAAGATATAACATTTACTTCCAAATACTTTTAGGTAGTTACATTGGCTTTATAGCCATACCATAATTGATAGGGAGTTTTATATGAGTCTTTCTTCAACTATACTTAGTTTAAGGTATGAACTGTAGTGCTGATATCTTCTTTCCAGTATTTGATAGCAACGTTCTTTTCAATCATTAGAGTCCTTGGACAATCCATGATAGATTTGTTTCTTCTTTTGGCTATCCCATTCTGCTTGGGAGTACCAGGGGCTAATACCTATTTTTTAATTCCTCTTTCAATGAAAAAGTTATTAAATTCATTGGAGATGAATTCAAAACCTCTGTCTGATCTTAAGAATTTCAATCTTTTCCCTGCTTCCTTCCCTATTCTTGCTAGATACCATTTGAATTTTTGAAATGCTTTTGACTTTTCTCTACGATACATAACAATCATCATTCTTGAATATTCATCAATGAAAAGAATAATTTTTTTCCTCGACTATAGCTTTCTATTCCAATGGGTCCACACAAATTAGTATGCCCAATTTCCAAGATATCTTTAGATTGATAGTTTTTGCTTTTAAAACTAGTCTTTCCCATTTTGCCAATTTGACAATTCTTGCACAAACCAACATCTAATTTCTTAAAACTAGGAATACCTCTTAGTTTCTTGAATTTTCTTATTTTCACCATGTTATCAAAATTTACATGACATAACCTTCTGTGCCATAACCAACTTTCTTCAACTTGAGTAAAAAAACATGAGTAATCACCAAGATCAAGATAAAATAGGTTACCTTTGGTTTGTTTTCCAAATCCAATCAGTTTTCCTTTTTCATCTAGTAGTCTTTCCTTGCCATGCAAGAATTTTACCTTGAATCCAATGTCGATTAGCTATGCCATAGTTAGTAGATTATGTTTTAGTCCTTCAACCCAATAGGCATTGTCACATACAAGTTCTTTAGTTAATGAGATTTGACCCTCCCCTTTTGTACAACAAGGTTCATTGTTTCCAAAGCTTACACTACCACCATCATAGTCTTCAAAGTGTTAAAACTTTGTTTTATCTCTAGTCATATGATGTGAACATCCACTATTTATGATCCATGTATCATTTTTTTTAACATGAGAGATAAGTGCCATCTTATCTCCTTCATCATTAGATTCATCTTTTATAGCAATGTAAACTATTTCATCTTCACTATTATCAGAATCTTTAGCCATAAAACAAGTTTTCTTACCTTTGTCCTTGTATGATTTATGATCTTTGAAATCCTTATTCCCATTACACTTGTGACTTTTCTTCTCATCCTTGCTTTCTTTGTTTAGGCACTTGGGCAACAATATGACCAACTTCTTCACATGAAAAATAGATTAGGGGAACTTTACCTTTGTATTTTCCTCTGCCTCTAGAATATTTCCTTGCAAGTAAAGCTTCAACAACTTCAAAATCACTATAAAAAATTTCCTTTGATTCTTCTTCACTTTCAGACTGAATGTCCTTTGTTTTCTTGCCTTAAATGTAGATTCAATATTCTTGGAAGCTGGAACATAATTGTCATAGTTATCTAGCTCAAAAGTTGTCAATCTTCCTACTAAGGTATGCAAATTTATCTTATGATTTGTCTCACACCTCCTTTCTTAAATAGTAGACACTCTAATTGCATAGATATGAAGCAATTTTTTGAGAATTTTACTTACAACAATTTCTTCCTTGATATCTCCTCCAGATGCTCTAATTGCATTGACACTGGCTTTAATTCTTTCAACATACTTGGCAATATTTTCATCCTCTCTCATCTCATCCGATCAAACTATCCTCTAAGGATTTTTGCTTTGGCTCTCTTCACATTTTCATCACCACCATAGATGTCCTTTAGCTTATTCCACATTTCAAAAGTGGTTTTATAGCCCTTGATCTCATCAAATTCATCTTAGCTAAGAGCAGATGCAATATCTATCATCATGGTGTTATGGTTCTTTTTCTCAACAATATCTACAATAGATAATGTACGAGTAGGAGTTGTGCATTCTTTATCAAGGTATTTCAATCTTGAATCACTAATGGAAGCTAGATGAAGTCTCATGAGTCCTTGTGATGTTGAAAAGCTTTGGAATTTTTCTCTTGTAAGACATCTTGATCATTAGCTTAGGTCCTTGAAACCTTTCTTGCAAGCACCAAAAGCTTTGATACCAATTGTTGGAATATAGAAGGAGTAATTGAGAGGGGGGGGGGGGGGGGAAGGGGGTGAATCAATTACCACTAAAATATATGTTAACGCTAAAATTGATTGCTGCTGATATTTGGTAAACACACAGAAAATGCTATAACTCAATAAATGCAGAGTGTGATTTACTTTTAACTAATCTTAAACATACACAATGATTAATTTGAAAACATAAGAGAAATAAAATGAACACATGAGACACCAAGATTTAATGTGGAAACCCAATATGGGAAAAACCACCAATGTAACTAGTTACTATTTTTCACTCTTTTGAAGTGAGCCCTGTTAGGAGCCAACTTGGTTAAAGGTTACAAAACATAGTGTTAGGTGTGACCTTGTTAGAGGATTTAATCACCCTATAAGGAGTGGCCCATTAAGAGGTCTTAAAAAAATTCAATGGAACTGTCATCTTGTTAGAGGATTTACAACTAGTTGTTAAACCAACTCTGTTAGGAGATTTTGGATAACTGCTACAATTGTAAGAAAGTAACAATGAAATGACCTGATTGAGATGCAACTAAATTGGTGATTATAGATCTCTATCCTACTTCAAAGAAAACTTGATTCTTCTTGATCAAATATTACTTTGCTACTCCACAAGGATATCTGACCATCCTTCAAGTTTGCTCACACACTTTCCTTTAATCAATTAATATATTTGCATACTACTGAAAGTCACAACTTGACCTTATTTTTATATTGTTTAATTTATCAAGTTGGCTCAATAAAAATTAAAATGACCAATAATAATTACTAGTTATCTGGAATCAATAGTTAAAATAATTAAACTTCATATCCCAAATCAACAAAATCCTTCGATAGTCGACCCAACTCAAGAAATGCTAGTCCTAAAATGATTCCCTATGTTAACCAATAGAATATTGGTTAACATTGTGAACTTGAAAAAAAATTTGGCAACTAAGTGAACTTAGTTAACATTGACTCTGACCAAATTTTCTTCATTAATCATGAGAACTTAGTTAATACTACTTCCTACCATAATTCTTTCAATGCCTAAGTGAGCTCGGTAGACACTGTCTCCATAAAGTAATTTTTAGGAATGCTTGGTAGACAAAAAAAACTATCTTGTTGACCAAATGAGCTCAGTAAGCATTGAATGACAAATGATATGATATTTGTGTGATATCAAAGACAACACACAATTAGTCAATTGTATCCAACAATCTCCCTCTTTGGCATTGATGGCAACACATCATAGATAGGAAGATATAAGATGCCTCTTTAGGTACCTTCATCATGGGTATATTATCAAGAATAAGGGTTTATAGAAGTGTGACACATTTTTAGCATACAAACCCAAGCCTATTTTTGAACAAAAATAAAGAACAAGTGTTCAATTTCTCCACCCTTTCAAATTTGTCAAGGTCACATAAATTTGAGAACTTTACCCTTGAGTGTGATTTATACTTTGTCTTTTAGTTGAGTTCTTGTATTGGAGTATGTGGTGTATTTTTGTGTTTTAAAGTGTAATTGTTAAGCGAAGGAAATTATTAAATAAATTAATTTTAAATGCAAATTTTAAGAGAGAAAAGATTAATATATTATATTTAATTAATTAACAATTAATTTATTAAGAGAGTTAAATTTAAAAGATTTCATTAAAAGTCTAATCTTGGAAATTAAAAGTGTTGAAGTTGATGAAAGATCAACCCCACAACTCCCAAGAATCACTTTCATGCAAACATTTGTCATAGAAAGAGAGAAGAAAAAGATATGGATGTTGGAATTTATAGATCCATAGATGCAACATTCTTGATGAGTAAAAAGAGAAAATTCTATAAATAAAAAGTGAATGAATCAATTTACAACTACTATCCTTATAAAATGAGAAAGGTAAAATC
Organism: Cupressus sempervirens; assembly: GCA_028749045.1. Lineage (NCBI taxonomy): Eukaryota > Viridiplantae > Streptophyta > Pinopsida > Cupressales > Cupressaceae > Cupressus > Cupressus sempervirens. The sequence goes on along the minus strand of CM053792.1, from coordinate 889,687,995 downwards.
TAAAAGGTAGAAACCCTAAAGGGAAATATTCTAGATTGCATGATAATAATTAATAAAAGTAATAATTATTATATGCCCAAAGTTTATCTTAAGTAAAGTAGATATAATAAGTGACTTAATAATTAAATTAAAATGATTTAATTAATAAGAAAATATTTTATTACTTGAACACCCCACCTAAAGTAAAATTGTGGAGTAGATAAAAACTTAGAAACTACTACTAAAAGTAGATTTAGGTCCTGACAACAAGGTGTCATGAGGTACCCAAGAACAACCAAATCTTTATAAAGAGGAGAAATAGAGAAAACCACATGGGAAAAATCCTACTCCAAGAAGAGATAGAAAAATAATGTTGAGAGAACTATTGACATACTAAAGAAGCCTCCAAACTAGAGAATGTCCCAAAAGATAGGAACACAAGGATGATCATGTAGAAGATGCAAAGCTCTATCAAAAACTAACTGTTGATGTAAAGAACCTCCACTAAAATAGAACCTAACTAGGTAGAGAAGACTATAATATGCATGAATTCTCTCAAAACACACTACTCAAATAAGGAGGTACACAAAGGAAAACAATTGAACTTAAAGATATAGATGACATGAAACACCAAAGCCTAAAGAGCTGATTAATCAAACATGGAAGGCTGTAACCAAATTAGGAACAAAAAGAAGAGTATTTATATGTTAAATGATCCATCTCATTGAAATGCATAGGTATCCAGCCAGTGCATCTATCTAGTATATAGGAATAAATAATAAATACATATATCACTCCATCAAACCAAGGAAGCATGGGAAACAATAGAAGAACCCCCTAATGTAGGCAAGAGTGAGGTGATAGAAAACTAAAAAAGTAGGCCAAAATAATTGTATGTCGAGGAACCACAATCAAGATGCAAAAAATATACATATGTGTGTACTCAAGTGATTAATCTTAGACATGTTATGAGGCTAATGTCATGGATGGAATATTCAATAACAAAGGGAGATGAGAAAAAAAAGAAAAACATCAACCCTCCATGACACTTTAATCAGAGTAGTGCATGTACAATAAGGCACAAGATATGGTGAACCCCATGAATACAATAATCTATATGAGTGTCATCTGATGACACTACTTGAATAAGAAGAGAAAACAAGGCAGAAACAACTGAAACAAAAATATAGATGCAATATGACACTTTACTTTAGTGCTTTTGCAAAAAAACATACAATAGATGTTTAGATAGACTATAAGAGACATAAGGCTGATATAATATATAGTACAACCCATGGTGAGTCAACTAAAGCAATCAAATCAATCCCTAGACCTAAAATAGCTAAAATATCCATCATAATACAAAAATAAAATAAATTGAATAAAATGTGCCTGGAGAAGAATCTAAAAAAGTAACAAGGATCATTGGAAAGAACTTTGAAAGACCTTTCTAATGATATAAATAATTCCCAAATCGAAGATCATATGCTGAAGATGTGTCTCCTAGAGTGCAAAAAAGAACTTTTGACTTTGACAGCAGAAAAAGCCATAAAAATGTCAAAATTGGAAATTACCTATACCACTATGATAGGCTCGAAACCATATTTTTGATGATATCTCATTTGTAGAAAACAAAGTCTATATGCGTGAGATTTGAAGAAAATTTTGAAGGTAGGCCCAAACAGAGCCAAAAGGGGTGACATGAGTGTTGATGTAGTACTGATGTCACCAAGTCTTGAGCACAAAATTGATGGTCAAATGGCTGTCAAGGAAAAAAATCCTAAAAAAAAGACCCCCATGCTAGAAAAAAATATCACTCACTACTACATTTGATACCAAATTGTGATGGCAGGTTTGTCCCAATTTTGGCATCACAACTTGTCACCATTAGAATTGTAATGACACCAGGTTGCAATGCCAGAATCACAACAAACATTTTGTCACAATTTGGTATCAAATATAGTAGTAATTGTCTCGATTTGTGTGCCTAAGTTTGATGACCAACATAATTTTTTTTTCCTTAGATTTTAGTGACATCTAAACTAGACATATTTTACATAAAATGGGGGTTTTTGGGTGCTTTGAGATCAATGGTGGTGTCTATTTGGGCTCAAAGTACTCTAAAAATAGGTTCACCCTAGATCCAATACAAAACACTTTTAAAAACTAAAACCCTTCAAAAGAGAAAACATAGATCTTAAAACCAAGCCAACCCTCTCACAAATAGAACAAGGGCATGAGGGTTTGAGACCTTGATGCCATGTTGAAGTTGATGAAAGATCAACCCCATAGCTCCCAAGAATCACCTACATGCAAACACTTGTCACAGAAATAGAGAAGCAAAAACTGTTGAGGTTGAAATTCCCAGATCCACAAATGAGACATTATTGATGAGTAAAAAGAGAAATTTCTAGTAATCAAAAGTAAATGAATTGATTTACAATTATCATCCTTATCAAAGAAGAAAGGTACAACCTAAAAGGTAGAAACCATAAAGAGAAATATCCTAGGTTACATGATAATAACTAATAAAATAATTAATTATTATATGCCTAAAATTTAGCTTATGTAAACTAGAGATAATAAGTGACTTAATAATTAAATAAAAATGATTTAATTAATACAAAAATATCTTATTACTCTAACAAAAAGAAATTAAAATTGCTAAGGCTAAATTTGGGTAGTTATAATTATGTAATTTAACAATATAAATTTATAAGTTGCATTTGAATAATGAGCTCTTAATATAAATAAATATAAATATAAATAAATAAATAAATAAATAAATAAGTATATATATATATATATATATATATATATATAAAAGTGACATAGCCACATGTATATTATATTAAGAATCTAGTTCAAAAGGCTCATGAAGGGAAGAAAATAGTGAGAAACCCTTCAATCCTAGCCCAAATACAACTATAACTGCATTAGACCATAGTTCCAATAAGAAAACAAAAATAAGCTCACTATCTTAGCAAATGGCTAGCTGTAGACAAAGAAGTGCTAACCATGATACATTGTAATGTACACCCATAAGATGATAATTTATTATACCAATAGAATACACGTCCTCTATATATCATCATGGTAAGGTGTTGTTATTCCATTTTTTATACAAAAATGCATATCATTTTATATCCACCTATACAACATGTCGTACATTACTATCCTTTAAATATTATTATTAGTTAAAATAATTATTATATTTTCTAAAAATATCTTGTTAAATTAATTGAAGTGAAATAATAAAATAAATTAGTATTCTAATCAAAAGACACTTAATGTGCATAAAATAATTAATTAAATTGAAATAATAACATTTTTTAAATTAAATTGAGAGGCCTTTGAATGTTAGTGAACCATAAACCTTAAGGAAGGTTAAAACCTTTATTAGGAGATTGAAGCCCATTTCTCCACACACATGTTTGGAGGAGCAATCTTGAAAGCGAATGAAGATGTGGATTTTGTAAGCACAAAGGAATTACCAAATTGATAGCATAAGATTGAGGTGGGGTTCATAGAAACCATTGTAGAAAACTTTTTGGGATCTTTGTATTCTTCATTCCTACAAAGACTGACTGTTGAAAACTTAGAGGTTATGCTTCTGGAACAAATATAATTATTGCATAGATATTGTTAAATGAATACTTGTTTGAAAATTGAAACCCTTGTCTTGAAATTGTAGATCTTCATTATTAAAATATTGGTTGAGAAAATGAGATCAAATTCTATACTCAAAAAGTTAGAATCCAAGAAATAAGTTCATAATTGAGGTTAGAAAAATGAGATAGATTATATTTAACTAAATTCAATTGGTTAAAATTATTTCCTCTATCAAAGTATACATTCAAATTATTGTTAAAAATATATAAAAAAACAATAGTAATGAAATATTACTATGGTAATACTTTTTAATTTTACTAGTTTTTATTAAAAAAATATTATTTGGGGTGGGGCCCACCACCACCCTCTCCCCTTCCTTCCCATGGCATGGCTATCGAGCCAACCAAAGTTGTCATTGGAAATAGAGGCTACCAAGACAACCATGGATCATGGGTTGGATTTTAAAGGATCACACACAATGACACCCCTTCATTAGGGGTTTTTTAATATAAAAAATATTTAAAATTTTATTAATAAATTAAATTTTATTTAAAGTCTAAATTATTAAATTTAGTTTTTATTAAATTAAATTAAAATTTATTTAAATATGATAATAATTAATTTTTAAAATATTAAATATTATTAAATAGTTTCTTGAAAGTATTATCAAGTTATTTGGTTAATTTAATATGTTATTACTTTTTTTTTAGTAAATAAAGATAAGTATTTTTGTGATTTTATGAAAATATAGTTTAATAAAAATCATGGATTCTCTTAAAAAAATCTATGAGAATGTGAAATGTATGATGACCAAACTGAATGTAAAAAACTATCAACTGAGAAACCTATGTGAACAAAAACTCCAACTTTTATTCTAATCAAACTTTATGGGTATATATTGAAACCTATAAGGCCAAAAATTATGCTTGTTTTATATGTCTTTTATGATGTTATGTCTTCATCTTGTGATGGGCTATGAGAGACCCTTGTAGTTGGCATACTAGAGGCATGATTTTGTGAGTATTATTTTCCAATAACTTATGTCAAGATTGATTTTATAAGTGGTTGTTTATGAGATCAAGTTCTTATATGTGAAGTTTATGTTTTGTGATTTTCTTGATGTATGCTTTTGATATCTTGGTCTAAGAACCAAATTATTATGAATTTTATGAGATATACTTTAATGAGCTTATAGTAGGTTATCTATGTGTATTTTGGGAAGTGGTTTGCAATGGGGGTCAAAGCCCTAAAGAGGTTGCCATGATAACTCATTGTAAGTTGTCTTAATAAGTGATAACAATTACATTAATGGGTTAAAATGAATTAAAAGAGTTAGTATGTTGCCTCACACATGCCTTTAGTGCTAGTATAGGCTAGGATGAGAGTAGAGGATGCTTGGTTCTGACCTTGCCTATTTAGTTTTCTTGTGTGTATTAAATGATTTCTAATGCTGCACAAAGTCACTAGGGGTGTAAAGTCTAGAGAGACATGTTGTAGTTTCACAACACACACCCCATTTTGTCTTGAAATGGGGACCCCCTACTTTATTTTTTAGTTGGTTAGAACCCTAGTCTAGGATCTGAGTCCTTTTAAGGTCTTACCTAGTGCCCTAGTTCACATCTGGGTCCCAATTGGAAAACCCAGTTGTCAAAAAAATCAAAATTTTGAGAAGAAAAGTCTTCTGCAAAATTAAAAGGCACACCAGTGCACCTCATCTAGTGTGCTAGTGTGCCAATAATATATGAAAAGTGTTTCATCACCTTTGGTGATGCCCAGTTACACAATTATGCACTTGTGTGACACCAAAGGCAGGTGGGGTATATATATGCCACCAGCCCCTTTTACTCATCACCTTTTTTCATTTTTAAATCCTCTAAGCTTTTCAACCATAGTTACACACCCTATCAGGTGTGCCTCCTCTACCTTCTCCACCTAAACAAAACATAGAATGTTAAAACACAACATAAGGTGTGCATTGGTGCACCTCATGAGGTGTTCCAATGTACACCTTATCTTCCTCACACCTCTAAAAAACCTTAATAAAATAAAAAAATAAAAATGAAAAACCTAATTAAGGTGCACATCTGCGCACCTAACCAGGTGTGCTAATGTGCACCTTAAGAACTCTAAAAACTTCTTTGCACCTAAGTGTGAGTTGCACATCAGTGCACCTCATGAGGTGCACTAATGTGTAACACATACTAAAATTTGCATATAAAATGAGGATGCATTAGACACACCTATATGGTGTGCTTGGTGCACCATTTTTTTAATGTTTAGATCTTAAATTAGATTTTCATGTTTTTTCAAGCATTAGGTTTTTTAGAGGTTTGTTCGTGATAATTTAGGGTGTCTTTAATTCATTGTTCTTCAATTTTGGACTGATAGATATCTTTTTTGTGCAAATTTAATGGCATCTTCATCATCCTCCCTTAGCGAGAAAATGGCACCAAAACTAGTAGTATTCAAGTTTCAGGGTGTTCCTACAAAATCACAGTTCCACGATGAGTACTCAAAAATTTTAGATACAAATTTAGGTCATCCATTTTTGGGAGAGTTCTTTAAACCATACAATAAACCAACTGAGAGGTCTCAAATGATCTCCACATTAATTTGATCAGGGCTCATTAATGCAACATCACACTCGGTGTCAGTATAGCCTTAGAACTAATCATGATAATCACAGAGCATTTTGTTCCTAAAGAGAGGGTTGTCAAGAGCATAATGGAAGTGATTGTTCTTGATCTCCAACCCATGAACATTGAAAAAGTGTTCCATCGATCAAGGGTAGATAAATTCATTTCTAGACTAACCTATAAGCAAGCAGAGAGATGGTACTGGGAACACATTGATGAAGCTTTTGAGATTATCTAGTCTTCATACCTTATAGAGAAGACTCCTCTGGGAAAGAAACTGGGCAAAGTAGACATGACAATAGGATACATGAAGGAGAATATTGGATATTCAATCATACTCTTGAGTAGAGTTATGGGTTTGTTGGCAGCTAGGTACTTGAACATTTTCATGGTGCATTTCATTAAGATAGTAAAGAAACTAGAGATGCCACTAGATTTGGCTTCTACTCTCAATGAGAATTTGGGTGAGCAACTAGTGATAGTGAAGAACAATAGGAAATTTTACATGACATCATACTTGTTGAACTTGTTAGCCACAAGGGTGATAGATTATCTAGGGCTTTACAAGAGGGGTAGCATGTAGGATGCAAATGCATGGCCGTATATTGTATATCCTTAACTGGCAAAGAAGAGGCTTTTAGAGAAAAGCAAAGAATATAGAATTGTAAATGATGCTTTCATCTTCACAATAATCTAGTTCATAGAAGGGGATTATGTGAAGAGAATATTAGAGGAGGCAACCGCACAAATATCATAGCCAAAGTTTATTAAATCTAGTTTTGTATGTTCACATATTTAAGGGTTGTAGGTACAACTATCAACCCTAAGAAGATCCCTAGGTATCTCAGTGATAGATTAATTCTCCTAGTGATTTCTTGATAACTCTTGTCTACTTATGATAGTTAGAAAGTAACACAAAATATGTTAGACCTGGCCTATGACTATAGGACCTTTCTAGGTGGATCAAAACAAGATATTCCAACTTTTGAATGTGAATGGGATTAGTATTCCTTGGATGAGTATAAATCTCCTTGGCTATATTCTGACATCATTGGAAGAGTTGAACACTTAGCTAGCAAAGCATTTCAACACAAAGAAGCCATTAAAGATCACTAGATGAATAAGACAAATGGCTATGATGTCCACATAAGGGATTATTGTAGGATGACTTTGTATCTAGCAAATAAGACTTTCAAGATAAAGATTCCATTGAAGATAGTGCAATAGGACACATAGTTACTTGGTCCATTATTCAATAGAGATAAGATTAATGAACAACCTATTATGAATGTTGAGATTGATAAAAAAGAGAACTTGAACATTAATCATAGGGCAAGACAAGTCATCAAATTGACAAATTATTGGATCAAGAGACCTTTCAAACTTGATCCAATTCCTAAGATAGTGATCTTCCATGCGCAAGCCTGTCTAGCTAGAGGTAGATGAGAAAAAGTCATCGTGCCTATGTTTACTACCTAGTCACCAATAAGACTAGAAATGGTGCATCAACTTGATAGGCTAGTTGGTTATTATCAGGCATAGAAAGGTAAAGGTAAAGGCAAAAAGAAGAGAAATTCTCCTCAACAAGCCAAACCAAAAGAGGGTACCATTCAGGCACCTCCACAACAAGAAGGGGAAAATATATAAGGGCTGGAGAACGTAGAAGCCACACAAGCCCAAAGTTATCCCCAAGTGCCTCTAGCTGCACCAAGCCTAGGGGAAATAGAAACTAAAAAATAAGAGGCTTCTCCACCTTGAAAAATAGAGAAACCCTCCCCCTCTACACCAGAAGAAGAAAGATTAAGACTCTAGTCAAAAGATAGAAAAAGGTGATCAAGAAAGTGATTCCCTTCTCCTCAGTTCCTGAACAAATTCCAAAAGAAGTGGAAGAAGAGTTGATGAGGAGGAAGAGGACAATCTAACTTTGAGCTAGAGAACTTAGCTTGCTAGTGTAGACACCTAAATATCCTTTAAAAAATAAAGTATTTTTATTTTTTGAAAAAATACCTAATGACATCATCATTTATTAATTAATTATTTAATTAATTAATTAATTAATTTTTATGCCATTAAATCCCTTTATCTTAATTAAAAATATTTAATTAAGAAATCCCTCCCAAAAATGTTTAAATCTTATTTAAACATTATTTCCTTATTTATTAATTATTTAATTAATAAATTGACCAAAAATCCCAAAATAAATAATTAATTTATTTTTTTCCCAAAAGTTGGCCAATTTCCTTAAGACCAATAACCTCTTCCAAAATCTTCTAATCCTTCTTTAATTTTGATTAAAGGCTAATCTCATCATTTCCTACCCCTAATCTCAACTCAAAATATTTAATCAAGATTAAATATTAATCCTCATGTTTATTAAAAATATTTTAATAAATATCTCCTCAACCCAAACCCTTGAAATAAATAAAACTTTATTTATTTCATAAAATCTTATCCTAGGAAGTTCTAGACTCTTCTAGAAAGTCTTCATCCTCATCCAAAGCCTAGACTCTTCTAGAAGATGTCTTTAACCCTAATCCTAATCCCCTCCTAACCTTGTCACATTCCCTAAACATGGGTTAAGACTTGCTAACTCAAGCCAAAGTTAACAAATATCTTCTCCTTCACCCACCCTCATTAATTGCAATCCACTTGCCATCCACTTGCCTAGTCCTAAGCCATCTCTAACCCTTCCTCTAATCATTTTTACAACCCTAAGCAAGCTTAAAACCTCCCTAAACCCTCAAATTTGAATTTCATGGTATCTCTCACAAATATCTTCAACCACAAAAGTTTATAAAGCCCACAAAGTCATAAATGTTCTTACAAAGCACTTATGAAGGGTCTTTATGAAGATTTTATCCCTTGACCCTCCTTTGTTGACTCATCCTTCCCCTTTCCTCCATCCTCTCACCATGTGACATGTGTCACTCCTTGATTGGTTGTAAGGAAGCACAATCCATGTGCTCTCCTCTCATGCAATCTAAGCCCTCCATGAGCTTTTTCCCATCCTTGCATCTTAGCCCTCAATCCCTCAAGCCTCTTGCCTATAAATTGGATCCTTCCCCTTTGCAAAATAACACAATCCATGAAGTAAAGTTATAATGCTATTTTGAGAGCCAAATCCATACTAAAGCCATCTATCCACACCAAAAATTCACAATCATCCATTGAAGCCTTTGGAAGCATATTGAGCATACATCCTATCCATTTAGATAAAGCCACTCAACAAGAGAGCTTCTCATTGAGAGAGCCCATTAATGGCTCATATTCTCAATTGAGAGCTCATCTTAGTCTATCTTGAATTTTATGATTTTTTTTTAGTTTGTAGAAGCTTTATTTAAATTTGGTTTCTATTAGCATACTAACATTGCTCATATACAGCTAGATCTATAAAGTTAGAGAGGAGGAGAAGCTCTACGGTTACACCACCATCTACCCCAGATGAATCCATTCAAACTACAAGCAGAAGATGAAATGCAACAATGGATAGATGAGCAAGATGTGATGGGCATTGATGTCTTTCAGATGTTAGATTTTGACTTTATGCCCATGGGTACTGAGTTGGTTGGGGATAAGATGAGTGACACTCCAACTAATCAACCTCAACAGGAGGATTGGAGTCAGATGCCACCTAAATCACAAGGACCCAAGGTAGTTTTGGTATCCTAGGGATAAGTCACATTCTATATAGACAAGGGATCAATTACCCCTCTTCCTCTAGGTATAGAAGCTGAATAGGTCCAAACAAAACATGAAGAAGAGCCACAAAAAGTATCCATTGATGAAATGTTAGAAGAATGATGCAGGAGAATCTTGGGTTGCCTTGTCATCCTGCTCATTTTTGCTCATTTTGTAGTTGATGCCGAGTTACTATAGCACTCTTTAGGTGCTGAGTTACTATAGCACTCTTCAAGTGCTGAGCTTCTATTGCACTCTTTAGGTGCCGAGTTACTATAGCACTCTTCAGGTGCCGAGTTCCTGTAGCACTCTTCAGGTGCCGAGTTCCTGTCACACTCTTTAGGTGTTGAGTTCTTGTCACACTCTTCAGGTGCCGAGTTCCTATCGCACTCTTCAAGTGCCAAGCTCCTATCGCACTCTTTAGGTGTCGAGTTCCTATCACACTCTTTAGGTGTTGAGTTATTGTAGCACTCTTCAGGTGCTGAGTTACCCAGTGGATGCCAAGTGATCCTTCATGTGCTGAGTTAACCAGTGTATGACAAGTGCCAGTATTTGGATGTGATTTTGTGAGCTGACTCTTGAGATTTATTTCATTCATGACATTTATGTTAAGATCTTTTCTTGGGATGAGCCTAGACCGTTGTTGGGTCAGCCCTCCTCTTATGTAATGTTTTAGAATGTTCTGTAAGCCATTTTGGAAAGTATAAATAGAGAGTTTAGGCTTAGAGCTAAGTAAGTTTTGGGAGAATAGAAGAAGAAAAAGTTTTGAGGGAGCAGAACTAAAAGTGCGAATTTGCTATTGGATCTTTATAACTGAATGTATTAAATAGGTTGTAACCTAGAAGGCCTCATAGTTGGGCATGTATGAAGATATTTTGATAAATCAATAAAATTATTTCCCTTTTCTCCTCCTTTGGTTGCTATCCACTTGTGTTTGCTTCCATTGTGTTAACTCTTGCAGGGTGCTTTGGATAGCTGGGTGAGCCTTTGGCCCTGGTTATTAATCCCCCCTTGCCTGCGTCAGTTGGTATCAGAGCTTGAGGTTCATTCTTGTGGAGATTGGATCATGTAGAACCCTGATTTGGATTTGGTTGTAGGGTGGCAGATCTATAGATTTGACCTATAACTTGCAGAGGGTTACAATCTTGCAGGAACCTGATTTGTAAAGATGGTTCATGGTAGAAGAAATAATATTGGTAATGATATATTGGATCAGTTGAAACAAATTGCAGCCAGATTATATTCTGTGGAGACAGCCTAGTGGAGAGGAGTAGATCTTGATGATGTAAGTGATGATGAAGTAGTAGCACCAAACCATAATCCAGAACCTGAAGAAGACCAAGATGAAGCAAGATTGTTGAGAGTATTGTCTAGAACAAATTCAAAGCCTACTGTAGAAGTTGTTCCTTATGATGGAAAATTGGATACCAATGCTGTGCTGGATTGGATCTCTTATATGGATAAGTTCTTTGAGTATGAAAATACTCTTGATAATAGAAAGGTGAAGATTGCAGTCACTAGGTTGAAAGGTCATGCATCTCTATGGTGGGAGCACTTGCAAACTGATAGACAAAGAAGAGGAAAGGAGAAGATCAAAACTTGGCCAAAGATGGTGAACAAGGTAAAGAAAAAATTCCTTCCTGTTGATTACCAAGTTATCTTGTTGAGAAAGATGCAAAATTTGAAACCAAAAGACATGACTGTGAAAGACTATACTGAGGAATTCTATAGACTAGACATCAGATCTGGACATGTGGATGATGATGTTGATAAAATTGCAAGGTACATTAATGGATTGAGATCTGGAATACAAGATGAAATAAGTTTTGTGAAGCTGGAAAGCATAGAAGAAGCATACCCATATTCCTTGAAGGCTAAGGAGATCTTAACAAAGAAGCATGAACAAAGATAGAGAGGTAGAGGTGGTAGATTCTGGAGAGGTAGAGGTAGATCTTATGGAGAAAGTGGCAGATCTGATAGTTCTATACAGGATAAAGAGAAATCTGAATGGAAGAATGATGACAAAGGCAAGACTGAATGGACAAGTGGTAATTCTTACCGAGGAGGCACTAATTCTTATCGAGGAAGAGGTAATTCTTATTCTAGAGGTGGATTTCATGGTAATTATTTTAGATGTGGAAAAGAAGGGCATAGATCCTTTGAATGTAGATCCTCTGAAGGTGGGAAAAATAATAGAAATGCTATGATTCAAGAAGATGATGAGGGTTCACCAAGTGGACCTGAGGCTGGAGAAAATTTGATGGTGAGAAGAACCTTATGTAATAAGGGAGGTAATGAGGAACCTGTTCTAAGGAGAAGTCTTTTCAAGAAAAGATGTAAGATGGCTGGAAAATGCTATAAAGTGATGATTGACAGTGGAATTTCTACAAATCTAGCATCATAAGAGTTGGTTACAAAGTTGTAGTTGGAAAGACTCAAACATCCCAAACCTTATCATGTTTCATGGATCAAAGATGAGCATAAGATATTTGTAAGTGAGCAATGCCTTGTGAAATTCAAAATTGGACATTATGTTGATGAAGTTTTGTGTGATATTATGCCCATGGATTGTTGTCATATTTTTTTGGGTAGACCTTGGAAATATGATAGATATGCTATACATGATGGAAGATTGAATCAATATACTCTTTGGGTAAATGGGAAGAAACAAACATTGTTGCCTTTGATTGAAGTTCTAGATGAGGTTAATTGTATTGCTATAAAAATTTGCATGGTTAATGGGAAAAAAATTGAAAAAGAAGTAAAAAAGAATCAAGTTTGTTACGCTATAATTTCAAGAAAATTGAGTTTTGTCAATGGAGACCAAGTGCCAAAAAATAATGTTAATTGAGTGCCAGTCAGTGGTGACTGAGTGACAGATGGTAGTATTGACCAAGTGCTAGGAGAAATTGTAGAGTTGCTGAATAAGTATAAAGGCATTATTGCTAAAGATACCCCTAATGGTTTACCTCCAGTAAGAAGTATAAATCATTGTATGGACCTAATCCTTGGAGCTAGTTTGCCAAACAAAGCACCATATAGATTGACACCTGTAGAGAATGAAGAACTTAACCGACAAATGAATGAACTATTGTAGAAAGGTTTGATTAGAGAAAGATTGAGTCCATGTGTTGTACCTATTGTATTAGCACCTAAAAAGAATGGAGAATGGAGAATGTGTATTGATTCCAGAGCCATTAACAAGATAAAAGTGAAATATGGGTTTCCTATGCCAAGAATGGATGACATAATGGATTGTTTGAGTGGAGCAAAGTATTTTACCAAGATTGATTTGAAGAGTGGCTATCATTAGATTAGAATCAGAGAAGGTGATGAATGAAAGACTGCTTTCAAGACAAAAGATGGTTTGTGTGAATGGTTGGTTATGCCTTTTGGTTTGACTAATGCACCTAGTACTTTCATGAGGTTGATGAATGAAGTTCTGAAAAGATTCTTGGGTAAGTTTGTGATTGTTTATTTGGATGATATTTTGATATTCAGCAAGACTAAGGAAGAACATCTTGAGCATATTAGGCAAGTATTGCAGAGGTTGAAAGAGGAAAAGTTGTTGATCAATCTGAAAAAGTGTTCTTTTATGCAAGAGGAGATTGTGTATTTGGGATTTGTAATTTCAGCTGATGGTTTGAAGATGGATCCTAAGAAGGTTAAAGCAATTTTGGAATGGCCTACACCTGAGAATGTAAGTGAGGTAAGATCATTTCATGGTTTGGCTAGTTTTTACAAAATGTTTATAAAGAATTTCAGTGCTGTTTGTAATGCTATGACTAAAACAATGAGGGGAGATAAAAAGGAATTCAAGTGGATGCATGGAGCTGATAAGAGTTTTGAGACTTTGAAACAAAAGATTGCTGAATTACCAATATTGGCTTTACTTGATTTCAACAAAGTATTTCAAGTTGAATGTGATGCAAGTGGTAATGCAATAGGAGCTGTATTAAGTCAAGAAGGTAAGCCTGTTGCTTTCTTTAGTGAAAAATTGAATGATGCTAAAAGGAAATATTCTGTGTATGATCAATAATTCTATGCCATTGTTCAAGCATTGAAGAAATGGAGACATTATTTGATACTTAAGGAGTTTGTGTTGTACACTGATCATAAAGCTTTACAATACTTGGGAAGTCAACATAAATTGAATCAAAGACATATGAAGTGGGTTGAGTATTTGTAGAGTTTTACATTCATGATCAAGCATAAGAGTGGAGTTACTAACAAAGTTGCTAATGCATTGAGTAGAAGATGTTCTTTGTTGACTGAAATGAAGGTTGAAGTTCTTGATTTTGATGAGATGAAAGAGTTATATGATGTTGATCCTAATTTTTCTGAGGCATGGAGAGAATGTAGAGCACCAAATTTGACAGATCACATAAGTAAGTATGATGAGTATTTCATTCAAGAAGGTATGTTGTTCAAAGGCATTTAGTTGTGTATTCCTAGAAGTTCTATGAGGTTGAATTTGATTAAGGAAAAGCATAGTGGTGGATTAGCTGGACATTTTGGAATTGATAAGACATTGAGTTTGCTGATAGAGAAATATTATTTGCCACAAATGTATAAGGATGTTCAAAAATTTGTAAACAGTTGTGGAGTTTGTCAAGTTGCAAAGGGAGTGAGTCAAAATACGAGTTTGTATACACCTATTACTGTTCTTGAGAAACCTTGGACTAATATCAGTATAGATTTTGTTCTTGGATTGCCTAAAATAGTGAAGGGGTATGATTTCATATTTGTTGTAGTGGATAGATTTTATAAGATGACTCATTTCATACCATGTAAAAAGACATCAGATGCAGAGCATGTTGCTGAACTTTTCTTTAAAGAGATTGTGAGATTGCATGGATTACCAAGAAGCATTATTTCAGATAGAGACAGTAAGTTTATTGGTTATTTTTGGAAGACTTTGTGGAAGAAGATGGGTACTGAATTGAAGTTTAGTTCTACATTCCATCCACAGATAGATGGACAGATAGAGGTTGTGAATTGAAGCTTGGATAATTTGTTGAGATGTTTAGTTGGGAATAAACTGAGCAATTGGGAGATGGTATTGGCACAAGCTAAATTTGCATATAACAATTTTGTGAATAGGAGTACAGGGAAGACACCTTTTGAGATTGTTACTAGAATGCATCCTAGAGGTATATCAAATTTGAGAGATGTTGTTGGTGAAGAAAAGAAAAGTGTTGCAGGAGAAGAATTTGCTTACTTTATGGAGTCCTTGAATAAAGAAGTGAAGTTGAGGTTGGAACAAAGTAATCAGAAGTATAAGAAGAATGCTGATTAGTCTAGAAGACACCATGATTTTCAAGTTGGTGATGAGGTGATGGTTCATCTAAAGAAAGGAAGATTCCTAGTTGGAACATATAGCAAGCTGAAGATGAAGAAATTTGGACGTTGTAAGATCATGAAGAAGTTTGATAGTGGTAATGCTTATGAAGTTGAGTTACCTGATGACATGGATATATCTCCTATATTTAACATTGCTGATTTGTATAAGTATCATGAGTTAGAGGATAAAGTTTTTATACCAGATGATTATCGTAAGATACAAATTGAAGAAGTTGAATAGATATTGGATCAGAGAGTTGGCAAGAGTACAAGAGGAAAATATTACTATGAATATTTGGTGAAGTGGAAGAACAGAACTATTGAAGATGCTTCATGGATTTCTCAATTTGAATTGGATTTAGCTCAGGTTGGGACATCTCAATGATTCAGGAGAATCATTTCTTCCAACCCCAGTTGTTTGATGCAGGAGCATCCTGGGTTGCCTTGTCATCGTGCTCATTTTTTATAATTTTGCAGTTGGTGCCGAGTTACTGTAGCACTCTTCAGGTGCCTAGTTACTATAGCACTCTTTAGGTACTGAGCTACTGTTGTACTCTTTAGGTGCTTAGTTACTATAGCACTCTTCAGGTGTTGAGTTCCTGTTGCACTCTTCAGGTGTTGAGTTCCTGTTGCACTCTTCAGGTGTTGAATTCTTGGCGCACTCTTCAGGTGCCAAGCTCTTGTCACACTCTTCAAGTACTGAGCTCCTATCGGACTCTTCAGATGCTGAGTTCCTATCACACTCTTCAAGTGCTGAGTTCCTGTCACACTCTTCAAGTGCTGAGTTACTGTAGCACTCTTCACATGCTGAGTTAGCCAGTGGATGCCGAGTGATCCTTCATGTGTCAAGTTAACTAGTTTATGCCGAGTGCTAGTATTTGGACGTGATTTTGTGAGCTAACTCATGGGATTTATTTCATTCATGACATTTATGTTAAGATCTTTTCTTGGGATGAGCCCAAACCATTGTTGGGTTGGCCCTCCTCTTATGTAATGTTCTAGAATGTTCTGTAAGCCATTTTGGCAAGTATAAATAGAGAGTTTAGGCTTAGAGCTAAGTAAGTTTTGGGAGAATAGAAGAAGAAAAAGTTTTGAGGGAGCAGAACTGAAAGTGTGAAGTTGTTGTTGGATCTTTATAACTGAATGTATTAAATAGGCCATAACCTAGAAGGCCTCATAGCTAGGCATGTATGAAGAAATTTTGATGAATCAATAGAAGTATTTCCCTCTTCTCCTCCTTTGGTTGCTGTCCACTTGTGTTTGCTTCTGTTGTGTTAACTCTTGTAGGGTGGTTTGGATAGCTGGGTGAGCCTTTGGCCCTGGTTATTTAGCCCTTGCTTGCATCAAAGAAGGGAAGATAAGTGAACAACCTTAGCAAACTTCCTAAGACACAGAGGTGAGGACTATGGGCTCCATAGATATAGAGACTCCCAGTGCTGATATCTCACAAAAGGAGACAATTCTAGAAAGGAGTGATAAGGGGAAGAGTATAGCTAAGAAAAATCCTTAATCCTTGGTATAACATATCCCAAGGTGGCTCAAAAAATAAGTAATAAGAAACAAGAAACAATAATTCACCACTAAGGAGGAGGATAGAATGGAATTGATAGAAGTTCTAAGGAAACCTGATTCACCTCCAAGGGATGCATGAACACTAGCCTTCACTATGAGTTATTAGAATCAAGACCTTTTTGCTCATGTAGCTATCCCTCCTCCATAATAAAATGTTAAAGAATTGACTTGAAGGGATTATCAAATCTAGGAAGTTATGCTTGGGAAGCCAACCTTGGAAACTGCAAAGTTGATGTTAACAATAGGGATGAAGGAAGTGTTAAAAAGTTTAGAGAAGGATAGGGTAGAATTGATAGCACTTTGGCATCAAAAAAAAATCCTAAAGGGATATTTGAGTGAAGTTTTTGGTCCCTTGGATCCCATAAACCCTGAGGAAACCTTAAATGTGATAATTGAAAGAAGAGGTAGCGGTGTGGTATAGTTGGACCCATTTTCGAGATTGCCAATAATGGTGAGAAAGTTTTGAGGAGAAAGGAATATTGATCATTCAAGGCAATCTTAAATTATTACATATTATGGAGGAGAATGTGGACAAGTTGGTAGCAATTTTGAATGAAGATTTTGATCTTATGGATGAAGTGCATACTTGGGGGAAAGATTTACAGGCCGCATTACAGGAAATTAAAGGCCAGAGGTATCAGATGTTGATGGATGTATTTATAGCTAAAGAATTAGATAAGATAGATAATTAGATATAGAAGACTACAGATAGTAATAAAGTAATGGAAACATTACACGTGAAGATTCATAGTCTCAAGGACCAAGCCGAAGAGAAAATTTTGGAAGTAGAGAAACATTATAGTGATGCATGTCTAGACATTTTTGAAGATGATACATAGGAAAAACTAATACTAGTAGAGGTAGTAGAGGGATTTTGGAAATGTTTTGATGAAGTTTCTAATGATGAGGATATCCAACAAGCATTCAGAATGGAAGAAGTTTTATTATAGCTTGATGTAAAAGTCAAAGATTTTGTAGAAACTCATATAGAAGTGGATAACTACAGGCAAAAAGTAAAGGAAAAATATAATGCCGTAGATTTTCCAGATGTGGCTCCTGTCATTGAGATAATAGAAAATTTCAAGGGTAAATATCTAGACAGAGCTTTGGGATAAAGTGGAACAAAACCCGGATGCCAGAATTTCAATTTTGATACTTAGTGAAATTTTGCAATTTTGGAGCTTGCTTCCAAGGTGCATTGCTGCGCTAGGTGTACTGGTGCACTTTTGGAAATAGCGTCATGGAAGAGTTTGAAGAACTTAAAGGTGCATTGATAATTAACTATCAGTTCTAAAAATAGAACTTTCCATGCATTCGAAACACATTATGATGACAACTTAACTCTTACGGACACCTAGTGAAGATGGAGCTTCTATTTTTGCCACTTCCAATCACTCCTACATCAACTGAAGGCTCTCTTCTTATTTTCTTGTGATTTCTTTGTTTTAAGACATGTAAAGGCTCATGCATCCAATTAATGATATAAAATAGATGGAGTCCTACTTAGCTCTAGTTAGATAGATAGTTTGTACATAAATAGATTTGTTTTATTAGTTGAAAGCATATGACTGCATAAATATATATTTCACTCTCAGAATAAATGAGAAGATTTCTTATAAATTCTAGATTGTAATATGTAATCAAGGCTACCATTATTTTGCAATGATATATGCTTTTGGTGCTCATATTTGGAGTGTAGTGAATCTTGCCTGAGTGTGTTATATATTTTGGATGCATGTTCATGGAATGTAATTGAGCCAAAAGTTTATTGCATTATTTTTGGTTGTGTGATCTTTTAATCTGGTGTTTTCCACATGTTTAGAACTTCCATTGACATACTTAGTTTGAGAAGAGATCATCATATTGTTTCTCAATAGCTTTTTATCTTGCATGAGCACACTCTCTGTGGCTTTACAATTTGATGAAAAGTGAAACATCTTATAGTTATTGAATTCCTATTAATGATTGCATCAGTAGAATTAAGGAAGTGCTGCTCTTATTTTCATTGGTTACCTACCAATTTTTTAAAAAGCTTAACTTGCAAACGTGTTATTTTCGTAGGTTATGTCTATTAGGATTTACTTTTATGTTATTTGCTTAAATTTCTTGTCACCTTATCTTCGTTATTTTCTTTAATAACCCCTTGATTAAATTAGTAATTCATATAGTTGCATTGTTAGATTGCATTCATCTTAAAAATAGAAAACACAAAAAAAATACTCCATTTTGTGTGGTTATTCTTTTGAAGCAGCAAGTAGATAATACATCTTATCCTAATGACTTCAAAACCACCAAAGGCTTCCTTGTGAACATTCACATTTATCTTCAACTGAACAAATTCTAGTAGGTTGCAAGATTTCCCAAAACCTTCGAGTTGATCCTCAGATTATCTTTTCAAGAGAGGAGTTCGAAAGGATTCCTACAGCTAAGCATCATGCAAAATGATAGCTCAACAAGACTGCTAAGATAACTTTAGAGTTGGCTCATGTGATGACACTTTTCCTTATAGATATTAGGTTCCCTATGTGTCTTTTTCTTCCTCTAGTAGTAGATGTTCACTTTGTGCACTTGGTAGCTTTGAGATAGAATGGCATCAGATTTTCGTTACCTAGATTCTTTCTTTGACTTTTGAATTGTTACATGTTTGATACTTGAGATCATCTTCTTAGTACAATGGGAGTGGACCATTTACATTCCACATGGTTGGGTGGTAGTGATTCTTATACCATTGAGATATGATATTTGGACATAGATGATAGATGTACCTTGTGCAGCTGTTCTATTCTTCTTATCTTGTGGTTGTGTTTTATGGTTGTATTCTTGTATTTTTTATTTTGGTTATTTGAGATCCAATGGGATTGTTAGCATGAATGTTGATGATAGTACTTTGGGGGAGTATTCTAAGCATTGGAGAGTATTGATGTGTTACTTTCCAGACTATGTTTATCATTGGTGTCAACATAGGATGAATTTTGTAAAGACTGGCTAAGTAGTAAACATATAGCTTAATGGTATGAATAATGGTTTCATTGTATAGTGATGTGTAGTTATGGACATGTTTAGCATAGTATCCTAATGACATGGTCAAGTGCACAGATTCTAAGTTGAAGACATATACAAGTTGTACCTAATTTACAGAGAGCAGTTTAGAGAAAGATTATTAGGAAAGTAGTTCTTGATGTTTGTTCACTATCTTATATCTGAGATTTAATGAAAAGATACATAGTCAAGTAGTGATAGTAGGCAGTCTATTGATGATGTTAGTGAGTGTACAAGTGCTAGTATCACACATGTGAAGTATTATATAGGTTTTGAGCCACCAGTGGTATTGTAATTGTAATTAATTAATTATCTTATTATAATTAATTGCAAAATTTTCAAGGTTGACTCAAGGACTTTGATGTAGGAGCATCTAGAGGTATAAGGGCAATACAGTGTCACCCAAAAAAAATGTACTTAGACTTATTTTCTATTTCATGTGTTTTAATTTTTGGATACCCATTTGGGTCAAATAAAGGTTCCAACTCTCACAGTTCCACTATCAGTGTTGTAGGATAGAGGATTTGAACACCTTGGGATATGTGTAAATGTTGAAAAAATAGGAGTATGTAATTGAGACATCATTTTGGTGAAGAAGAAGGTGTAAATTGGTCAAAATATTGTAATTGTAATTTAGAGCATTCCAGAAAAAGAATCAGGTCGAAAGGCCCCACGGTTTGAAAGTTATTGCAATTTTTTGATTTTTAGAGACCTCCTAAGAATACTTCAAACTCAGGTTAGGGGCATTAAATGACCTCAAATAGGGTTGAAAAATGGGGGATGAGTGAATCTAGTCCATAGGGCTATAGATAATTTTGAGATCTTTCTAAAAATGTAAACAATTCGTCAATCAGAGCTACGGTTCAAAAGTTATGCCTCCCAGAAGTTCTGTTACCGTTTTTGGATTCTTCTAATTTTGTGCCAACTTCTAATGTGACTTCTAGAGCCTTCTATTTGGTTGATGGATTCCAAATAGCAATTTATAGAATGTATTCCTAATCCTTAACCCTCTAGGGTCTATTTAAGAACATTTTTGGCTTTGTAAAAGGCAGTTCAGAGTGGAGTTTGAGAGAAGGTACTGGGAGAAGGATTTATCCCCAGATTTATGATATTGTAAGCCCTTAGGGCATGTTTTGGAGTCTTTTTCTCTACACTAAGTGTACTAGAATATTTTTATAGTTAATAAATTTTTTTCTTTCTTTTTGTGTCCATTCTATGCTTGGGTTGTGTCCCCATCAAGTGGTATCAGAGCAGGTTTTCCTGAGTGTGTAAATTTATAGAGCGCTAATTGTGAAGCAGTTTGCACTAGGACTATGTGGTTGTGGGTTTGAGTTAAGAAGATGCCTCCATGAAGAGAGCATGGTGGAAGGGCTAGAGCTATTAAGCTTAAGGAGGTTAGAGCCCTCCAAGGGTAGGTACAAGCATTGCAAGAGGAGCTCCGTAGAGGAACAAATGTTGCTACAAGCGACAAAAGTGAGGATGACAATGATGAAGAAGGAATTGGACTAGAAGGGGAATTTGATGGGGAAGTTTTCAATCAGGTAGAGGAAAGGCTTTTTAGGGCCATTAATAAGTTTGGAAAAAGACCTACAATTGATGTGGGTGTATTTTCAAGAAATCTGAAACTAGATGAGTTGATCGACTAGATCAATGAACTAGAAGAGTACTTTGAGTATGAGGATATTAAGGATCTAGATAGGGTTAAGTTTGCAAAGGCCAAACTGAAAGGCCATGCCAAAATCTAGTGGCAAGAGGTTCAATTGGAAACAAACAAAAGAGGAAAGGAGAAGATCACAAGGTGGGATCATATGGTGGACAAATTGAAGAAGCAATTCATTCTTGTTGACTACAAGCTTGATTTGTTTAAGAAGATGCATGGGTTAAAGCAAGCAGTAAAATCAGTCCAAGAATATATAGAGGAGTTTTATTGACTTCTAATTAGAGAGGGGCATGCATAAGCAAATAAGGAGAAGGTTTCTTGTTATATTAGTGGGTTGCAACCTAGCATCCAGGAGGAATTAAGTCTGGTAAGAATGACCAGCGTTGAAGAGTCATACCAATTTTCCCTATGAGTTGAAGAGAAGCTAATTAAGAGGTTTGAAGGGAGAAAAATAGGGGATGGTCAAGGAGGAAGAGGTAGTGGTAGGTCATTTGGAGGTTGAAATGAAATCCAAAAGAAGAATGAAGAGGTGGGTACTAGCAGGAACTAGAGGAACGAGGATTTCAACTACTCTTGAGATCAAGACTTTGGAAATCAAAGAGGAAGAGGTAGACGATGTGGACAAGGAAGAGGAGGCTTCCATGGTACCTATTTCCATTTAAATGAAGAAGGTCATCGTGCCTTTGAATGTCCTCAACAACAAGGAAGGACATATAGGAGAGCTAAGGGTCAAGCTAGGGTTGCTCATGTGGATGAGGATGCACAATCATCACATTTAGAGGATGTAGAAAGAGGAGAGACTTTAGTAAATTAAAGGGTCCTACTAAGTGGTGAGATTGAACAAGGATGAAGCAGGAGTTTATTTTGTACTAGGTGCAAGTGTGAGGATAAATGTTGCGATGTGATGATTGATGGCAGTAGCACTGACAACTTGGTGTCAGAAGAGATGGTCTCTAAGCTGAAGCTCAAGAGGGAGAAACACCCCCAACCCTATCGAATTGCTTGGGTGAAAGATGATCATAAGGTCCTGGTAAGTGAACAATTTTTAGTGAAGTTCAAAATTGGCAGTTACCATGATGAAGTTCTCTGTGATTTTATTCCAATGGATGTTTGCCATCTATTATTGGGAAGACCATGGCAGTTTGATAGGCATACACTACATGATGGTCATGCAAACACATACTCTCTAACAAAGGATGGAGTTTGCCACAAACTAAAGCCCATGAAAAAGGAAGGTGAAAAGGTATGTAGCAGTGCTAGGATTTGTCTTGTTGATGGAAGGAAGTTTTTAGATGGCATGAAACATCAACGTATGTGCTATGCTTTGATCCCTAGGAAAGATAAAGAAGGTAGTAGTAAAATACCACTTGAAGTTTTAGATTTACTAGGTGAGTTTGGAGATATCATCTCTGATAATGTTTCAGAATGATTGCCATCGATAAGGAAAATTAGTCATCAGATAGATTTAATTCCAAGAGCTAGTTTTCCTAACAAGGCTTCTCATAGGATGACTCCTACTAAAATTGAGGAGCTAAATAGATAGGTTCAGGAGCTATTGATGAAGGGCTCGATTCGGGAGAGCCTAAGTCCATGTACAATACCTATAGTACTGGCACCAAAGAAGGATGGAGAGTGGAGGATGTGTACAGACTCTCAAGCTATAAATAGGATAACCATCAAGTATCAGTTTCCTTTGCCAAGAATGGATGATCTTATGGACTGCTTGAGTGGAGCTTAGTACTTCACAAAGATAGATCTCAAGAGTGGCTATCATTAGATATAGATACAAGAAGGGGATGAGTGGAAAATAGCCTTCAAGACCAAGGAGGGTCTTAATGAGTGGTTAGTCATGCCCTTTGGATTAACAAATGCCCCAAGCACCTTCATGCAGCTTATGAATGAGGTACTTAAGAAGTTCTTGGGAAAATTTGTTATTGTCTATTTGGATGATATTTTAATTTTCAGCAAGACTTTGGAAGAACATTTATTGCATATTCATAGTGTCCTTGAAAGGTTAAGGGAAGAGAAACTATTAATTAATCCGAAGAAGTGTATCTTTGCAAAAAGGGAGTTAGTCTACTTGGGGTTTGTTATATGACCTGAAGGACTCAAAATGGATTCAGAGAAGGTAAAAGCCATCTTGGAATGGCCTACTCCAAGGTCTACTACTGAGGTAAGATCATTTCATGGTTTGGTTAGTTTTTATAGGAAGTTCATTAAGAATTTTAGTGGCATATGTGCACCCCTGACTGACACAATACGAGGGGATAGAAAAGAGTTCAAATGGACTGCGACAGCTGCGAGAAGTTTTGAATTGCTAAAGAAGAAGGTGACAAAAAAACCTATGTTGGCACTTCCAAATTTTAGAAAGGTGTTCCAGGTGGATTTTGATGCTAGTGGCAGTGCTATTGGGGTTGTATTAAGCCAAGAAGGTAAGCCTATTGCATATTTTAGTAAAAAATTGAATGATGTGAAAAAGAAGTATTTTTTTTATGATCAAGAGTTCTATGCAATAGTTCAGGCCTTAAAGAAATGGAGGCATTATTTATTTCCAAAGGAATTTGTTTTGTATACTAATCATCAGGCATTACAATACTTAAATAGCCAAGGTAAATTGAATCAGAGGCATATGAAGTGGGTAGAGTTCTTGCAGAGCTATACATTTGTGTTGAAGCATAGAAGTGGAAAATCTAACAGGGTTGCAGATGCACTAAGTAGGAGACAGTTGTTGCTTATAGTAATGTAGGTTGAAGTAGTTGGGTTTGATGAACTCAAGAATCTATACCCTGAGGATCTTGATTTTGCTGAAGTGTGGAAAGCTTGTAAGGAGCCTATTGCTCTAGACAGAACTAAGTGGTTAGACTATCTGATTCAGGATGGTATGTTATTCAAAGGCAGTCAATTATGCATTCCAAGGAGTTCCATGAGGGAAAATATGATTAAGGAGAAACACATTGGAGGGATGGTAGGACATTTTGGTCGAGATAAGACCATTGCCATTCTTAGAGAACATTATTTTTCACCTCAAATGTCATAGTATGTGAAGAAGTTTATATAGAATTGCCAAATTTGTAAAGTGGCCAAGGGATTTAGTCACAATACTGGACTAAATCAGCCATTGCCTGTTCCATCAAAGCCATGGGAGGACATAATTATGGGTTTTGTTCTTGGATTTTCAAGGACGCAAAGGGGTAATGACTCAATATTTGTGGTGGTTGATAGGTTCTCCAAAATGGCACATTTCATTCCATGCCACAAAACTCATGATGTTGTCCATATTGCAGACTTATTTTTCAGAGAGGTGGTAAGACTACATGGTCTTCCAAGGAGTATAGTTTCTGATAGAGATACTAAATTTGTAGGGTATTTTTGGAGAACATTGTGGAAGAAGTTGAGAACAGACTTGAAATTTAGTTCCACACATCACCCACAGACTGACGACCAAATAGAAGTGGTAAATAGAAGTTTGGGCAATTTACTAAGATGTTTAGTTGGGGATAAATCCAAGGGGTGGGATTTGATTCTACCACAAGTAGAGTTTTCTTACAATAAATCTATAAATAGGAGTACTGGTAGATCACCATTCCAAATTGTATATGGAAGTAGCCCAAGGACTGCACCAGAGTTGAGGAAGATAGAGCAAGGGGAGAGGACAAGTGCTAAAGCTAAAGAATTTGCTGAACATATTAAGCATCTATATGAGGAGGTTCAGGCACACATTACCAAGATGAATCAAGAGTATAAATCTAGGGCTGATCAAAGGAGAAGACATAAGGAATTCCAAGTAAGGGATCTAGTCATGGTACACTTATGGAAAGAAATATTTCCATCCAGTACTTACAACAAGCTAAAAATGAAGAAATTTGGTCCCTGCAAAATTTTGAAGAAATATGACTCAGGAAATGCATATGAAGTGGAGTTTCCAGATGGAATTCACATTTCTCCTATTTTCAACATTGTAGACTTAACAAAGTATCATGAGGATGGTGCAGATGAGGAGCTGATGTTACAGCCATGTCCAATTCCTACTTCTAAGAAGGAGGAGATAGAGGAGATTATGGATAGTCATGTGGGTAGGAGTACCAGAAATAGGTAGTATGAAGAGCATTTGGTCAAGTGGAAAGGATGGCCGATCGAGGACTCAACTTGGATTTCAGTAGCTGAGGTTTCCCATTTGGGATTTCCTCTACCATTCATAAAGTGATAGGGTCACTTTTCAATCTATCTTGGGTGTCTGATGCAGGAGCATCCAGAGGTATAAGGGCAATCCTGGATCACCCAAAAAAATGTACTTAGACTTAGTTTCTATTTCATTTGTTTTCATTTCAGGATACCCATTTGGTTCAAATAAAGGTTCTAACTCTTACAGTTCCACTATTAGTGTTCTAGGATAGAGTATTTGAACACCTTGGGATACATGTAAATGCCAAAAAAATAGGAGTATGTAATTGAGCCATCATTTTGGTGAACTAGAAGGTGTAAATTGGTCATAAGATTGTAATTTTAATTTAGAGCATTCGAAAAAAAATTAGGTCGAAAGGCCCCACGATTTGAAAGTTATTACAATTTTTTGGTTTTTGGAGACCTCCTAAGAATGCTTCAAAGTTAGGTTAGGGGCATTAAATAACCTCGAATAGGGCCAAAAAATGGGGGATGAGTGAAGCTAGTCCATAGCGCTATAGAGCACTTTGAGAGCTTTTTGAAAAGTAAATGGTTCGTTAATCAGAGCTACGGTTCAAAAGTTATGCCTCCCAGAAGTTCGATTACCATTTCTAGATTCTTCTAATTTTGTGCCAACTTCTAATACGACTTCTAGAGCCCTCTATTCGGTCAGTGGATGCCAACTAGCACTTTCTAGAATGTATTCTTAATCCTTAACCCTCTGGGATCTATTTAAGAACATTTCTAGCTTTGTAAAAGGTAGTTCGGAGTGGAGTTTGAGAGAAGGTATTGGGAGAAGAATTTATCCATAGATTTATGATATTGTAAGCCCTTAGGGCATGTTTTGAAGTCTTTTTATCTGCACTAAGTGTACTAGCATATTTTTATAGTTAATAAAATTTTCTCTTTATTGTTGTGTCCATTCTGTGCTTGGGTTGTGTCCCCATCAGACTTATTTTAAAGATATGGTATAAAGGAAAGATGTTTTCCTTTTTTGTAACATGATGTGATCATTGTATGAAGTGCAAAGTGCAAAAAAGAGCAAAGTGCTTATTGAATGCATATGAGCAATTTAAGGGATTATTGGATGTGAGTGTTGTGATCTAGTTACAAGATAAGAAGGAGCAGAGGTCCAGTTGATAGGACAAAAGAAGAGGAAAGAAGTACATTTAATTTCTATTATTCTACAAGGAATAATACAAAGATCATTTGGACAGTGGGTTCATTGGTCTTGCCCTTGAAGCTATTTGAGGAGTGGGTCCAACTATCTTCCACAACACCTAATAGGGTTGACACAACTCCTAATATGGTTAGAATCTCCTAACAAGGATTCAAAGTCTCCTAATAGGGACTTGTATTTATTGAATGTATTCATAGACTCCTAACAGGGTCCATCCTCTGAAAAGAAATATTTATATTAGTACATCATCTTGTGGGTACCATCCCCATTGATGTTTTCCCTCTGATCAAGCATTTCCCTAGTTAACATATTTGGTGTTATTATGTATAAGTATCTTGTTTTGATTTCAATTTATATTGCTCATATGGTTATGTTTGTTTAAGGTTGATAATTGTAGTAATATTTGAATAACTAATTCACCCCCACTCTTAGTTATATTAGTGGACTATACATTCTAACAATTGGTATCATAACTTTAGGTCCTTGAAGGATAAGCTTAACCACTTTGAGAGATTGATGGTGATTCTTTTAAGAAAGGATAGTCCTAGATTTGATGGGGCCAACTATGGTAGTTAGAAGGAGAAGATGAAGACTCGTCTATTATGCATGGGTCTGAGATATTGCATCTTGACAAAGAGTAAGAAGAAAATTGTTGGAGAAGAAAAGCTTGAGGGATGTAGTGAAGATGAGAGAGATTTATTCATGTGTAACATAAGAGCCAAAGAACCTCTACTATCATCTCTTCTAGAGAATGAATATGGTCAAGTATAGTCACTTGAAACATCTTATGAAATTTGGAAATCATTAGAATCTACTTTTGAAGGTGATACACATGCAAAGAGAATGAGATTGTAGAATTGGATATGTGCATTTAAAAATGCTAAGATTGTGAAAGATAAATATGTAAGAAGTTATATTGGTAGAATATCAATAATATTTTAAGGAAAATAGTCTCATGGTGGAACCAAGGAAGAATATTAAGTAATATGGAAGATCTTGGAAAGTTTGACACCACCATTTGAGCAAGTAGCTTAGATGATTCAACTACTAATGCCTTGCATTAAAAATTTCACAAAGGAAATGTTACTTGGAAGATTAGAATCTAGAAAAGTAGATTTGAGATAGTCTAGAGATCTAGTAATAGTTGAAAGAACTTTTAATGCCCTAAATATTTAACCTAATCTGTCAAGGAGTGCAAGCACATGTAGAGATTTTTCTAGTAACAATAGATCTGATGAAGACAAGAAGATTGAGGAAGGGATAGCCCTTCTTGTGAGAAGAGAAAAAGATGGTAAGAAAATCTTTAAATGTTGGACTCATGATGAATTTGGTCATTATGAGTGTAAATTTTATAAAAGAGAGAAAAAGTATAAGAGAAATTTTAAGCCTAGAAGAGATAGAGATAGAAATTGTTTGTATGAAGATGAAGATGAAAAATCTGATGAGAAAGGTCAAAGTGAAAGTGATGATGAATTAGGATTTGTGGCTATCAAGGAAGATGATCTTAATAGTGAAATTAGAGAAGAAAAATCTCTAATTTCCCAAGTGGAAAAAAATCTAATTGGATAATTGATAGTGGTTGTTCACATCACATGACTGGTGATATGAATAAGTTAGTTAATTTAAAGAATCATGATGGAGGTATTGGTAGAGTTGGTAATAATACATCCAATCATATATTAGGAATTGGATCCATTACTCTTGATGGTAAAACTAACATTGATGATGTTTATTTTATTGATGGATTGAAACATAACTTTTTAATTGTTGGACAATTGGTGGACAAGGGTTATCAGTTGTAGTTCACTAAGAAGACCGACATTATAAAAGAAAGAGATGGTAAGCTGAATGGAATAAGTACAAGATCCAAAGATAATGTATTTAAGTTGAACCATACTAAAATGAAATTATTGGTAGCTAAAGTGGATAATAGTTGGTTGTGGCATAGAAGATTTTGTCACATAAAATTTGATAATATTGTAAAGGTTAGTAGCACATTTGCAGTTAGAGACTTGCCTAAGATTAAAAAGCCTACTAATGTTGTGTGTAAAGAATGTATTTTGGCTAAATAGAAGAAAGTATCATTTCCTAGCAAGAATTTTACTACCATAGAGAAGTTGGAGATTATTTACACAAATATGAGTGGTCCTTCTAGAACAAAAGGGATTCTATGGTGAAATGTACTTTGTGATTTTTGTTGATGATTTCACTAGAATAATGTGAGTAGCATTTCTTGAAGAGAAATTTGAAGCTTTTGAGAAGTTTAATATATTTAAGAATAGAGTTGAGAATGAATATGGTGTTTAGATAAAGTGTTTGAGATATGATAGAGGAGGTGAATTAAAATCTAGAGAGTTTAACATATTTTTTTAAAGAAAATGGAATCAAAAGACAACTATCTTCATCGAGAACACCTAGGTAGAATGGGATTGCTGAAAGAGGGGAGAAGTCAGTAGTAGAAGAAACAAGAGCGATGTTTTTTGAGATTGACATTTCTAAAACATTTTGGAGAAAAGAAATCAGTACAACAATATACACTCTGAACAAAGTTTAGATTAGAAAAATTATGAACAAGACACCTTATGAACTATGGTTTGGTCATTCACCATTAGTTAAGTATTTCAGAATATTTTGGAGAAAATGTTATATTAAGAGAGATGATGACATTGGTAAGTTTGATCCAAGAAGTGATGAAGGTATGTTTCTTGGTTATTCATTGAAAAGTAAGGCATACAAATGTTTTAACTATAGAACTAAGACAATAGTTGAATGTGCAAATGTAAAGATTGATGAAAAGTTTGGAATTAAGGAAAAGATGGTAGATTATAATTCAAATGAAGAAGAAGATAATTATGGAACTATTGGATAGAATGCTAAGGTTTTCTTTGAGACTAACAATGATTTGTAGAATAATGTGATAACTATTGAGAAAAGGGGAGAGCAAAGATCTGAACCTAGAGAACAAATAAGAGTTGAGGTGTCAACTCCTACCCCTAGTAGAAATTTGACAAAGAATCATCCTCTTGAGCAGGTAATTAGAAGCAAAGACAAAGGTGTGATGAAAAGAAACAAAGTAAATGAGGAGATATGTTTGATATCTCAAGTTGTACCTAAGAGTGTAGATGAAGCATGCAAAGATGATCATTGGATTCAAGCATTGAAGGAAGAATTAGATTAGATTGTGAAGAATGATACATGGGATTTAGTTCTTAGACCTAAAGACAAGAACGTGATAGGAACCAAATGGGTATTCAGAAACAAGATGAATAAGCAAGGAAAAGTTGTGAGGAACAAGGCCAGACTTTTATGCAAGGGATATTCATAGCAAGAAGGCATAGACTATGAGGAGACATATGCACCTATAGCTAAAATGGAAGCAGTAAGGATGTTCTTGGCTTATGCAGCCAATAAGAAGTTCAAGGTTTATTAGATGGATTTTAAATCAACCTCTCTGAATGGAGAACTTGAAGAAGAAGTATATATTGAGAAACTTGAAGGTTTTTGTTTATCAAAATTCAAAGACAATGTATGCAAACTAAAGAAAGCTCTATATGGTCTACAGTAAGCAACTAGAACTTGGTATGCAATGTTGTACAATTATTTAAAAAATCTTGGATTTGCTAAAGGCATGGAAGATGGTAACTTGTCTTTGAGAAAAGTTGAGAATGGTTTGCTGATAATAGTGATATTTTTTGATGACATCATTTTTTGGAGGTAATGATGAATCAAGTGATAAGTTTGCTAAAGAGATGAAGAATGAGTTTGAAATGAGCATGATAGGAGAAATAAAGTTTTTTCTAAGATTTTAGATTGTATAGAACAATGAGGGTATTTTTATTTCACAATCTAAGTACTTGAATGACTTTTTGAAGAGGTTTTGTTTATAAAGTTGTAAACCTATTGGTACACCTATGATAACTAGTCACAAGTTATCCAACAAAGATGAGCCACTTGTAGTAGAGTAGAAGTACAAATCCATCATTGGAGTTTTCTAGTATCTCACTCACACTAGACTAGATATAGCAAATGTAGTTGGGATTGTAGTTAGATTTCAAGCTGATCCTAAGGAGTATCATTTTGTAGTTGTGAAGAGAATATTTAGATATTTGAAAGGAATATTTGACTATGGAATTTGGTATGATAGATCAAGTGATTTCACTCTATGTGCATATACTAATGCAGAATGGATAGGTAGTAT
The DNA here is from genome assembly GCA_028749045.1 of Cupressus sempervirens. Classification (NCBI taxonomy): domain Eukaryota; kingdom Viridiplantae; phylum Streptophyta; class Pinopsida; order Cupressales; family Cupressaceae; genus Cupressus; species Cupressus sempervirens. Next base: position 889,656,937 of record CM053792.1, on the reverse strand, counting down.
GGATGATAGGAAGAGAATTAGTGGTGGAGCATTCTTTCTTGGAGGAAGATTGGTTTCTTGGATAAGAAAGAAGAAAGATTTCATTTCTCAAAGTACAACTAAGGCAGAGTATGTTGCAACAAAAAATAACTACAATCAAGTTATGTGGATGAAGTAGATGTTGAATGAGACCATAATTGAGTTTGAAGAACCTATTATCATTTACTATGATAACACAAGCATAGTGAATATGTCTATGAATCTTGTATTGCATTCTAAGACTAAGCATATATCTATTAAGTATCGGGTGTTGAGAGAGAAAGCAATAGAAAAAGAGATTAGATTGGAGTATGTGAGTACTAAAGATTAAATTTCATATATATATTTACGAAGCCTTCACCTAAAGATACATTTGAGTACTTGGGAGGTATGCTTGGGTTATACCCTTACCTACTTTTGAGTAGATGATGTAGAGAGTGCATCACTCTAGTGGTACAAAGCACTATTTTTATCCTAGACTAAATGTTGATGCTTCCCATATGTAGGAGTATCTATGATGAGGAGAGCTATTGAGGACTCTTAGTATTTGATTTCAAAAAGTGTGTTTGGACACTCGAGCTGGTTGATGACTTGGAGCAACATATTAGCAATTGGTATGTTATATAACTGAGGTTGAGGCCTTTGAAATTGATGTCAATGGGGGAGAGTATGCATTAAAAACATCTAATAAGGTATGGAGGAGAGAACAACTCCTAAGTATGGGGGAGAGAATATGCATGAAGGAGAGATACCTATTTAGAGAGATTTAAATAGGTTCATATAAGGAAGAAAGAATATGCATTTGATGTATCATGAATTGTTTAGTGTGAAATAAAAATTTGATGTCTAAGAAGTAGGAGTATGAACCTATTGTGCACCTTTTGTATTGAATTTTTTTTAGAGTGTAGACAAATGATGCTAGTCAACAACAACATAACACTATTTGGTATTATTAGAACTTAGATGGTTTTTCATCTATGTTCCCATCAATGCCAAAGGGAGATATTGTTAGCATGAATGTAGATGATACTACTTTGGGGAATATTTTAAGCATTGGAGAGTACTGACATGTTGCATTCATGAATTTGTTTATCATTGATGTCAATTTAGCATAGTTTTTATAAAGACTAGCTAAGTAGTAGAAAAAGAGTTTAATGCTATGGAAAATGGTTTGATTATCTGGTGATGTGTAGTTATGGACATGTTTGGAATAGTGTCCAAATGATGTGGTCAAGTGCATAGAGTCTAAGTTGAAGATGTATGGAAGTTGTACCTAATTTATAGAGCAATTCATAGACAAAGAATTAGACAAGCAATTCTTGATGTTTGTTCGTTATCTTACATCTGAGATGCAATGAGAAGATGCATAGTCAAGTAATGACAAAGGACAATCTATTGATGACGTTAGTGAGTGTGCAAGCCCTAGTATTACATGTGTGAAGTTTTTTGTAGACTGTGATCCAATAGTGCTATTATAATTATAATTAATTAATTATCTTATTATAATTAATTGGGAAAGCCTCAAGGAAAACTCAAGGAATTATTTTGAAAATATGGTATAAAGGAAAAATGTTTCCCTTGTTTGTAACATGATGTGATCATCATATGAAGTGTAAAGTGTGAAAATGAGAAAAGTACTTATTGAATGTGTGTAAGTGATCCAAGGGATTATTTAATGTGAGTGTTGTGATCTGGTTACAAGATCAAAAGGAGCAGAGGTCTAGTTGATAGGACAAAAGAAGAGGAAGGAAGTACATTTCATTTCTATTATTCTGTAAATAATAATATAGAGATCATTTGGATAGTGGGTTCATTGGTCTTGCCCTTCAAGTTTTTTGGGTAGTGGGTTGAGTTGTCTTCCACAACTCTTAACAAGGTTGGCACAACTCCTAATAGGGTTGGAATCTCCTAACAAGGATTCAAAATGTCCTAATAGGGACTCATATGTATTGAATGTATTCATAGACTCCTAATAGTGTCCATACTCTAACAAGGAATATTTATATTAGTACATAATCTTGTGGGTACCATCCCCATTAGGGTTTTCCCTCTAATTAAGGGTTTTCCTAGTTAACATATCTAGTGTTATTTTGTATAAGTATCTTGTTTTTTAAAGTTTATATTGCTCATATGGTTATGTTTGTTTAAGGTTGATAATTGTAATAATAGGTGGACTATATATTCTAACAAGGATGTTGTATCATATCATGATGTATATTCTTTTATCATTTCATACTTTGTGGCATGTGTAGAGGATGAGTGTGCATTCTTCTTATGTCATGTTGCATATAATGTACTTGTTGGGCATTCATTTTGCATGAGGTCAACGACAAGAATCCATAGTGTAATTCCTCTCTTGAAAAGAAAATCTTTTTAAGGATCTACTCCAAGGTTTAGTGTTTGTCTTGTGATGTACCAAAATTCGCTCAGTAGAAGATAAATGTGAATGTTCACGAGGAGGCCTTTGCTGGTTCCAAAAACTCTTTTACCTTGGAATTAAATAAAATCTATTTGTTGTCTCAAAATATCACACCAAGAGAACAATATTTTTTGTATTTTCTATTTTTCAATGAATGCAACTCTAACAATGCAGCTACTATGAGGTCCTATTCTAACAAGGGGGTTAGCAAAGCAAATAATGAAACTGAAAGCAAATAACATGAAATCAAATAACTTGAAATTAAAATTTCTAAATGGACATAAGCTATAGAACACAACACACTGCGAGTTAAACCTTTGAAAAAATCAGTAGGAAACCAATGAAAATAGGAGCAACACTTCCTAGAATCCACTAATGCAATCGTCAGTGAGAATCTTTAACAAATCGAATGATGTTTCACTCTTCATCAAATTGCAAGGCCATGAAAAGTGTGCTCATGCGAGACAAAAAGCTATGTAGATACAATTGGGTGATCTCTTCTCAAGCTTGTTACGTCAACAAAATTAATATATCTGTAGAAAATAGAAGAATTAAAAGATTGCACAACCAGAAACAATGCAATAAACCTTTGGCTCAATCACAATCTCATGAATAAAATTCACAAAATAATGACACATTCAGGCAAGAATAACTACACTCCAAATGCTAGCACAAAAAGCATAACTTTATTGCATAATAACAACTACCCTTTTTACATTTTACAATGGGGTATTTATAAGAAATCATCTCCTCAATTTGTGTTCAGAGTGAGAAATATCTTGATGCAATAGAATTCTTTTTAAATATTTAAAAAAACTAAATATATACAAACTGACAATCTAACTGGTGCTTAAAGGGACTCCATCCATATTTTATTCATTAATTAGATGCATGAGCCCTTTACATGTCAAAAATAATGAAAGCATGAGAGAGAAAGTAGGAGGGAGCCATTAGTTGAAGTAGAAGTTAATGGAGACACCAAAAATAGAAGTTGGTCCTTCACTAGGCGTGTGTCAGAGTTAACTTGCCATCAGAATGTGTTCGTAATGCATGGAAAGTGATTTTTTTGGAACTGGCAGTCAACTATCGGCTCACCTTTGAATTGTGGAGCTACATGAAAATGTGGAGCTATGGACCTGTAGACCTGTGGATTTGTGGAGCTGCAGATCTGCAGACCTGTGGATCTGTGAAGCTCAATTCACCAAAAAATCAAAGTTCTCAATTTTGAAAATGGTTTCTGGGTTTTGGTCAAATGAGGTTTTAGATCACTTTTTGCATATGCTGATTTACACCCTCTTTATAGCCAATTACTTTCATAAACTTGCACTCCCTCTGCTTCTTCAATCAAAAATATCAAGGCACCTACATTGAATCTTGTCCCCAATAGCTACATAAGATGAGGAACCTGATTTGCTTTATGTGTTCGGCCTCTGTATCTTTGACCTTTGTCTTCTCTCCACCTATCCAATCCTTCCTAGTGAGAAACCAAGTGATCCAAATTATCCAAGACGATCAAATGTTTGCAAATTTTTCATATTTTTTCACAAATTTTCTATGCATTTCTAAATGACCTTTTTGGAGGTCTTTTGCTCAAAATTTCAAGTCGGAACCTTCGTCAATCCCTAAAATTGGGCAATCAAAGGCTCATTATTTTATGGATTTGAAATTAGATCTTTAGTTCTTCTTTCCAATGGTGTAAATAGTTCTAAATTCTGAGGCTTGAGTCAAAATTTATGATCTCGAAAAGTTGAGAATGCCATTTTTAGCTACAAAAGAAGCAAACATTAGTCCGTAGAGTTAACAATGCATAGTAAAGACACACTAGCCATTCAAACAAAACTTGAGGTGAATCTTGAAATCTAGCTAAGTCTAAAATTTTGAAGCTCTAAAATTTGGCTAAGTCTGAAATCTTGAAGCTCTAAAATTTGGCTAAGTCTGGATTCTTGAAGCCCTGAAATTTGGCTAAGTCTAGATTTCTGAAGCCCTGAAATTTTCTAGAATCTTTACCTTATCTCAAAAGATTTTTTGCCTATATTAAAATATATCTTAAGTATAAGAAATTATTAAATATACATCAACTTATACTTAAATGATATATTTTAAACCCTTTTTAATGCTACTCAAACAAAATTGGAGGTCAAAGGGCAGCTTGGCAAGAATGCACGGTGCCTTGGGAGTGTGCGCCATGAATGCGCATGAAGTGCCTTGATTGTGCGCATGTGCACATGCATGAACTACAATGACACGATCGTGCACGAGTCATGATGGTGCAAATGCGCACTCACTTTGGAGTCGTGAGTCACAACGACATGGATGCATGCATGTCGTGGAGGTAGGAGCTCGCACGCAAGAGTTGTGGTGGCACGAGTCACAACGGCAGGTAGGCACAGGCATGAGCATCGCAGCAGTGTGCAGGGGCACACGTGCGAGTGGTATGGTGGTGTGTAGGCACGTACGCGCAAGTGGTGCAACGGCATGTAGGTCACAGTGGCGCGAATGTGCGCAACGTAAGCCGTGACAACACAAATGCACTTGGTTGTGCAAATGTGATGCTTTTTCAATTTTTATTTATTTATTTATTCTTAATTTAAATTTTTTAAATTTTTTGTGTTTTTCAATTTTTTGATTTCTTTGTGATTTTTGGACTCAACTTTCAAACAAAAATTCTTCTCCTAACTCGAATTGTGAGTTCGGGAGTAAAAAAAAAGGGGGTCCCCATTCCTAGTAAGGAATGGGGCGTGTGTTGTGAACACGACAACAGTACTTTGTATATTCTTTCACATAATTTTGTAGATGTCATTATTCTATGACGTGGAATTTGTTTATTATCAAACTTAGACCTAATCAAACTTATGTGTGATTCAACATTATGGAACCATAGAGAGATGTAACTATTATTGTATTTCTTATGGATGTATGTGATGTGTATGAGTTATTGCTTCCACTCAAGGTATTTTTAGTGGCTAATATTCATTAATTGGCTAATTTTAGAGTTTTTTGGCTAGTAATTTGACTAATAATTCAAGATTTGATACAACCTAAATCGATATAGTTCTATAAAATTTAGCTCTAGAATATTTAAAATCACTCAATAATTTATTTTATTGAAAAAATTAAGTTAAAATATTTTCCACAACATTAGTTACATGATTAGATCTGAGTCACTTAAATATAATATATTATTGGAGAAATTAAATTGAATTGAGCAATAAATATCATAAATATTAGTTTTTTGATTATGGAAAATACGTTTTAAAAGGGTCCTAAAACCAAAATAAAATAAAGTATGTTCAACAATAGTACGCTTAAGACTTCAAATAGATGCAAAAAGAAAAAAGTAAAATCATCTCCCTAAACACAGATATAAACAAAAATAAAGCCATGGAAAGACAACAAAAGCCAGACACCCCAAAAAAAGCCAAGGCATTCAGGCAATATCTCTCAGCATTTCTATTGCGCTTATCTCCAGCTTTGGTAGTTTTCTATCTGCCTCCTTCATCTCTGGTAGATCCTAATTAGGGACCATGATGTCCTTCTTTCTAGTGCTAGATCTTGTCTACTTTTTAGAGCTTTCATCTAGGGTCCTATCTTTTATGTTGTGGGTGGTAGGGTCCTTCTCCTTGCTGATGCTTTGGTCATTCATATAATTTATGAACCTCTTGATATTCTCATTGGCCTTAAGAATATTAGAGCCCTATTCCATTACACTCTACATAGAACTTTCCATCACATTGACCCTATTTTTAATTTTGTCCATTCTACTATCCATGCTTAGTTCATCCTTCGTAACCCTATTCTTTAAGCTATATGTCTCCCTTTGTTTAAGTTCAAGAATTTTGTTGAAGAGCTACTTTGTGGTGTAGAAGCTATCCACCATGTTTTTTTTCATATTATTGAGGATATCCATATATGACTGCTCCTTATTAGTATCGCTAAAGATCACCAAAGAAGGTTTGATCAACTGATCCATCTAGATTTTTCCCTTATCATTTTCTTAATCTACATTCTAATCAACTCCCATTTGATGCCCATTTTAGCTGAAATGGAGTCAAAATTCTACCACACCACCTTCCTATCCTTCCTCGTGACTAAGCATCTATTATTGCTTGTGCCAAATTCATCATAGCACTGTTCAGGTTCCTCCCTTACACTTTGACTAGGAACACCTTCCACCTCCTTGATCTCCTCCCCCTACTTTTCCTCCTTGTCTTTTAGTATTTTCCTTTTCTATCCCTAGGAGGTAATGACTTCCTCCTCTTTGTTTGTTAGCATTTTAATGATGATTCTCTTACCCTTCTCCCACTCCTTGCCTCCCCCTTCATAATATTCTCCTCTTCCTCTGCACCATCCTCTCTTGTATCCATCCCTTTGGCCCTATTATTATAGTCCTTGTCTAAGGAGGTTCTAGGCTCGATAATAGCTTTTTTCTTCTTTCTATCTACTCAGAAGGTTTTTTCTCCTCAAGCCACGCTATGGGTAGTCAGACCCCTCCAAGTCTGAATGTATCCTAAGGTGTTCCTCTATATCTAAGGGCAAATAAATCTCTTCAGACCCCCGTTTTCCTTTCTTTCCTTCTTTCCTATCTTTGATTTGTTTACCAATAACCCTAGCTTTGAAGTATTCAAAAATTAACAATAGCAACTCCTCATGGAGTATTGGATTCCTAATATGCTTCTCTTGATAATAATTAATGTTTTCATTCATTGAAGAGCAAAGGTAGAAGGGTACAGATATTTTTGCCCCATACCTGACATGGTTGAGCAACACAAAGTGGTTAGTGCACAGGTGATCAAACTTGGTGTGAAGAGAAATATATTTGATGATAGCTCAAAGCATGAATCTCCATAGAGGCTTGATGGAGCTTAGAAAATAATGAGTTCCTCTTTTCACCAAAGCCTTTTTTTTGGTCTTGGTTCTTTGTGAATTCCACCACCACTTGCACCAATATTTTTCTGTCTTTGTAGAATTTCTTGCCTATAATGGGAATGCCTAGAACCTCAAAAATGACTTCCTTTGTCACATTGAACTCCACCTTGTCAATTTTGGCAATTCCCTCATTCTAGCTTTGGACCATACTTTTGGTAATGAAAGGGTTTCTAGTCATGTGGGCAATCTATGAAATTTTTAATTTTCCCTTTTTTTAGTGTGTTACACACCTTGGAACATCTTTGCCACTTATGGGCTTCATCCTCTACCTCCCTTCTGAGTCTTTTCGCAACCATGGTATCCTTCTCTATGCAATCTCTATAACTAGTATCTAAGCCCTTCAAAACTGGAAAATCTTTGGCTCTTCTCATTTTCTTAAACCTTTTTTCCTCGTGATTTCTCTTCCCACAAATAGTCCTTGACGTGATTTGATGGATATTGTAGATATGGGAAGTATGACTAAAATTGTACTTCCACCTCACAACTCTTCACATTCCCCATAACTCATTAACTATCATAAGAAAACCACACATAATATTTTTGACCACTTCTCACAATTCATTAACTTTCATAATGGCTTTTAATTATACCCAATCTACCTAAGATCCTATCCCTTTCGATTACCTCATTAATCTTTGATGGGATATCCTAGCCTTCCGTCCACTTAGCCACCTCATTGTACTTGATTGCCCAATTCAGCAGCCTATCTGCCACATTATTGGCTTCCCAGTACTTATGAGCCACATAGTTTTTTTCAAAGGTTTTGAGGTTTTGGATACATTCATCTATAATATTAGTAGTCATCCAAGTAGGCTTGTTCTTCTTATTTAGGAAATCAATAATATTTTTTGAGACTCCTTCCAGCCATAGATATTTCACTCCTATATCTTTAGCTAGTTTAATAGTTTGGTGAGTCAGACTAGCCTTTGCATAATGTTTAGTTTTTATTCCAGGGGGGGCAACAAATGCAACAATCCCTTTTCCCAAAGAATTTTTGATGATGCCACCAACCCCAGCCTTCCTTGGGTTTCCTTTGGCTGCCCCATCAAAATTAGCCTTATACCAGCCCCTAGGTGGGAGAGACCAACTACATCCCTCTCTTTTATCTTTGTCACTGGTCTTAGAATTGAATGGAGGGATAGGGCCCTTTGTGTTGGTGAAATTTTCTAGCAAGGCATTGAGGCACTTATGGAAGACAACTTTAGCCTTAGCTTGCTTATCCCTGAAAATTCTATTGTTCCACTCTTTCTAAATCCCCCAACAACCATGGGGTAAATCCCACTTCCATAAAGTTGTGGAGTCAACTACCATTGCTCAAAAAGCTCTAGAGTGTTGGTAGGAAAACACCAAGACATACTAAATAAAGACAAGAAAAGAGACCATATAGTTCTAATAAAACTATAGTGTATAAACAAATGATCAACACTCTCACTATGATTTTTGCATAAAATATATCTATTGGGCATTGTATTATCCCTTTTGGTGAGTTTATCAACCATAAGGATATGATTTTGGAGCATAATCTGGAAGAATATGTTAATTTTTGGGATAAGGCTTGGGTACTAGGCTTTGGCCCACACAGGGGCTTGGCCTTGATATTGCAAAGTCTCATAACCAGAGGCCAATATGTAAAGACCATTCCTAGTCTCCCCCAAGAAAATGGTGTCTTTTTTGTCAGACAAAGGAATATGATTAATCAAGTCCATCGGTGGCTTCAGCTCAAGAGACACCTCAGCCAAGTCAATCCACCCATTGTGTTTCCTGTAATCACTCACCCTACTCCCAAATATTTCAATACAAACATTAGTCCATCTATTGAAAGATCAATCTCCCAAAGGGGCCTAAATTGAGCTAGTCATCATGCCAAAAATTAATATATACACCATTTCCTAGATGCCATTTAGCTTTCTCAAAGGCTAAACCCTTAGTCCTCATAAGGCCATTCCAGATGTAAGAGCCTCTGGGCTCAACATACCTATTGATGAACTATTTTAGACTGAGGTTGGTAGCATACTTGGAATTCAAAATATCTCTCCATTCACCTTTGGTATTAAAGATTCTCTAGATCTATTTTGCTTGGAGAACATGGTTGAACTATTTTAGCTTTCTGATCCCCAGATCCCCTTTGGGGATATATCAAAAATATTTAGTTTTCATTGTTGATTTAAAGTATATGTAACGATCCTCATAATATTCCATGAGGTAAAAAAATATTCAATTTTGATTTGTAATATTGCATAAAAATTAATGAACTTCCTATTATTAAATTGAGATTTGTCAATAGTTTATACAAAAAAATTATGATTTAAAAATAATAGCCAATATTAATCATATTTAGAATAAAAAATTGAGAGATTTGCCAATAGAAATAATTTTTCTTTTTCAAAACAATGAAAGCTTCAGCAATATTTTATATCTTTTTTTGGAGGCGTCTTTGTTAAAGTTTACCCTATTGAGTTCCACTTTGTTATCTCTATGATTGTTTAAATCTTTCAAAAATAATATTGTTTAGCAAACTTAGAAACACTAGGTTAATTTCTCTTGGGTTTCCTAACAAGGTCTTACATATATGAACATTAAAAAATGAATTATATGGATTTAATTGTGATGGTATAGCTCTATGGCCTATCATCCACCTTCATAAAAATTGCAAATAGTTTTTGTCACTTTGTGTCCAAGTATTTTTTCTTATGCTAGAAGTTTAGAAATAGTGAATAAACACTTTGGTCATGCATGTGAATGAGAAATACAAAAGTTCATCAATCATGGGTTCTCTTGGGCAATTAAATTCCTTTCTTGGTGAGTTTTGTTAATGTATTTTTGTGTAATAATGTTTAACATAGCACACAAATGATGTGGCATCTCATATTGTAAGGAAAATGTCCTACTCAACAATTTCCACATCATACAATTGCTAGAAATGCAGAGAAGAGAAAAACACTAGTTTGAAAATTCAATAATAATTTCATTAATCCTAATCAAGATTATTAAGTTTAGTATCTTATGTATATACATTAAGGGATTTTTTCACATTAGAAATATCGGAAGACATTGACTACATGCCATCCATCTATCCCAATAATTGATTTAATAAATATAGAAATACATTATCCATAGAATACAATTACATCTAGATGATCATCATAAAATGATTATATATATCACATCAAATGTAGAGTTAAAAGATGCTTCAACATGTGCCCTTTTGAAAGCTTTGGTCTCCTCAGCCATCAGACATCACCATCCATTGTCTATGACAGGAGTGTGGCCCAGGCACTTTTACCATGCCAACCATGCAGTGTTTAACTCCCCTGGGGTTTCTCCTAAAATTAAGAACACTCTAACCCTGGCACAAGAAGCCTAGCAACTTAGAACAAGAGGTTTAGATGGATCCAATACAACCATTAAACATACCATATATATAGTAAATGAAATGATAGCACACTACTCATATGTAGTCAAATAAAATGCAAGCATATCCACTCGTATGAAATAAATAAAAGCTACTCATATGCAATAGCTAAAAGAAAGCTTATCTAATCATATGAAATAACTCAAATAAAAATATATATAAACACACATGAATTAATTAAAATGGCTCAGGAAAGCACTTTTAAAGCTAGATTTAGCTGATAGAAGAAACAAAGCATATTGTATCCATTCACATCAGAACTAGCAGGTAGAAAGAAACCACACATACTTTATCCATCTCTAACACTCCCATTTAATGTCATACTACACCCAACCATGAATAAATCTTAAAAAATAAATTAGGACAATAGTCATGAATATCCATAATAGTATAATTCAGAAAATGTACTCATCTACATTCATCATAAGACATGCAGTGATCCACAATAACTCAAGGAGTAATTTCAATTTAGAATTTCAATGCTTTATCTATACCTAAACATTTGAAAGAGGTTTCCAAGAGAGTATTCATTCCAAGGGTGTAACTCTCATAAATCAATAAGGTATACTATGATTTGGAATGACCCCATCCAATTATATAACAAGTAAGGGTGCATCATATAGTCATAATTTAGGATCAATTTATATTGAAGAAAACACCCTAACTCATTATTTAAGAGCAATAGAGCTCAATATTTTAACACATGGAAACATTTTATTAGGCCACTAGGTAAATTAAATTCCATCTACAAATGGAAACAATCATTAATAGAGGGTAATGTATGTTTCACTCTTTCATAAAGTATTAAATATTCACTCAGCTTCCTTAGACTATGTTCTGTACTTTCTTAAGATATTAGAATATAGATAACTAATACAATAGTAATCATTTATCTAAATTAATAACATCATCAACTAGTGAATGTGATTTGGTATATCACATCACATAAATAATTCTTGATTTGTGAGCTTTAGAAATGCATTTTTATGGTCATGGTTCCACCATCATATTATTAATAGCATTTGTGAAGAGTTGAATTCAATGTATAGATGACACACTCATTGTGGAAAGATTTCAATAATATGATAAGGATTGGTAATAATGACATATTTACCTAGGTTTGAAGACTATGTTTAGACTTTCAAATTTGAAGCCCCCAAACATTAGACTAGAACAAGCTAGGAAGATGCTTAAAGTTACAATATGTTTTTATAAATTTATAGGAAGTGGTTGAGCTTGATGCAAGAATAAATTCCTACTTTAGTTTAAGCAATTTTTGCTCTCTCCTATCAACTGCTACTATAGATAGACATTTCATTTGTGATTTTCTTTATCATGCATCACATAATCAACCCTTTTTGGATTAGATTGACAATATATATTTCCTCAATTTGATCACCCATCCTATCAATTTAGTGAAGGATGATTCCATTGAAGATAGGATTTAGGGAACAAAAATAAATAAATTATCAAATGTGGATAAATCAAGATACATTTTTTTATTCGACTGTTGAAACCTTAATGTGTTAGAAATGCTCTAGAATAACTGAGAGGGGGGTTGAATCAATTATTCAAGGTCCAACTTGTCCAATTCAAACTTTTGACTAATTGTAGTGAGCCCATTCAACCATTCATTCATCCAAGCTTTAATATTCCTATTCAGCAAGTTACTGTAAATCAATATGCAAGCATAACACATAAGAGATCAACACATAACACAATAATTTACATGGGAACTGAATTTGGGAAAAACCACCAATAATGTGCTACTCAATTCTCACTCTTCTAAAGTGATTCCTTGTGAAAGGTCTACCATATTCAAGGCTTACAATACACTATTAAATGTGACCTTGTTAGAGGATTTAACTACCCTATTAGAAGTGGGCCTGGTTAGAGGACTTTAGAATATTCACTTGGAATGCCATCCTATTAAAGGATTTACAAATGGCTATTAGGCCAACCTAAGTCCATAGGATTTTCCTTCTATCCCAATTGATACAATTTCTAGAGAGTAACAATTAGGGATTTTGAACTAATTATAGAATACAACTCAACTTGTAGATCTCAGATCGCTTCTTAGCTCTTTACATTGCCTGACCTTCAATCTTTGCAACTGTGTTAGCTTGGCCTCCTTTCAAGCTTAGTCTTCTTGAGGCTCCATGCTCAATGTACTAGTGCAATAATCTCTTCTTGACCATTTGGAGAAGTAGAGTGTCTGTGCTCTATTCTTCCATCTCCTAGATGTCTTCTCCTTGACACCCTTCTAATCACTTCACAATTTGACACTCTAGTAGTAGCAATATTTTCTTCTTGGTATGTGACTCCTTAAATAGAATTCTAGAACTTCTTTTCTCACTTGATTCTTCCTTCCTTTGATTTCAATTCGTATGGATTAGGTAGGATTCATTGTATATGACCCATATTTTGTTTCCTCTAGAAACTTCTTGAAGAATCCTCTTGAATTCGCTCCAAAATGGTTTACATAAAATTTTGTGCCACCAAATCATCATCCTTATCCTCCAAATGGTTCACAAAATCCAAGGTAACAACTTTGTTAGCTTAGATTTGGTGAATCTTTGACTTTTCCAATAATGCAACAGCTTGACACTATTGAAATCCTAATGCTTGGCATATATTGTGTTACTTGACATCAACTATGATTTTCTAATGCTGGGCACCTGAAGTTCACTTGGCACCAACTACATTTTTTTGATGCTCAACACTTGATACTTTTCTCGGCACTTGAACTTCACTTCACACTTGAAGATCACTCTGCACACACTAGATTTTCCTTTTGCTTGACTCCAAATGAGAATTTTCTCAGCTTCAACTAGCTTGCTTGGCACCCACTAATGAACTTAGTTTAAGCTTTGTAGTCAGCCTTGTTACAACTTATTCCTCCAATGTTTCTAAGTGTGACCAACCTCTATATCGTTGAGTATGTTATCAATACATCATTTAACCATTGTCTTAACTGATCCTTGCACTTCATTACAATATCATAACTCAACCTTTCCCTTAGGTGCTCTTATTACATCTTGTTGATCGAATCCTCTTCATCAATCAACTAAGTGATAGTATTTGGATCTTATAAGAAAATTTCATTCCTACAAATACTAGGTTTGACATCAATGACAAAACAATGATTGAAAATATTCTTTTAACAACAATCTCCCTCTTTGATCTTCAACAATAATCTTTTGAATCAAATTTCTAACATAATGTAGTGTAAAATCCTTTGTATTAATATTTGACACAATTGAGGTAATACAATACTCTTGATATAGAATAAAATTAGCAAGAGCTATAATGTCATCTTGTATCATTCATAGGTCATCTCTAATGTAACTCCTCAAGGCATTTCTTGCATTTACTTTTCTTCAATTTTGCAGGTTGAAAGGTGTGGTTGGTTCAATGATAAGTAGCCTCGATAGCAATATCCATACACATATAAAATATATATTTGGCTAATAAGATCAATTGAAATGCAAAACCATCACAACCTTATATGGTTTAAGAGATCTAAACTAGTGTTTGACAATATCACTATAGCTAGAAGGGAGGTGGTGGCTCAAAATCATTCTTTGAACTAAAAGCTACCTTTAGAGTATACACCAACAATAAAAGAAAGAAAGAAATAGTTTGTGTGAATATAGAAAAGGCTTTAGAATGCTTCAATTTCTTCAGCTGCCTACCATTCTCTCCCAAAAGCAAGAAGATAGGCTCTAATAAAAAAAAGTCAATGCAACACAAAAATATTTCAAATTATTACAAGAGAATTCAAAACTCAGAATTATACATTGATAATAAAAAATATCATTTTCTCATGGGAATATGATAATAATGTTTTGAAAGAGGAACCTAGGAATTATCATTATTTTCAAATCCCTTGTTGAACTCATTTCCCCCCAAGATCCTTTCCTTCCATATAGCCATTTATGCCCTTCTTCCTCCTCCAATATTTTGTTATATCATATTGAATTCTCATTCCCAAACATTTTTCCAGCAGCTTGATTGCAACCTCCTCTAGCGCTCCTTTCTGTCTTTGATCCCTAACTATTTATTGGGGAAAACTCCTGATTCTTAATAACTAACCTAATTTCCTCCTTTATCCTTATCCCCTTCAATGAAGTAATAATTTATTCCAAAATCTTATGTCATTAATTATAGCAATATGGTTATTTATTAATTAATTTCTTTAACAAAGTCCATGTGGCATTGAATATCCAATTTGATTCAAGTCTTTTAGAGATGGGCTTTTGACACATGAAAACTATATTAAGAATTTTAATATCATTTTTTCTTGGGTCAATTGAAATATTATTCTTGATTTTATAAATCAGCATTGGATTTTTTCACACAAATAAACCTTGCTAAAACATTAATAACAAAATTCTTGCATTGATATAGCTAGAGTTGAAGTTGAAATCAATTTTCTCAAAGATTACATTAGAGTTTGGATACTTATACAACCCTTATAGAAATGTAGATCCTCTCCTCAAGTTGTGGTGTGGTTGAAAATCCAACTTTCTAATTATGGCATTGTCATTTAAAAGTTTGATAGATATTGTGTTTGGCCAAATAAATGCATTGGAAGTCCATCCAAAGAAACTATGAATTATGGAAATTGTTGGACATTTCCATCAAACCTAGTTGTTGTTGATTAGTTAAGCTATAAAAATTTAAAGTTTTTCTTGGCTGCTCTAGCAAATGAACAATTGTAAAGTAAATTTGGGGGTTGGATGCAAATTGTTAAGTTTCTAGATTATTTAATGATTGAAGGGTATAAGAAATGAGTTTACACTTGTTAACAAAATGGATTGAGTAAAATTAGGATCATATATTCATGTGCCTCCATGGTGAAACGATTGTGTGGGTCTGATTAGTAATCTTAGCATGAATATTAAAATCTATCTCCTTTTCTCTATGCGCATAAGCCTTAGATTGGCTTAATGGTGAGCATTTGCACATGCTTCCATCTTTTTTATTTAGGTTTAGTCTATTATGTTTCAAATTGGAGAAAAAAATTTCCTTTAGTGGATATGTAACTCATATGTAAATATAAACAATTGTGTCCATTTTCATTATGGTTGTTGAAAGTTTAAATGCTTACTAAAGAATTAGAATACCAAGTAGTAGTTATATCAAAAGTATCATGCACATTGATTATATTGGCCACATTATTTATCTCATAAAAGGATCCCATTGATTTAAATTATTGTGTTTGAATCCTTGGGTTGGGGCATAGTTTAAACTATCAAAACCATGTTAGCTATGGATAGTTTAACACTGGTTTTAGATTAATAATTTATTGTTTATATGTTTGGTTGGTAACCATCAATAGTTTTTCTTTATTTTCTTATCTTTTCCAAATATCTAACAAATTCTTCAAAATATTATTGAAACTCATGAAATTTCTGATCCTAAACATTTATCATGTCTATGGATTCTCTAATGAATTATTTATTCTTATCAATTTGAGAAACATTGGCAATAGTATTTTCAAATTTGTCTTTTCAAGTTATTGTGCTCCAAATTGGTTATCTTCATGGTAATAATGCAAACTACGAAATGACCCTTTAACATTAAATGTTATTTGGCTTACATGTATGAATGGAGTACATGACTTTATGGCCACTTGAGATATTTTTTCTTATATGTATTCATGTACTTAATGTAATTTTGGGTAAAAGTTATACCCTTCACTTCTCTTTCTACCTCCTTTGGAATAAATATTGAGAATGAAAAGTTTTATGTAATCACAATGTGAAATTAATTGGGAGTAACTTCAAGTTGTACATGTTTGATGGCTTGTATAGAAGAAAATGCTCTCTTAGATCTTATAAAAAAATTGTTGGTGAATCTTATAGGGGCTTAAATTTGGTTGAAGTTACAACTTATATGAATTAGAGGGATACCATTTGCCATGCTTGTTTATTTTATTCTTCTTTGAGAGGTTAGAATATTGAAAGGATGTTGAAGGACAAATTGAAAAAAGGGCATGATTCTTTTTCTTTCCACCTATTAATTTTAATCTAGTGCAAATGTGTGAACAAGATGTTATTAGTTGCATATGTGTTTGTGTACAAGGCTATCTACTTTTCTCCCGGCCACATTTGAGTTTAGTTTCTAGATTGGTACATGGGAACATAGAATAGTTACATGACTACATGATATCTATTTGATCCACTAGTTTCAAGTGGCTATCTTTCTCGGATAATTTCAAGGAGTTCTTCATGTTAGGAAGACCCCCAAGGGAGCTAACCACTCCATGGTTGGGCAGTAAAAGTGTCTAGGCTACACTCACATCTCAAGATAGAAGATGAACATTTTTTTAGGGCTAAGGATACAAGGACACATGCAGATGGATAGAGGTCCGATGACATTATTTATATTCATGTCTACATTTTTTTGTCAAGACATTGTACTTGTATGATGTACTCATCATTTCTTGTTCAATGTGTAGGTCAAATTTCCTTGTGATGTAAATTGATGTATGATACTAGATGAGTTTATGTATGATCTACCTTAATAATAGACTAGATATCAACATGTAGGCCATCTTCCTAAATGTAATAGAATGTGATATATTCATGTGATGACATATTTTATTTGAAAGTTTGGTCAACACTTGTGTTGTAATTGTTCTTTTTGAAATTGGATGTGTGGGTCAAACTCATGTGTAATTACTCCTTTTAAATATTATTTAGTTGGAAAATAAATTATTATCATTAACTTGACTATGATGTTGTTGACCTTTGACCTTTATTTTTGATGTTTCCACATTTGATGGTATATGGCCTATGTGGAAAGCTTGTGAAAATGTAGTCTTTACACATTCTTGTGCTAATGAATAGGTAAAAGTTAGCCTTTCTCTCAAGAGGTTAGTTTTTAATGGTCTCTTGGTTTGATTCAGGGATGTTTCATTTTTTATTTGAATTAAAGTCTTCTTGACAATATCAGATCCTAAAATGAGTATTAAGGGGCATCAATTCTCATCATTTTGACATCGTCAATCATATGCAATCAATCCATACTTGGTGAAGGAGCACCTATTCCTCCTCTCTCAAGAGCATCCACTACAACAAGCTCTTCATGAGTTTCACTCAAGGGAATTCATGCCTAAGTGTCTTTGATAAGTTTTTAGAAGTAGTTTTTCTTTACAAATAAGCCTTTTTGTAAGTCCTAGTCACCATTGATGTTTATAAACCATGGGTTTTTTACTATGGTCATTAGGTACATCTTAGTCCTAGGATAAGGTAGGTGTGTTCTTAGGTTTCTAACCTTATGTACTCGATTAACATAGAGGATCCCTTTTTAAACTAACCCAACTCAGCTAGTATAGAGTTAATGCTAGCATTCCTTCATTAACTACCCTAATTCAGTCAATACTATCTTTGAACTTGGTTATCACTGAACACTTGACACATATAGGAAACTGTCTTTGATGCCCAAGTGAGTTTAGTTATTATTGATTGCTCAGTAAAGGGTTCATAGTTTTTTATTACATATAAAAAATTTCACTTAATCAATTAATCACTTTCTTCAAATAGCCCTTTCAGGTGTGTGGAAGATAGAGAACATGTACTTTTGCAATTTGAAATCAATAAAATATCCCATTATTCCTTATAATTTGTTGTAACACATGAGTGTACAGATTGGTATGGATATTCAAAAGAAAATAATTGTTTGAAATTGAATCTTGAATGTATTAAGAGAAGAATTCAAGTGGTTCAAAGGATTGAAATAATAAGCATCTAAAGATACTTAACATTTTTCCTCAGGTGCACCAAAACCCTCATTTCGTTAACAAGATTTTGCAAGAATGCCCTAGCTTGCATTTCCACCATGGAAATCTCATGCCACTTAGGAAAATGAAAGTTAGGAGGGTGTACTATAAGACCTAAAAATCATGGGAGATGGAATGAAAGTTATCTAATTTTGTAGCCCAGCCCGAGGCTAGACATCTCTATGTGTTTGGTTCAGGAAAACATGTATTGAAGTGCCAGAAAGAACTTAGGGGATGGATAAAACTTTTTTAATGGTGGAGTGTGATCTCTGATAGATCCCTCTTATTTTATTAGTTGGTGGCTAAGTCTTATCAATAGCCCAATTTGTACTTCTTTCAATAACCCAATAAATTAGGCCTAATAGGGTTGATTGCCACATTTTTGGTTTGGTGATCATCTAATTAGTTGGGAGTCTGAAACCTTGGAATCAAAAGAATATTCCAAAAGGGTTTTTAGCTATCAACTTTTTTTTCCAAGTCTTTTGGAGTAGTTTCAAACCAAGTTCTAATTTCCTCTTTGGTAGGGCTAATTGGGGCTCTTAGGCCCAAAAGCCAAATTTTCTATTTGATGCTATTGGACATAAGTTAGGCTATTCTAACCCATCAAGTTGATTTTTTTGAATGGCCAAGAACCTTTCCATTCCCCTTTGAACACATAGGTTCCTATTCCAAGCATATCCATAGTATTTAGTGTTTTTTTTCTTAGAGACCTAGTTATGCTCTTTCAAGTACCTAGTTCATGTTTGTGAGTAAATTTTATACAAAGGTGTAGAGCCCTCTCTCAATTGCATTTTGGGGTATTTGAAGTAGTCTAAGGCCACACCACAACCTAGTTTCCTATATAAGGGAGAGCTTTGCATCAATACTATTGTAATCAATATTACATGCAAGAAACCATTGTTGATTTCAATCAAGATCTTTTTGATTCAAGATTGGAAGGTGTTGAAGTTGATGAAAGATCAACTCCATAGCTCCCAAGAATCACCTACATGAAAAAACCTATCATAGAAAAAGAGAAGCAAAATCTATGGAGGTTGAAACTCTAAGATCCATAGAGGAGACACTCTTGATGAGTAAAAGGAGAAATTGATATTAATCAAAAGTGAATAAATATTTTATTACAAAGAGAGATCGATTCTTATAAAAGGAGATCCAAAACCCTAAAAGGTAAAACTAGGTTGCATGATAATAATTAATAAAAGAGTTACTTATTACATGCCTAAACTTTATCTTAAGTAAAATAGAGTTAGGTAGAAAATATGTAATAAATCTAATATAAGGAAAAACTTCCAATTTAATATCTCCAAGTCTTCTTCTATTAAAGATCTATTCAAAGAAAATCTTCTCTCACTGATTCAAGTTTCTCTTACTATGCATTCAATCATACATATAGTCAAGGTCTAGGATTTGGAAAGTGTAGTTCCATTGCATTTCTAAAGATATCCTTGATTCTACAACACATCTCGAGCAATAATTTATACATCTTCGTGGGTTTATTATATCCCAACATCCATCCATGAGGGTTTATAAGGAAAGTAAACACCTACATTTTTCTTGTTTTACATACATTTCTTATTCCATTTTGAGGTTAATTAATATAGAGGGTTTTGGATAAGAAAATCCCTTATCTACAACAATATCCATTCTTTTTTGTGTGTAGGTACAAGTGTACAGTTGTAGTTTAATTTTTTGGGTTTCAAAACTAGGGACCGATCCATCACAAAATTCAATAGTTTTTATGCTTCTAGGACTAGGTTAAATCAGGTCCCAGGTTGAAATTATCTTGGATCTTTGTGACTATCAAAATAATAAATAATAGGTCTTAAGGTCCTAGATCTAGAGTATTTTTATATTATGATAGTTTTCCAATAGGTTTTTAAGACTTGAAGGTCACTTGTCCCCTTTTAACAATCTACGTGAGTACAACATTCTTATTTTTCTTTAGTGCTTATGTTATACATTAAATTTGATATCATATCTTGTCAGTTATAATTTATTTTACCATAAAATATGTATCTTTCTTGCATTTACATATCATAATCATATATTCTATCTTCATAGGGAATACACAATTCCTTCTATATCTAGATCTTGCATTAGTATACCTTTATGCTTTTGGGTTGTGCTAATCAAGTTTGGTCTAAGGGTAGGTTTTTTTATTCCAATGTATATGGGAAGTAGGGATCTACCATTGATAACCATTTTCTATATCACATTAAGATCAACTACATATGAAATTTATGACTTTGTTAAAGATATGATAGGTGACCCATTTCTCTCCACAATTGTGTATATTTTGTATCATAACTTCAAGCTACTTTGGTAACAAAATTTGGATTTGAATAAATATTTGGACAAAAACTTTTTCCATGGTAAGGACCCAAGAATTTGTCAAAGGAAAATGAGCCAAATATTCTCCCTAATTCCTTCAAGATCATAGATGGGCTTAGCATCAATAGATTTTGAGACAAATGTGTTCATGTGCCCTTTTTAGAGACCTAGTGCCCTAAAGGAATAAGTCCTCCCTATATCCTCTCTTAGATTGAGATGTTTCAATGATTATGGAAAACTTTGGGTCTCACACATAAGTTTGGATTTCACAATATATGTAGATCAACCAAAGTTCACCTCAAATATAAGCCCAATTCAAATTATAGCACCTTTTCATGCCAAAAAATATAACTTTGAAAAAATATAATCAAGAAGAACCTTAGCACTTCATTTATAGACCAATAGTGACCCAATCTCATCAAATTTTATTGTAGATAGAAAAACATTACTTGAAAATTCTTATCACAATTAAAAGTGAGTATAAAATTGATGCAAGAGCATCTTGGGTGTAAGACCAATCTAGCATCACCAAAAAATATTTTTCGTTTTCAACCTTTTCTATTTTAATATGGACTAGTAGACAAGGGGGTTTCTATTTTTGGGAGATTACTATTTTTAGTATGTTTGTCATACAATCTCAGAATGTTTTGATTTTCTACATGAAGGTTCATTTCAAAATTATAAGCCTACCATAAATATCTCATTGTTATAGCTTAAGCATTAGAGAAGTTATTGTGGATTTTCAGTGGAAAATTTAGGAGAAAAATCTTCAAGTTCATTTTTAGAGGCCTTAGAGTAATCGAATGAGGTCCAAAAATTTGATAGAAGGGTGCTTGTGTGGTCCTAAGTGTAATGCTCCACTCAGGAACCCAAGAGAAAAAAACCTAACATGTAACAATGTTTACTGAACTATTTTTAAAAAAAAGTTTTGAACAACATCAAGATAACAAATGCGAAAGCAATATGAACATACACATCAAATACATACTAGCAATTACAGATACAGTTTCAATTCCTTAAGGGTTCCTTTACGTTGAGTCACATTTAAGAAGCTCAAATTAATTAATTTAAGTTTCATGTACAATGCCACATGATCAGAAAGAAATAGTGATACATAATCACATAAGCATAGCATAAGTATAACTAATACAATGAAAGTACATCCAATTAATAACATTCACTACACATGTCGCAGGACATGTGAAAATAGATACAATACATTAGATTACATGATAACATATATACATCAATAGAAAAGAAGTCTTTGAGATCAGAAATAAGAATGATAAAGGTACATCTTTTGCAATGGACATCCAATACTTGGCAATGTAAGGGGGACCCAAATGGTAAGAAGACACTACCTCCCAACAGCATGGTTACCTAATTAGGCTTCCACTCCCACCATGCAAGGAAGATAATGAACGATCCACATACGACTAATCAAACATAAAACATTCCTAGGCATGGAATTGCTAATAGACAAAACTACCTTAAAGGTAACACATACTACTCAAGAAGATAAGATAATCCAAAAGAAAGAACACTCAATACAATAGAAACACCACATAACAAAACATCATACATGAACCAAGTATAAATTGAATACCAAGATCATAAGATAAAGTCAACTAAAGATATTCCCTCAAGTCAAGAACCACATGTCGAAAGTACATCATCAATGAAAGTAAATAACCACAATAAACACATCAACAATAAGTACACCACCAAAGGTACACAAAATCTATAGAGGAGACTCAGGCTACATAATAGGGAGTGTCATCACATGGTTGCATGAGTTACCCTGGACTAGTATCTCAATAGACCCCAGACCCTCAAGTGTTGAGTTACCTTGGACTGGTTACTCTGAACCACGGACCCTCAACGTGACACATGTGGAAACCAAAAAGCCCTCTCAAAAAGATGTGGCAATCATCCCATTCCCATCCTTAGTCTATACAAGCACTTAAGGCATGGGTGGATCAAATATCTATAATTTATCTTTTTATTGTGTTTCCCCCTAAAATATTAATTACTAGATTATCACTTATTACATAACTTACTATAGGTTACCCTGGCACTGATCACTTTGGGTCCCAGACCCCTACTGCAAGCCACTCCCAAAGACATGTACCTAGACAACCTCTCCAAAGAAAATTACACACAGTTGTGTCCCATACCACAACACCCATAATGATCAAACTTAGTTCCTCAATAGGCATCTTGAAAATAAGTTGGTTCTCCAACCCAAGTGCACATAAATGCTCCACAAAGTAATCCTCATAAACATAATGTTCAATTTGAATCAAAAGACACATTATGATATCCAACCACATAAATGGTATAAAAGAAATCCCACAAGCCTCTGGTGTACATCCTAGACTAGTTGACATCTAAACAACCCCCAAAACCCCCAAAGCATAGACATTAGAAGAAAACAGTATAGTTTCATAGTTTGGGTTTGTTTTGAAAATACACAATTGGGTTAAAAGTAAAGTTTTCAATCTCCGTTCCCATGTATGTTTCCAAGTAGATAAAATTCACAATTTACCCATTTTAATATTCGAATAAAATGTACATTTACCCTAAAATTCTATCAAGTCAATTACTTAAAGATAATAAGTTCGAGGGTAATTATTTATTTTTTAAAAATAATAATCATTGATTATTAAAAATTAAATACCCACAATCCCAATCATAATGTTCACTAAATAATTAAACACCTGTTAATTAATATTAATCATTAATTTCAAATTAGCATCGTTAATAGCTCAAATTCCTTAAATTTAATAATTATTAATTATTAAAATTATAATTCTTATATATATATATATAAAACCATCAACATTCGTTAATTATTAATTAATTAAAAACTTTTAATAAAAATTATTTATTTTTTTAAATTTTATTTTTAAAAAATTAATGAAGTATTATTAATAAATTATCATTTATATATTTTATTAACAAATTATATTAAAAATATATATTAATTAATATTAACAAATTATATTGAAAAAATATATTAATTAATATTAACAAATTGTATTTAAAATAATAAAAAATAAAAATAAAAATAAATAAATTTTAAAAATTGACAAAATTATTTAACACTTACCCATGCAATTAAATCGTAGGCGCCATTCCTTTAAGGGCAACCGCTGTAGCGATTCTACTACTACCGTAGTAGGGTACGTTGTGCCAGTAGCAGGGTTGTTGTGTGGCAACATAATTAAAAGAGGGAAGGGTGTGGGGTTTCTCCCACCCGACCCATATATATATATATATATATATATATATATATATATATATATATATATATATATATATATACAATTTCATTTAAAATTCATCTTATTTTCCATAATTTTATTTAATATATATAAATATAATTTATTTTTTAAATTTTTAAATTTTTTTTTAGAACATTTACAATATTAATCCGATAGGAAAAATAAGTTGAGCCATTCAAATTTCTAATTTAAATTTTTTCTTTTATTTCAAACCCCCTCGTAGATTAATTTTTGTTCTTAAAATCTATTGGAAAAAGGACAACAATTATATTTAAAATCTCAAACTTGATTTCAATATCCAATATATAGATTCTCGTATTTTCTTGATTCCTTATTCAATCTTATTCATATTAAAATACAACCTCTAAAGTAAACTCAATGATGTATCCATCTATGTCCATGTACAAATATTTCTCAATTAAGAACAAATATATGCATACCAAGGTTTCAACCTAAAACATTATGAAAAATAGCACATGCAAAAGACACGGTGCAGACAAAATTTTGAAGAGTGAAAACTACTATACAAATTAAACCATGAGATCCTACCTAGATCTGATGCTAACTTTGACAGCTAGATAAAAATTTCTATGCAAGTGAAATCCTTCAAGCCACGACAAATTCCCTTCTTTTAAAACCGTCCGAGTTGCTCTTCAAAACTTTTGTGTGTAATAATGACTCGAAAACCCTCTAATATAAAATCTAATTACCTTTTAGGGTTTTTGACTCCACAACTCTAAAATTATAATTATTTTATTTAATTATTTCCTTCATCCACAATTAGTTTGCTTTTTAATTAAAATATTATTTTATTATTCCTTTCATGCACGTCAAATGAATTATTAAATTACTTTATTTAATTTTTCCACTTAACTTCACTTTTATTTAATTTGTTAGCTTTTAAATCTCAAGCGCACTATAATAAAATATCTTTATTAAGTTCACATATTTTATCTTTTTAATTAATTTCCTATATTTTAATCTCATACATGCATCATGTGAACTTAAAACTTTTTCATAATTTAATTTCTTTTCACTTTTTAATTTATTTTTGAACATTTAATTTGATAAATATTTATTAAGTTAAATAACAATAATATTTAGCATTTATTTAAAAATGAACTCTAAATGTATTATTATTAAATTCAATAAATATTATCACGTTGTAAATTTATTCTTATAACTTTTATCTCCGAATTCAATTCTTTTTATTTAATTAATTTCTCAATTAATTAAATATTAAAATGCCATAATAATTTTTCATTAAATTAAATCATTAAGTTAATCCTTTAATTAGACTTAATTAATAGAAAATTCATCAAAGACTCATAAAACAACATACACACAAAAGACTCATGGGTTTTAAAAAGGGTAGATAGTTTGTTACGAGTCCTCCTTGCAGGACAAGTATTTTAGGCTATGGCTAGGATTGGACCTGATCATTATCTTTCCATTCTCACCATTTGAGTATTTGTAATAGGGCATGCTCATCTTGGCAATTAAGGGAAGTCGATTCCTGGTACTTGTATCTTGCATAAAAGATGAGCATGTACATGTATATAAATATATCTAAACTAAATAGGCAATGGCAGAGAGTGGTGCATCATGTAGATCCTAACTAGCACGTGACTACAACTCCCTCCCTTAACCACGTCAAACACGTCAAACAGAAAGATAAAACAAAAACACACACCATACACATGCAAGTATGGGGTAAGTATCATAAAAATCACAAATCTAACATCAAACGCTCAGGTATAATAATGCATCTCTATCAATACAACATAATAATCATTAAAGACATCACGTTAACATTGTTATTAAAGAAACCACATTTACTAATTCGGAATCATCAAGACATCATTAACAACATGTGAAATGAAATCAACTAAGCAATTATAATAAATATGTTTGTAATCCAAGTCATGAAATAATATCATAATGTTGCAAATCTAGTATCTCTAAAACTAATCAGTGCACAAAATCGACCTAAAAGAATTTGACAATCATAACATAAAAGCAAACTATAGGTGGCCATTACACTAAGCCTATTGATCAAGAGCTTGCAATTCTAAAAAGTGGTTATAATAGCCAATAGGAGCAATAGTTTGAGAGTTGTGGCCTTCCAAAGTTGGGATACTTGAAATTTCTAAAATAATTGTCAAAGATGTATCTAGCTAACTCTATACGTATTGTTAGGGTTTTTCAGCCTTAGGTATTAAGATTCAATGTCTAGAACCTTTCCGGGTGGCATAAAATTGCTTATTTAAGAAAAGCTTGGACATTATATAGGACAACTTTGGGTGATAGTTCATAGCCTAGTCTTATAGATCACTATAATGAAGGCACCCATGTGGGTTAGCATATTATACTCGTGAATTCTATAATTATACATTTGCGGCGATAATAAGAAGTCCATATTTTTTTCTCACCTTTACTGTTGTTCCTTTGTTTTTGTATCTATTATGGTATTAAGGGGAGCACCCTTCATCAAGTGGTATTAGAGCTAGAGTTCTTAAGTGTATGGATAGATCACCGACTATGAGGTAGTTTGCACTAGGACTATGGTTTGGGCTAAGCATGTAGATAGATTACTAATTGTGAGGTAGTTTACACTAGGGTTTCAATAGAAGTACAAAAATGCTTCCACAAAAAGAGTGTGGTGGAAGAGCTATACATGTTACACCTTAGGGTTTTAGAAAAAATGCAAGCATTGGAAGAAAAAATGCATAGAGGAATAAATATTTTTATAAGAGATGAAATCAAGGATGAGGATAAAGTAGAAGAAAATGCAGAAGTGGAGGTAGTTCTAAACTGAGAGGAAGAGAGGCTTTTTAAGGTCATGTCCAGGATTAGAAAAAGACCTAAGTTCGAAGTTCCCACATTTTTAGGAAATATTAACATAGATGAGTTGATTGATTGGATCAATGAATAGGAGGAGTACTTTGAGTATGAAAATATTGATGATCTTGATAGGGTCAAGTTTGCAAAGGTGAAACTAAAGGGACATGCAAAGATCTGGTGATAGGAGGTTCAATTGTAGAAAAATAGAAAGGGAAAGGAAAAAATCACTAGATGGAATTGAATGATAGGTAAATTAAAGCAATGATTTATTCTCATGGATTATGAGCTTGATCTATTGAAGAAAGCAAGAAAATTTGTTCAATAGTATACCAAAGAGTTCTACCAAGTTCTCATTAGAACTAGGCATGCAGAAGCTGATAAGAAGAAAGTGGCCTATTATCTTAATTGGTTAAGGCCAAGTATTCAAGATGAGCTAAGTCTAGTTTGAATGAACATTATTGAGGAGGCATACTAGTTTACCATAAGAGTTGAGGAAAAACTTAGCAATAAGTTTGACAACAAGAATAATGGAAGAGGTCATGGTAGAAGATCTAGTAGATGATCTTATGGAGGTCATAATGATGATTAGAAGAAAAAGGATGAGGGTAGAAGTAGTAGTCAAAACCAAAAGGAAAAAAATTCCAATTGTTTCCATGATAAAATAAATAGAGATTAGAGAGGAAGAGATAGAGGACACAAATCTAGAAGAGAAGGCTTTTGTGGGAAATGTTTTCACTATAGAGAAGAAGGGCATAGAGCATCTGAATATTCCTAGCTCCAAGGATAGACATATTGAATAATAGAAGAGAAGGCTAAAGTTTCACATGTTGATGAAGATGCCAGATCATCACATTCTAAAGATGTTGAAAGAGGACTAGTTCTAGTTATCAGAAGGCTCCTCCTAAGTGGTGAGAATGGACTTGATCAATGAAGGAGCTTGTTTTGCACAAGGTACAAATGTGAAGATAAGTGTTGTGATGTGATAATTGATGGTGGAAGTATTGACAATCTAGTGTCACAAAATTAAAGCTAAAGAGATAGAGACACCCTCATCCATACTATATTACTTGGGTGAAAGATGACCATAAGGTCATGGTCAATGAGCAGTGCTCAATAAAGTTCAATATTGGAAGCTACTAGGATGAGGTACTATGTGATATTATACCTATAGAAATTTGTCATATGTTGCTAGGTAGGCCATGGAAGTTTGATAGGCATGTTGTACATTATGGGTGAGCAAATACCTACACTCTAACCAAGGATTAAGTGAAGCATCAGTTGAAGTCATTGAAGGAGAAAGAAGAAAAGGTATGTAGTCCTACCAAAATATGTTGTGTTGATGGAAAAGAGTTTCTCAAAGGTATGAAGCATGGGCATATGTGTTTTTCTATAATTCTAAAAGATAGTAAAGAAGAAGTAGAGGAGGTACCTATAGAAGTTGTAGATATGTTGGGAGAGTTTTCTAATATTGTATTAGATAATGTATCTGATGGATTACCCTTGATGAGGAAGATTAGTCACCAGATGGATTTGGGTATAGGAGCCATTTTTCCAAACAAGGTAGTGCACAAAATGACACCAACAAAAAGTGAAGATTTGAATAGGCAAGTTCATGAGTTATTGTAGAAGGGGTTGATTTAAGAGAGTATAAGTCCATGTGTTTTATGAGCTGTATTAGCACCAAAGAAGAATGGAGAATGGAGGATGTGCACAAATTCTCATGCTATCAACAAGATAACAATTAAGTATAGATTTCCATTGCCAAGGATGGATGATATTATGGACTATTTTAGTGGGGCTAAGTATTTCACAAACATAGATATGAAGAGTGGGTACCATCAGATTTGTATTAGAGAAGGTCATTAGTGAAAGACTACTTTGGTTAGTCATGCCTTTTGGATTAACCAATGCACCAAACACTTTCATCCATCTCATGAATGAGGTATTGAAGGAGTTTCTGGGTAAGTTTGTCATTGTTTACCTAGATGTTATTTTGATTTTTAGTAAGACATTAGAGGAGCATTGATCCATATTTGCAAGGTGTTTAATAAGTTGAGGGAACAAAAGTTGTTGGTAAAGCTAAATAAGTGTAGTTTTGTAAAGGAGTTGGTGTACCTAGGATTTGTAGTCTTAGCAAAAGGTCTAAAAATAGACCCAAAGAAAGTGAGGCTATCCTTGAATGACCTACTCCAAGGAGTGTGATAGAGGTAAGATCTTCTCATGGACTAAATTATTTTTATAGAATATTCATAAGAGGTTTTAGTAGTATTTGTGGACCCTGGACTAAAAATATATGAGGGGATAGAAAATAATTTAAGTGGACTATAGGAGCAGATAAGAGTTTTAATCTATTAAAATAAAAAGTTACTAAACAACCCTGTTAGAGTAAATAATTAATTTAATAATTATTTATTCTATTTACTTAAGCTTACTTAGGTAAATGCATTTATTTATTAGCTGTAGTCTAGGAGTTTGTTATAAGTTGTTGACAATATGAGAGTTTGTTCTCTCCTAAGTCATACTTATCCTCTCACATTGTTCGAGGACTTTCCACCTTATGTGGATGTATGCTTAGTTGTCAAAATTATCTCCTAGAATCTTCTATCTTGTTCTAGGAGATTCTTTGAGCTCTTTATATTCAGGCACCCTCATTGTATTTTCATATCAAGACATTCTCATTGTAAATAGATATTTTCTTGTGTTGCAATATCTGCTTCTCTCTCATGTCCATTTAGGGTTTTTCCCTAGCTCCACACTCTTCCTTCCTTGGATTCCCTTTGATAGGTTTTGGCATGAAGGAGATCTTGGGCATCTGTGGAGTTGGATTTCATCAACTCTAGCATGGTATCAGAGCTTCCCTACTGCTGCTTCATTGAAGCATTTTTGAAGCTGTGATTTGAAGTTACAAACCTTTTCTTGTTTGTGCATTTTTTATTCAAATCAGGGGATTAGTGAATTTTTGGAGCACTTTTATCCCAAACAAACGCTACCATTGGATCCAAAAGGTCAATTTTGCCACTTGGTAGCTCGCGGGGGTGATACATGGCCTAGGTGCCATATGGCACCTTGCCATGTAGACCTGCCATGTCACTCTTCTACCATGTGGCACCTTTTTTTGTGCCAACAAGCTACAAGCTATCAAATTTAATGATATTTTCTACTGACATCAGCATGATGTCACTAAATCATCATCCTCTTGTACATCTCCTAGGTCCTTTTTGACCTACCTGCAATTGTTTGGCCATAACTTGAGCATACGGAGGTATTTTTCCGATCCAAAAGAAGTGTCAAAAAGATGGTTTCAAGATGGAGACATTGGTGTAGGTATTTTTAGGTTTTGATGCATTTTTATTGCCCATTTTTTTAGTTGAATTCTAAAGTTATGTTTTTTACTCTGGCAAGCTTTTCTTTTGCGTCCCATGTCAGTTTTTTGAAAACTTTATATTTTTGAAAAGTTGGTTTTGTCACCTTTTCAAAAATGTAGTCATTTTTCTTAGATTTTGGCCCATGCTCTTTCTATCATATTTTTAGCATTTTTCTATATGGTGGATATCTTTAGTGTTTTAGGCCCAAGGATCATTTTCTTGGCATGGTTTCCTTTGTTTTGGGTTGTACTATGCTTTGTTGCAGCTTGTTTTTAGTTTTGATCATTGTGGCTATCATTTCAAAGCACTTTTATGTATCACATTGAGATAAAGTGCCACTGTTGAATTTTAGGGATTATGAACGTTATTTTTGAGTTAGTTGTACTTGCACTATTTTTCATAAAGCACCATGGGGGAGATAGTTTTTTGCTATTTTAGGCTTCTCCCTTTGTCAAGTGAGTGTCTCTTCCATGACATTAGCCCCATGTAGCTCAGTGTGACTTTGTCTTTATAGGTGTTTGTACCTCTTTCTCTCTCGTTGTTATTGGTTCATCTGCAAGAGACTTTGGCCCACCTTTTTAGTTGCCTGTCATCTCACCCCATTTACATTAAGGGGGGGTTATGTTATCTTTCTAATGCATCTATGGCTTGATGGTTCATTAGTGTGAGCTATGTATTCAATGGTTTATCCTATATACAAGGCAATTGCAGTGGCTAGCTACCTATGCATTTCGGTGAGATGGATCATCTACCATATAGACATACTCAGTTCATGCCTTCTTCTTCCATAGAGGTTCTTCAGATCAATAGTTTTCTTCTGATGGCAAATTTTGCAGCTTCTTCTTGCTTTATTGATGCTCTTCATGATCACTCCTTGTTCTTGTTTTAGGGGACATTTCCCTAGTTGGAGGCTTCTTTGGTTCTTCACTAGATTTACCTCTTTTTGGGGGAGGGTTTTTCCCACGTGGTTTTCTCTCTTTCCCTATTTTTAGAGGTTGCATCTTTTGCATTTGTACATGGGTACCTAACATGGCCTCGTTGTCGGGACCCATTCTGCATTTCATCTTAGTTTTGTGAGCTTAAGGCATTTCCCTAAGTTACACTTAAGGGGGGATGTTAGAGTAAATAATTAATTTACTAATTATTTATTCTATTTACTTAAGCTTACTTAGGTAAATGCATTTATTTATTAGTTATAGTCAAGGAGTTTGTTATAAGTTGTTGACAATACAAGAGTTTTTTCTCTCCTAAGTCATACTTATCCTCTCACATTGTTCGAGGGCTTTCCACCTTATGTGGATGTATGCTTAGTTGTCACACTTATCTCTTAGCATCTTCTAGCTTGTTCTAGGAGATTCCTTGAGCTCTTTATATTTAGGCTCCCTCATTGTATTTTCATATCAAGACATTCTCATTGTAAATAGATATTTTCTTGTGTTGCAATATATTCTTCTCTCTCATGTCTGTTTAGGGTTTTTCCCTAGCTCCACACTCTTCCTTCCTTGGCTTCCCTTTGATAGGTTTTGCCATGTAGGTAATCTTGGGTGTCTTCGAAGTTGGATTTCATCAACTCCAACAAACCTGTTTTAGCACTTCCTAATTTTAGCAATGTGTTCCAAGTAGACTGTGATGCTAGTGCTACTATAATAGGAGTTGTTTTGAGCCAATAAGGTAGACCTATTGATTATTTTAGTGAGAAATTGAATGATGCAAAAATAAAATATTTTGTTTATGATCATTAATTTTATTGTATAGTTAAAGCATTAAAGAAGTTAAGACACTATCTTCTTCCTAAGGAGTTTATTTTGTATACTAATCATCAAGCTTTGTAATATTTGAATAGTCAAGGAAAATTAAACCAAATGAATTTGAATTAGGTTGAGTTTTTGCAGAGTTATACATTTATTTTGAAACATAGGAGTGGGAAGTCTAACAAAGTTGTAGATGCTCTTAGTAGAAGACAAATTTTGCTGACAGAAATGCAGATAGAGGTGGTTGGGTTCAAGGAACTTAGTACTTTGTATCTAGATGATCTTGATTTTGATGAAACATGGAAGGCATGTACAAAACATGTTACACTTGACAAGACAAAATAATTGGATTTCATAATCTAGGATAGTAAGTTGTTCAAAGGAAGCTAGTTGTGCATTCCTAGAAGTTTGATGAGAGAGAATCTCATCAAGGAGAAGCATAGTGGAGGATTGGATGGGCATATTGGTAGAGATAAAACCATATCTTTGGTTGCTGAGAATTATTATTAGACATAGTTGTAGCAAGATGTGAAGAAGTTTGTACAAAGTTGCAAAGTATGTCAGATGGTGAAAGGAGTGAAGCAAAATACAAGATTGTATCAACCATTACCTATACCAAAGAAGCTGTGGGAGGATGTCAGTATGGATTTTGTTCTTGGATTACCTAGGACTTAGCAAGGGCATGATTCTATTTTTTTGGTGGTTGATAGGTTTTCAAAGATGATACATTTTATTCCTTGCAAGAAGACTAGTGATGTTGTTCATGTAGTAGAGTTGTTTTTTAGAGAAGTGGCGAGACTACATGCTCTACAAAAGACAATAGTTTCATATAAAGATACCAAATTTGTTTGGTATTTATAGTGTGTTGTTCTAAATTTTTACAAAAAAAAATTCTTCTAGTCTAGTTTTAAAAAATTAGAATTGAATCCATTGCTTGCCTACTAGGGTTTTTGGTTTTTTGGCCTTGTATTTTTAATAACCTAAAAAAAACTATCAAACCCTAAGTCTTGCATTCTTTTTGAACTTATTCAAGCATGAAGCCTTTCAAATTTCAAATTTCCCTTGAGCTATTTAAATATTCTATTGTACCAAGTGCCTTTTCCCCATTTTTTGTTGCCACCGTCTAATCTTTATAAGATCTATGAATTTCGCGTTGTTGCTATGTGAAAATGTAGGTTTTTTAATGATAGCGACATAGCGACTACCATGAAATTGACTAGCAGTGTCATAAAGTGAAGGGTAAGCACCAAAAAACTACATTATTTCAAAAAGGTTTAGTTAGGTACTTCATGTCAGAATTGTCAGAACTAGAAAAGGAACCAAGTGTAATGAATTACAAGTGGCATCACCAGAGTCTAATTTTTCCGATGAGTCACTATGTCATGATCTAAAAAAGTTTACACCCTTCTGATAGTGACATAGAAACTTATCAAAGAATATAGTTGATGATGGATTTTGAAAAATTTGGTGACCATGAAAGTTCCCAAGTGGTATTATGGACGTGTGCCTTTATTACTTTGTCAGTGGTATTGATTACAATTATCATGCTTGAAAAGAAAGTATCTTCTTGGCATTGAATTTCAACTATGTTCGTGAGGTCACAATGTTGTGACCAAAAAAATAATGGATCTTGCCAGTAGCGATATAGTGACTCAATGAGAAATGGTTTTGTGGCTGCAATTTTTGTGGGTCCCAACATTTGCTTCATAAAAAATGAACCACATAATCTCTTAGACATGGTGGCATCCTACTAGAAACATGTATGCACCAAAAGTTTTAAGAACACTAGAGGTCACTATGTTGTGATTAGAAAATCTTTGTGCCTCACCAGTACCGACATAGCTCCTAGCCTAAAAATGTGGATGCAACGAGACCAAAATCATGTGATGTCACAACAAGGATAAGAATATTAAAATTATATGCTAGTTTGATAGGATATTTCCACATCATCAGTAACATTGACCCACACCCAAGTTAGAAGTTAGATGAAAGATAGTGACTGTTCGATTGAATTAGATCAATGATCATCACCAAGTTTCCATGGAAACTTGTGTGCTATTTACTCAACATGACATGGCAACTAAGGGACCCACCGTAATTATATGGATGTAATGTAGTTTTCTCACCTTTAGATTAAGCTTAG
The DNA here is from genome assembly GCA_028749045.1 of Cupressus sempervirens. Taxonomy (NCBI): domain Eukaryota; kingdom Viridiplantae; phylum Streptophyta; class Pinopsida; order Cupressales; family Cupressaceae; genus Cupressus; species Cupressus sempervirens. Next base: position 889,622,652 of record CM053792.1, on the reverse strand, counting down.
ATCTACGGCTGTTGCTTCGTCACTATGGAGAGTTGCTTGAGTTTTAAGGATAGGGACATAGTGAGTAAAGAAAATGGATAGGGGACCCACCACATTTGTATTAAGTAATGAATCAAATGTCCATTTCTTGATAAAGATGGAATCAATGGTTGTTGCTATATCACATAGGCAACATGCTTGTTCTTTATGTATAGTGATGTAGTGACTTAGTGACATGTGTCCTCGAGGATTAGTGGGTCCAGTTTGAAACACCAATAGTGAAGGAAAAGTACAAGTGGAGAATTTTCATTGGATTGATAGCTAGAATGTCAAGTGGAAAATGAGTCATCCCTACTTTCACTCCTGGATTGTAGGATTTTTTGAGATCAACGCTGTGAATTTGAACATAGAAGGTGGTGCTACTCTGTTTCCCTTAAAATTCATTTATGAGGAATGAAAGCTTCACATGCGAGAAAAAAAAAAAGTATATTGCAAAAGATCTTGCCATTTCCATCCCATGCGAACAAGATTTCAAGGTTCCAAAGCAAAAGAAATTAGTGAGAATTTGTGCTGGGCTTGATCAAAACATGAACTAGTTTCCAATTGTTTGCAAGACATTGCAAAATTACAATGAAGAACAAGTAAGAACATCAGGTAAGTTCCTGTATACTATAATCTTTGTAGCAATTTAGTTTTTGCAAGCTATATTCAATATGCCTCCCAAGAAGGTATTCTCTAGGCAAGAAGATTATTTTGCTAAGAATATCCATGACAACCTACCTGAATTGCTACCCAAGTCTACAAATGAAACTGTTAAAGTCAAAAAGTTAACTTCATTAAACCCTAGGCTTAAAATCATAGATGGGCTATACAATAAGGGTAATTGGGTCCTGGATGCCATAACTTCTCAAACTAGTCTTTCTTTATTTAAGAAATGATTTTCAGAAAGGAATTTATTTGCCCCACATGCCAATATCTAGAACTTTGACTTAGGAAAGTTAGTAGTTCCAAGAGTTTTTATGGATTTTGACCTTTTGGAAGTTGTTGCAAAAAATTATGATCAAGCAATCAGAGTAGTGAGAAGAATTCATGGCAAAATTCTGATCACAATTAGCCTAGAGGAAATTTGAGAGGTATTTGGTTTAAGGCCTCTGATAGATTATCATGTGCCCATTAACCTACAAGAATTAGAGAAAGAATATATGCCAAAGAAGGATGAAATTAGGTAGGATGCATTGAGGGAAAATATAGCCAAAATTGGAAAATTTCCAATGATTATAGCATTTGCTAGGGAACCTTTCAAAAGGACGTATTTCAATACTTTGGCTATGGAGGCATATAGGACTCTATGTAGAGCTTTTGGTGAAGATGAAGAGGATTTTATGCCTATAGGTTTTATGTATATGATCGCTCAGATTTGCTCTTTTTGATTTTGCCTCTTATTTAGCAGAAGAAATTCACATTGCCATAGTTGGGATTGCAAGAGACAAGGTGGAGAAAATTTTTGGTCACTATTCCTTGTTGATGCATATGTTTTTGTTCAAAGGTGTAACATATTTTGGTAAGGAAATGAAATGACCTAGGAAGAAAAAAAGGTTAGTTTCATTAGGTTTGATAGGTACTCTGCTTCAAAGTTGAGGTGCCTATTATTAAGTGATAATCCTAGAGTGCCTAATTCACTGGTATGTCTTATTAGGCACCTGGATAATCTTTCTGGTTTGAAAGTGTCACATAATTGGCGAGACATCATCCCATACTCAAGTTCAACTATCTTTGGGATTTATGGTTTTAGAGGTACTCCTCATGTATTACCTTACCAAGTGCCATCGAAGGTAGTGGTAGCTGAATTTTTGTGTCAGCTAGGTGGATTGGAGAAAACTTATTTGTTGAAAAGGCAAAGAGGGTCAATATTCCCAACTTGTACTATAGCCCACCACTTTAAGATCACAAAAGGAGGTTGTCTTTCTCTCTATAAAATACTAGATCAGTACAAGATGGCTATCTCTCATCCCCATTTTTGTGACACTAAGGGATTCTATAACTTGGCCTTGAGGCATAGAGCTAAGTTGGAAAAAATTGATCATGAGTCATATTTTCTTGAAGACATAATAAGAAATGAGTTCTCTCTGCAAGAATAGGAAACCAAGAAAGAAAAATGGAGAGTGTTCTCAAGAGTTTTAGATTTTTTCATTATTTTGATGAAAATTATAGTCCTTTGGGTAATTCCATCATAGAGGCAGATAGGATAAATAAACTCATGATTACTTTCCCTAAAACAATGGAAACTATGAATGAGAGCAAACAATTGATTGTCCAGAAAAGGCTAGGGTATAATATCATTCAAAATAAGAAGGCCATTGTGGATAAGGGAAAACAAATAATAGAATCCACTAGTGTTGCCTGAGAAGAAAGAACTGATGAGGCCTCCCATAAGAGGCAAAAATTAATGAAAAAATAGGGTCCTCACATTGAGGGATATTCACCTACACAATCCCCTTTGTAGATTGAAGAGGAACAACTTATTGGAGAACAAATTAAAAAACTGGGGTCACAAGGAGGAATTTTTATTACCCAGGCATAATTAGATGAAGGAAACCCCTAGGAGAATTCTATGCCAAGACTAGTGTTGATAGTAGCAAATTTTCATGGAATGGAGTTAGACACTGATAGAGCAAGCTAGTCAACAATTTTTGTTAGATGATAGTTTTGTTAAGTCTAGAGCTTTCCACTAGTTTGCTTGCAGAAAAAAAAAAAGGAAAGAATGAAGAAAGATGTAATAAGTTAAGAATAGATCATCCAAAACTGGAGGAGGCAACCTTGCAAAATCAAGTAAAAGAAAAGATGATGCAGAAATTCCAAAGTATAACTCCTGAAGAGGGGAGGCAGATGGTGAGAGCATCAAATATTTTACTCCTACCCAATTGGGACTTAGTAGATGCTCTAATTTTTAATATTTTTTTCAAATATATTAGACCTAGAGGACCAAAATAGGAAATAATTCAAAGGTACAATTTTCAGTGAGGACCAGGCCATTTTGGTTATATGGTCATTAAGAAAGGGATCAAGGGTTGTTTCATCACAACCAGATGACTCTAGGTTAATGGGAAATATCATTGTAAAACTTTGATTTATTCCCACATGCTTTAGATAGGAAAAATAAATTAAAAACTAAAGATGAACGGGCTAAAGAATTAGGTGATTTATTTTGTCTAAGAATGAATAAAATCATCAATGAAACAAGACATGCATGGTGGGCCACCACAAGAGAAGAAATGGTGAAAGCCAAAATATTCTTTCATTCTTTGAAAAATGATTTTGTTGATATTGACAAAGAGGGTGAATATGTTATTAAGAAGCAATAGGATATTTTTCAATTTAATGGACCAGATGACACACTTTTTGACAAGTGGATGGTAGATATTACTTCCAATGAATAGTTGGAAGGGGCTGAAATTGATGATGATGAGACACATGAAGATGAAATATAGATCATCTACACACTTCCACCAGTACATGGGAAAGAAGAAGACAAAGAAGGACAATCATCTTGTGTAAAGAATATAGTGGACCAGATGGATGATGTGGTAGAAATGAAACCAAATATAACTATCACCTTGGTAGTACATGATGATATAATTGGAAATGCCAGAGTAGAGGTGAATTTTTAGGAATCAGAGCTTGACACATCACTAGAAAATTTGATAGCTACATATGCCGAGGATTTAGAGTGAATAAAGGCCAATCATGGGATTTGTAGCATGAAAAGATGTAATAGAAGAGGGGCCTACCAAGGGAATAATATGATGTATTACCTTTCTATTATACAAAATTTTGTCTTTTCTTGTTAAGAAAAATATAAATATCTTTTGTAGAAGGACACTTGTCAATTCTCGATGCTTGAAGCTTGTTGTATCTCACTCTATATAAGTGAGATTCCAAGGCTAGAGAATTGTCCAATTTCTAATACAATGTTAGTTTATATTGAGTATGATTTGGTCCAATTAAAAGGATGTAAAAATTATGATGTATTTTCTCTACAAATACCTGGAATATATTGATATTGTAGGGGTCTAAGGTCTTTTCCAGAGTCATTTTGAGTCTTACTACATTTGTATGCAAATCTTCAAAGGAGAATAATACAAAATTAAATTGTTCCCATATCTTTTCTTGCTAAATTTAATCTCCATTTCTATTATCTAGTTATTTTGATATTGTGTGAGCAAACCTTGTCCACTTGAATAAAATCCACTTAGGTTGTATGTCAATTCATTATTGCTATTGATTCAATGAATTAAGTAAATGTTTTAGTGAGTTTGATGGGATTTCTATGCTAATAGAAAGGATGTCTGTAAGAATGAATTCTAGTAAGAATTACTAATAATATTTGTTGTAATGCAAAAAATCAGATCTATAAATTGGAGTAGACTCTGACTCCTAATGTAATAAGCACTGATCTAATTAAGCCCATCTGTAGATAGGAAAATCATGAATAAGAATCAAGTCTAAAATCAAAGTCAACTTTATTTTATTGTTTGAAGAGTTTCAAGGATGGTCATCACTTGTTTGCATGTAACCTTTAAGCTTTAGTTAGCTACTATTGCTAGAAATACTTGAAAATCATAGAAGAATTGGAACCAAATCTATTTATAAGGGATGTATATCATTTGAAAGTGTCAAGAAATGGATAAACTATATATATGTTAGAGATAGAAGATGAGAAGCAATGGATAAACTATATATATGTTAGAGATAGAAGATGAGAATAAGAATGAAACTAATGAAATTCTCATACAACAAGGTATACCCACCTTGGTTCTACAGAACGTAAAGAGTAGAAAGCCAGTCTTGGTTTTGTTGAAGTTGGATCCAAATAATATGCATACATACTTGTTAATGGGAAGTAGCTAGTCCCTAGATTTGTGAGTATTATTATCTTGGTATTGACATTTTTTTCAGTAGTTGAAAAACACCAACAAAATGGTGACTCTAATAGGGAATTGTCCAACACATGTGTAAAAGGTACTACAATGTCTTTGGGCTTGTTGTGTACATGCTTGTTAGATTTTCTAGTATTGCTTGTGGTTATACTAGACATGTTTTAGTGACAAACCTTGAAAATTTAAAAAAGAAAAAGAAAACCAAATGCCACGGATGTACACTGATGTATACAACCCTTCTAAGTGTCATATCTATTAAGCAAGAGTTGTAGTCTTATGATCTTAGTGATTGGTTCATTTGTATGTCAGATATTTCTATATTGTCTTGTGTCCTTTCCTTAAAGTCGGGAGTAATTGTAATTGTTGTATTTTCCCTAGAATAGGGTGGCGACTCAGTCAAGGTTTTGAAGCTAGAGCTTATTTGATAAATAGAAAATATGGATGACAAATGAAAAAACACAAGAGCTTACATGAGAGCCAATCTTGATGTACCAATGTATACTAATTTATCTCAAGGTGGTAGGAAGAACCTGAATAAGAAAAAGGTAGAATGAAATCCCACCTAGAAACCAAGAGGTAGTGTACCAATTAATTCTCAATACCAACCAGTGGTAGGGAGAGAGTCCTCTTCACTCAAATCTGAATAAAAAACCACAAGACTTTTAGGAGGAATATTTAGTACCCCATTACTAGATGAAAGAGCATATCAAGACAAAGATATGTCACCAATAGGGAATTCATCCCCTAGGCTAGATCTAGTAGTTGAGATGAATCATAGGATAGGACTCATGAGTTCATTTGGGGATCCTTTTAATCCAAGAGTGGTCCCATACATGGAAACTAATATTATAAACCTAGATGATCCTACTAATTCATAAGCCACTTCTAGAGATCGTAAAGAAGCATGATTAGAGATAGGAGTTTTGAAGAAGTGAGTTGCTAAGGAAGAAGCTAAACATGCTTGTCTAGAAAAGGAAAGAGAGGAAGCCACCCTAGATGCCCTTGTTGAAAGAGATAATTTTCTTAGAAGGATGGTTGCCTTAAAAGAATAAAACAATAAGTTAGAAGAAATAAATTCTATCCTTCATGCTAATATCTTTGGAGATATAGATAGCTTGAGAGCCAAAGTTCAAGAGCAAGAAAAACTCCTAAGCCAAAAACAAGAACTTGTTATTTCCTAGGTTCAACCCTACAAGCCTATCAAGAGTAACCAGGTAGAACCTACTATTAAGTAGATAGATAAAGGAAAAGGAAAAGCTATAGGAATCTAGATAAATGAGCCTCAAGTAGAAACCAATAAATCTATAAACCTCCCTATGTTAAAATTAGATCTAGATCTAGAAAATGCTAGGAAAGAGAAAGAAGATCTCACAAAAGAACTCAAGATGGTTGAGAATGAAGCCTAATCCATAGAAAATAGGAGGAAAATGTAGTTCATAAAGTTTAATTCTATATTGGCTTCATGGCCAAATTTTTCTACCCTAGCTACAACTTCTATATTGGTTTGTGGACTAGTAATTTCAACTCAAGGAATATCTCAATCTGGCCCTGCCTCATCATCCACCATTAGTACTCAATCCCCTATTGTCCAACCTCAATAGTCTCAAAGTATTATTCTCAACCAAGCCAACATAGCAAGCACCTCAAATGTTGTTGGTTTCTAGAAGAAACCCATATGCATGGAAAAATATAGACAAATTATGTCATTTGTGGGTATTCTTGGTGCTCCACATCTTATATCTTTTGATTTAAGAGACAAAGTTGTCAAATTATCTGGAAATAACATTGTTATTGGTGAAGAGCACTTAAGATTTTTCATAGATATGCTAAATGACTTCAAAGTTGAACATGAGGATATGGTGATGAAGTTATTTGTTCATTCACTAACTAAAGATGTAAGGGATTGGTTTAGAAGATTACTTGATGAAAACATTAGTTTATGGAGTGATTTGGAGAAATTGTTCAAAGAAAAATATGAAGATAATATTAATGTTGGGTTTATGTTGAATGAATTTAATAACATCAAGAAAAACCATAATGAGTTTACATTTGACTTCAATGTAAGATTCCAAAAAGGTATGTACAAATTGTTCCAGGTTATAAGGTTGAATAAGGATGTTTTTCTTACAACCTATTTTAATGCTTTTGACAACAATATGGCCTACCAGTTGAGGGATAAAGATCCTAAAACTTTGAGGGATGCTTATAAGATTGTAGTGAATATTGAAAATAATAGGAAAGCATATAGTAAGCTTGTTAGGAGAGATGATCCAAAGTTGTTCAATCCCAAGAATAATAACAAAAGGGAAGTTGATAAAACTCCTACAAGAAAGAAGCCTAAAGAACCCACAATAGGTTAGGTGTTGGATTTGTTAAAAAAGATGAACCCAGCTACTTTCAATACACATAAGCTGAATGTTGGTGAGAAAGCCCCAGTGAACAACAAAAATTTCAATAGACAACCTAGAATGTAGAACTACTCTTATACTACTCAGCGTAAGGATGGTAAGCCAATTCCTAGTCAAAACCAGAATGTAAAAGACAAGGGTACACGAAATCCTTTGCAAAAAATTTCTATTAATAGGAATGATGATGTGCCATGGTGTATCATTTGTCAGTCACCTCACTCTTGAGAGTATTGTGTAGTTGCTCAATCATTTGTTTCAGATCATAGTGCACAAAATAAGGAGGAAGAAGAAGAAAAAAGCCATGATGATGTAAGATATATTATGGTGAGCATGTGGAATGATTGTGTGGATTTTAATTTGGAAGAAACTGAAAGTGATCTTGAAAATAAGAGAGTTTCCTATCAGTTACATCATCAACAAGTGTTTTTAGATAATGAAGAGTATGATGAAGATTAGGTATGTGCTACATCTTCTAAAGTTGGTCATGTAAACTTGAGAATGCCCTCTAAAGAGGAGATCAATAGGATCACTACAAAGATGATCCCCCAAGTACATAGAAATTATAATTTGAGAAGCAAAACAATTAATAATGTTGTTCAAAAGTCATCTGCTATATTCATCAAAGATATTACACATAAGATGAAGGATTAAAATAATGAGGCTAATGTCGATGCAATTAAAATTAAAGATACTAAAACCAAGAAGTGGGAACCCAAGAAGAAGGTTCAATTCCAAACAATTGAGACATCAAAAGAAATTATGCAAGAAAAGGGATTAGGATCTGATATTGTCAAGTAAATGATAATGCCTGTTGTTCAAAAGGTTCCTACCCCAGGTATGATTGTGAAACCCACTATATCTGATTCTATTGACATGATATCCATGTTGTCACAAATTATTGTTAAAGTACCCTTATCTAAACTATTTATAATTGAAGAACATAAGAGAAAAGCCTTGTCATGGTTGGGAGGGATAGGAAATAATAACAATAACATAGAACAAAATGCCATTTAGCAAACCCCATTGGTAGTAGAAGATAGTGGTATTATATCTCAGATTCCTCAAATGTTCTTGGATGATTCATCAGTAGCATATATAGAAGATATTGACCCATTCTTTCTTAGTCTAATTATAAAAGGAAAAACCCTAAAAAATTGCATGATAGATTCAAGAGCTTCTAATACCGTCATGTCTTTCAAAGTAATGGAAGCCCTAGGGTTGAAAGTAGATACTAAGCAAGGAAAATGTAGAGGTATGGATGCTACATAACTCCTAGTTATAGGTACTATTAATGCTTTACCATTTATGCTAGCTACATACCCTAAGGTAGAGTTGACCATGTTAGTCCATGTAGTTGATATTCCTCCACATTATGGAATGTTGGTTTTTAAAAAATGAAGTGCTACTATGGAAGGTAGTGTACAATGTGACCTAACCTATGCAACTTTTCACATAGGAGATAAGGTTGTTAAAGTAGATAGAGAGCCATGGGTATTTCATATTTTGGGTGAAGAAATTGACAAATATGCTGCTTTTTTTTTGGACATGGGTGTGAATGCATTCAGAGCTAAGTTAATTATCAAAGAAGTTGAGAAGTTGTTTGTTGTGATTGAGCATAAAGTTGAGTGTTGTATAGATTCACCAATATTATGGACCATGTTCTTTGATGGGGCTAGCTCTAAAGAAGGTTCAGGTGTAGGGTTGGTTTTTTTCTCCTAAAAAGAATACTTTTGGATACTCCTTCACCCTAAATTTTTTATGCACTAACAATATAGCTGAATATGAAGCCCTGTTGTTAGGGTTGAAAGTTGCTACCCACCATGGAATTAAAAAGTTACATGCTATATGTGATTTGAAATTGGTTATCTCATAGATAAGGGGGACATATGCCACTAAAAATAAAAGATTGAAATAGTATAGACATGTTCTCTGGGATCAAATAGAATTCTTTGATGTATTTGGCATTTCATGGAGAGATAGAACTTAGAATAAGATGGCTGATCTATTAGAAAATGTAGCAATTAAACTACAAGATGTATCATTTATAGAAATTTCATAGATTGAGGTCTAGAATGGACCCTTAATACCTGATAATATTGAACATTGGCAAGTATTTAGAGATGACAAAGACAATGTGAATTTCTTGTTGAATGAAGATAAATACCATGGTCAAGAGTTGGACTATAGTGATTTGGTTGAAACCATAGATGGGAAGGAAAGAATATTTGGTCAAGAGCTCATAAAATTAAAGAATAATAAAGTACCTACAGGGTTGGTTGTTTTGAAGAACATGTTTGATAACCAAGATAGGGTAAAGCCTGGGGTTAAAGATTGTAAACTTCAAGAGCTAGAAGAGATAAATTTGGGTACTAATGAGTCCCCTAAGAAGGTTTATATTGGTTTTCAAAATTTCATACCATTGAAGGATAATGTCAAACCTTTTAGGCAAAAACAGAGACCAATCAATCCCACTCTAGCCCCTAAAATGCAAGAAGAATTGATGAAGTTAAGAGATGGAGGGATAATTAAACCTATTAGACATTCCACTTGGATCTCAAATCTAGTACCTATTAAGAAAAAGAATGAAGACATCAGGCTATGTGTGGATTTCAGAAACCTAAACATTGCTTCTTTAAAAGATAATTATGGGTTACCAAATATGAAGGCTATGTTACAACAAGTGACTAGTTTTGAACTTATGTCCATGATGGATGGGTTTTCAGGATATAACTAAGTTTTGGTGAAAGAAGAAGAGCAGTTTAAGACATCATTCACAACTCCATGGGGAACCTATGTATATGTGAGAATGCCATTTGGATTGATTAATGTTGGTGCCACTTTTCAAAGAGCTATGGTGTAGCTTTCCATGAGTACATCAACAAGTTTATGGTTTTATACCAAGATGAGCTTACCACTTATTCCAAAAAGGCTAAAGACCACTGCAAACATTTGGAAAAGATTTTTATTAAAGCATTGGAATATGGGGTGTCATTAAACCCTAAGAAATGTACATTTGGGGTAACTAAAGGCAAACTATTATGACATATAGTATCAAAGGATGGAATAAAGATAGATCTTGAAAGAGTGGCAACCATTGATAAAGTCCCTAAGCCAAAGAATGTGAAAGGGATACAATCTTTCTTTGGGAAAGTTAACTTTCTAAGGAGATTCATTACAAATTTTGCTAAGATTAGTATGCCTATTTCAAAAAAGCTTAAGAAAGGAGCTACTATTAATTAGGATGGTGAAACTTCACAAGCATTTCAGAACATTAAGACTACAATACAAAATGCTCCACTCCTTAGGACCCCCGACTACACAAAACTTATGCACATATTTTATTTTACATATTTCCATACTATAGTTGTAGTTTTATTGCAAAATAATGAGAAGGGATACAAACAACCAATTGCATTTTTCAGTAAGTCATTGCAGCCTACTAAGTTGAAATATGACATTAATGAGAAATAGGCTTATGCCTCAGCAAATGTTGTTAAGGCTTTTAGATGCTACTTGATAGGTGCCATTGTCATTGCATTTGTGCCTAGTGCTACTATAAAAGACATATTTTCTCAACAAGAAGTGTCAGGTAGAAGGTGCAGGTGGATCAACAGGATCCAAGAGTTTAACATTGAAATATAGATAAAAAAATTGGTGAGAGGCTAGGGATTAGCTAAGCTTATGGCTTAGACTAACTTAGATGCTAATTAGATCAATATAGTAATAGATGATTTGAAGTCAAGCCTATGTGATATGGACCAGTGTGAATGGTACACTAATGTCATCCATTGTCTACAACATATGGAAGCCCCACCTCATTTGAATGAGAATGAAGAAAGAAATACCAAGTTATAGGTTATCAGGTATATTATTGTCCAGAATGATTTATGATGGATAAATTTTGAAGGAGTTCTACTAAAGTGTGTTGATCAAGAAAAATCAAAAGAGATACTAAAGGAAATGCATTTTGAAGTTTGTGGAGGACATTATATGGCCAAGACTACTACCCAAAAGGTAATGAGAGTTGGTTTCTAGTGGCCTTCTCTTTTTAAAAATGCTCAAGTGATGGTTATAAAATGTGATGCTTGTTAAATATTTGTAGGTAAGTTGAAATTTTTAGGAAATACTCCATTGAAGTCGGTAGAGGTTCAAGCACCATTTCAACAATGGGGAATGGATTTCATAGGAGAAATTTCTCCTAAGTCTAGTATTGTCTATTCATGGATATTGGTTGCCACTGATTATATCACAAAGTGGGTGGAGGTAGTCCCTACAAGAAATGCAACTAGTAAAGTTATCAATAATTTCTTGCTAAATAATATTATTTCTAGATTTGGTAGTACCGAAAGAATTGTAACAAATAATGAAATGTGCTTTAGGTCTGAGGAGTTCATGAAATTTTGTGACAATTATGGAATTACAAGATCAACTTCTTCCCCTTATCATCCACAAGGGAATGGACAAGCTGAGTCCACAAATAAGAGTTTGTTGAAAATAATAAAAAGGACACTAGATGATAATAAGAAAGCCTAGGATTCTAAGTTGCAATTAGCCATATGGTCTGACAGGGTGACTATGAAGAAAGCCATTGGTGCAGCACCTTTTGATATGGTGTATGGAATTCAAGTAAGAATTTCTCAGAACAACCTGGTAGGAATTTATAAGTACATCCAGTTATATGATGAAGATATTACTAATGATATGCAAGGTAGGTTAGATGAGCTTTTAGGACTAGCAAAAACCGGAAGGGAGGCATCAATTAGAAATTAGAAGTTACAACTATAGGTCAAAGCACTCTATGATAAAAGGACAGTGAGCAAGAAATTATAAGATGGAGATTTAGTCATCATGTGGAATGCCAAGATTGAGAACAAGGGAAAACATGGCAAATTTAACCCTATATGGCTAGGTCCCTACTTAATTGAAACTCTATGGGGAGAGGATTCTTATTTACTAAAGGATCTATTAGGTAATATTCTTGAGCTGCTAATTCATGGACAGTTCTTGAAGAGGTATTTCTGTTGAAATACTTGTTTATCCATGAACAATAGTTCTAGGTCTTCCTATTTCCTTGTATATTTTGTATATTTTTGTAAATCCTTGTAAATAATTTTGTATAGTAGTTTTTTGTGTTTGCTGGTTTGTGTCTATGCTCTCTAAAGAAGTTATCATTATCTATCAAGTATGTGGTCTTCTCTACCATAGATTCTAGATTCTTGCATAGACTCAGTTAGTCTATCATCCTAGACAGAGCCATTGTTGGTTTGATTTTATAAAAAAAAAATCTTCTAGTCTAGGTATAAAAAACCCAAATTGAATCCATTGGTTGCGTACTAGGGTTTTTGGTTTTTTGGCCTTGCATTTTTAATAACCTAAAAAAACCTATCAAACCCTAAGTCTTGCATTCTTTTTGAATTTTTTTGGGCACAAAGCCTTTCAATTTTTGAATTTTCATTGACCCATTTAGATCTTCCATTGTACCAAGTGTTGGAAATGAGAATGGAGTAACTGAGAGGGGAGGGGTGAATCAGTTACTACAAAAACTTTTCCCACAAGTCCCTTAAGATGTCAAAGGAAATACTCATTGCTGATACTCATATAATCAAACTGAAAACACAAGAAACAAGAGACAAGAGACACCAGATTTAACGTGGAAACCCAATATGGGAAAAACCACCAATGTAACTAGTTACTATTTTTCACTCTTCTGAAGTGAGCCCTGTTAGGAGCCAACCTTGTTAAAGGTTACAAAACACACTGTTAGGTGCGACCTTGTTAGAGAATTTAATCACCCTGCTAGGAGTGGCCTTGCTAGAGGTCTTTAGATCAATTCAACTGAATTGCCACCTTGTTAGAGGATTTTACAAAAGGCTGTTAAACCCACTCTATTAAGAGATTTGAAAACACTGTTACAATTGTTAGAAAGTAACAATGAGTGATCTGAAATAAATACAACTTATCTTTGCTGATACAGATCTCTGTTCTGTTCCTCTGGATCTTCTCTGATCAAATGCAACTCTGCATCACTGATCCTTTAAACATTTGCTTCTGACCTTCCTTATAATTCGCATATTAGATATTCAATCATATCTGCTAGCTTGTTCACATTCATACTTCCATACTTGAATTCGCAACTTGATCCTTCATATATACCTTTCAGATTATTAAGTCGGCTCAAATACAAGTTACAATTATAAATAATTGTGCTATAAGTCAGCTTCATACATTACATAAAGTAATTAACTTTAATTACTTAACCTTCGAGAAATCCTTCGCTGGCCGACTTAACTCGGTAAATACTGCACAAAAAATAATTCTTGTGTTAACCGATTGAGTTCAGTTAATACAGAGAATTTCGTGAAATCCTTCAGTCGCCGAGTGAACTCGGTAAACACCGATTTCTTCGACTTTCCTTTGATGATCGAGTGAGCTCGGTTAACACTGTCTGTTACTTTTCACTGTCTGCTACTTTTCTTTGATGACCGAGTGAGCTCGGTTAACACTATCTGCTACTTTTCACTGTCTGCTACTTTTCTTCAATGACTGAGTCAACTCGGTAAATACTGACAGCCTAACTCATATCCTTTGTTTACCGAGTGAGCTCAGTAAACACTGAACTTCCTTTGTTTACCTTGCAAGCTTGGTAAACTCTGTCAATAGCTGTACTTACCTTCTGAGCTTGGTAGACTCTGTCTGATGACTGATATGACATTTGTGTAACATCAAAGACAATCATGCAATTATCAGTTGTATCCAACAATCTCCCTCTTTGGCATTGATGGCAACACAACATGTCATAGCAGAATGAAATTTGAAAACAAGTCCTTATCAGCACAATGTGTCATCAAAACAATTCTCCCTTTAAGATGATAGACTCTCCCTCTTTCAGTAATCTCCTTCTGTGAAGGAATTACATAAGAAATTTCTTTTTCACACAAATTTCAGAAAGATATGACAATAAAGAAAATCTCTCCCTCTTTGACAACAAATGCCAAAGACAATAGGACTTAAATGAATTGTAATGTACCTTTAGTACTGATTCATATGCAAAGCTTCCAGATTTGACTGCATCAACAGATAGATTTTCATTTTGGTATGCGTTGATGCATCACTAAAACTTATTTTTAGTGAATTTCGGATAGGGGTGTAACCCCTAACTTACCTCTGAGATACAAGAATGCATCCTTAGGTAGTGGCTTTGTGAATATGTCAGCAATTTGTTCCTTTGAATTGACATATTCCAATCTGATCTCCTTGTCTTGTACCAATTCTTTGACAAAATGATATTTGATTGCAATATGTTTGGTCTTAGAATGCATCACTGGATTCTTTGATATATTGATTGCACTAGTATTGTCACAGAACATAACAACTGGTTCTTTGATTTCCATCCTCATTCCTTGCAATAACTACTTAAACCAAACAATATTTGAACAATTTACTGCTGCAGCAACATACTCTGCCTCTGCTGTAGATTGGGATGTACAATTCTACTTTTTGCTTGTCCAAGAAACCAATCTCTTTCCAAGAAAGAATGCTCCTCCACTTGTGCTTTTCCTGTCATCAAGGTTTCCTGCCCAATCAGCATCAGTAAATACTTTCAAATCCAAATTACCTCCAAATTTATACCATAGCCCATAATCTTCAGTTCCTTTCAAATACCTCATTATTCTTTTGATTGCCATTATGTGAGTTTCTCTTGGTTTTGCTGAAAATCTTGCTACAATACCGACTACAAGGGCAATATCTGGCCTAGTATGTACTACATACTGAAACTTTCCAATCATAGATCTATACAGTGTTTGATCCACTTCTTTGGATTCATCTTCCTTGGTGAGTTTCAATCCAGTACACATAGGGGTTCCAACTGGTTTACAATCCTCCATACCAAATTTTTTTAATATCTCCTTGATGTATTTTGACTGTGTGATGAAGATGCCATTCTTATTTTGTTGGATTTGAAGACCTACAAAGAATTTAATCTCACCAAACATAGACATCTCAAACTCCTTGTTCATTTGTTCTGAAAATTCTTTGCATAGATCATCATTGCCTGTGAAAATAGTGTCATCTACAAATATTTCTGCCAAAACAATCTTATTATCTGGACCTTCTTTTATATACAAGCTACTGTTATCATTAGTCCTTTGAAAACCAATCTGAATAAGATAGTTATGCAATCTTTCATACCATGCTCTAGGAGCTTGTTTTAGACCATACAGCGCCTTGTGTAATTTGCAAACCATGTTCTTCTTATCTGGATCAACAAAACCTTCTGGTTGTTCAATGTAAAATTCTTCATCCAGTATTCCATCGAGAAATGCTGACTTGACATCCATCTGATAAACTTTGAATCCTTTGTGAGCAGCATATGCAAGTAAGGTTCTTACACCTTCCAATCTTGCAACAGGAGCAAAGGTTTCTCCATAGTCTATACCTTCTTCTTGAGCATATCCTTTGCATACTAGTCTAGCTTTGTTTCTTGATACCTTGCCATCTTCATTTAGTTTATTTCTGAATACCCATTTTGTTCCAATCACATTCTTATCTTTGGGTCTAGATACAAGAGTCCATGTTTTGTTTTTCTCTATATGTTCTATTTCTTCATTCATAGCCTCAATCCAACTATCATTTGCCAATGCATCTTTGATATTTCTAGGTTCAAAATGAGCAAGTAAACAAGTGCCTTTTAACTTACTTCTTGTCAGAGTTCCTTCAGATTTGTCTCCAATGATTTGATCTGGAGCATGATGCCTTTTGACATATTTAGCTAACACAGGTTCTTTACTTCTTGAATGAGTTTCATTGTTATCCCTTTGTACTTCAGATTCTTGCTGTTCTGGCTCGGTAGATTCAGACTCGGTAGATACTTGCTTGGTAGAGTCTGAAAGTGACTCGGATTCTTTTAGCTCGGTAAAAACTTCCTGTGTCTCGGTTTGAACTTCCTACAACTCGGTCATTGATGACTCAGGAGTTGAGGATTCCTGATTAACTGGAGTACTTGGTATAGTATCAGGTTCAATGTAAATAAATCTTCTGTAGTCTTCAGGAACCTTCTTGCTTACTTCTTCTGATTTCTCTGCAAACTCATCAACTTTCACATGTGCACTTTCTATGACCTTGTGAGTAGATAGATTTAAACATCTATATGCTTTGCTTTTACAAGAGTAACCTAGAAATATTCCTTCATCTCCTTTTACATCAAATTTACCTTTTCTAGATTCTTTCAGAATATAACATTTTCTTCCAAATACTTTCAGATAACTTACATTGGGTTTGTAGCCATACCATAATTCATAGGGAGTTTTGAATGAGTCCTTTTTCAGTTGTACTCGGTTCAAGGTATGAACTGCAGTGCTGATAGCTTCCTTCCAGTATTTGATAGCAATGTTCTTTTCAATCATTAGGTTCCTTGCACAATCCATAATGGATCTATTTCTTCTTTCAGCTATCCCATTTTGTTCTGGAGTTCCTGGTGCTGAAACTTGTCTTTTAATTCCTCTTTCAATGCAGAAGTTATTGAACTCATGTGAAATGAATTCACCACCTCTGTCTGACCTTAAGCATTTCAATCTTTTCCCTGTTTCTTTTTCTACTCTTGCCAAGTACCATTTGAATTTCTCAAAAGCTTCTGATTTATTCCTTAGATACATAACAGTCATCATTCTTGAGTAATCATCAACAAAAAGAATGAAGAACTTTTCTCCAGTATAACTTTCAATTCCAATGGGTCCACATAAATCAGTATGCACAATTTCTAATATATCTTCAGACTGATAGCTTTTACTTTTAAAACTAGTCTTTCCCATTTTACCAATCTGACAATTCTTGCATCAACCGACCTCAGGTTTCTTTATATTAGGAATGCCTCTTACCTTTTTGAATTTGCTTATCTTCACCAAATTATCAAAATTGACATGACACAACCTCTTATGCCATAACCAACTTTCTTCAATTTGAGCAATAAAACATGAGCATTCACCAAGTTCTAGGTAGAACAAGTTACCTTTAGTTTGTGTGCCAGATCCTATCAGCTTTCCTTGCTCATTCAACAGTCTTGCCTTTCCATGCATGAATTCCACCTTAAATCCAGTATTGAGTAACTGTGCCACACTTAGCAAGTTATGTTTAAGACCTTCAACCCAATAGGCATTGTTGCATATAAGTTCTTTGGTTAGAGAGATTCTTCCTCTTCCTTTTATGAAACGAGGTTCATTATTACCAAACCTTACACTGCCACCATCATAATCTTCAAACTGATCAAACTTAGTTTTATCACCAGTCATATGATGAGAGCAACCACTGTCTATAATCCATGTATCATTCATACTTATATGAGAGATAAGAGCCATTTTATCTTCCTCATCACTATCAGAATCATCTTTCACAGCAATATAAACAATTTCATCTTCACTATTATCAGAATCCTTAGAATTTTCAGCCATGAAACATGATTTCTTACCTTTGTTCTTGAATGATTTGTAATATTTCTTTCTATTCCATTTATGACCCTTCTTTTCATCATTGTTCTGCTTGTTTGGGCACCTAGCTGCAATATGACCAATTTCTTCACATGAAAAACAGATTAGAGGAACTTTACCTTTATATTTTCCTCTGCCTCTGGAGTATTTCTTTGCCAGTAGAGCTTCAATTACTTCAAGATCACTGTCTGAACTTTGGTCTGATTCATCATCACTTTCTGACTCTGATTTCTTTTTGCCTTTATCTTTGAATGAAAGTTTGGCCTCAAATGCGGATTTAGTGTTTTTGGAAGCTGGAACATAGTTGTCAAAATTGTCTAGTTCAAATGCGGTTAGTCTTCCAACTATAGCCTCCAAATTGATATTATGATTTGCTTCACACCTTCTTTCTTGAATTGTAGAAACTCTGATTGCATAGATGGGGAGCAAGGTTCTGAGAACTTTGCTTATAACCGTCTCTTCTTTGATATCACCTCCAGATGCCTTGATTGCACTGACACATGCTTTGATTCTATCAACATATTTTGCAATAATTTCATCCTCTCTCATTCTCATTTGGTCAAATTGTCCTCTTAGACTTTCTGCTTTTTCTCTTTTCACATTGTCATCTTCTCCATAGATTTCTTTCAGCTTGTTCCACATGTCAAAAGTGGTTTGGCAATCCTTGATATCATCAAATTCTTCATAGCTTAGTGCAGATGCAATGTCTATCATCATATTGTTATGAGTCTTCTTTTCAGCAATATCATTGACAGATAATGTGCCGGAAGGTTCTTTGTATTTTTCATCAAGATATTTCAGTCCTGTATCACCAATAGTAGCCAAATGAAGTTTCATCAATCCTTGCCATGCAGAGAAGTTATTTTTGTTGAGTCTTGGAATTTCTCTCTTGTAAGACATCTTGATCTTTGGCTTAGATCCTTGAAATCTTTTCCTGCAAGCACCAATAAGCTCTGATACCAATTGTTGGAAATGAGAATAGAGTAACTAAGAGGGGAGGGGTGAATCAGTTACTACAAAAACTTTTCCCACAAGTCCCTTAAGATGTCAAAGGAAATACTCATTGCTGATACTCATATAATCAAACTGAAAACACAAGAAACAAGAGACAAGAGACACCAGATTTAACGTGGAAACCCAATATGGGAAAAACCACCAATGTAACTAGTTACTATTTTTCACTCTTCTAAAGTGAGCCCTGTTAGGAGCCAACCTTGTTAAAGGTTACAAAACACACTGTTAGGTGCGACCTTGTTAGAGGATTTAATCACCCTGCTAGGAGTGGCCTTGCTAGAGGTCTTTAGATCAATTCAACTGAATTGCCACCTTGTTAGAGGATTTTACAAAAGGGTGTTAAACCCACTCTGTTAAGAGATTTGAAAACACTGTTACAATTGTTAGAAAGTAACAATGAGTGATCTGAAATAAATACAACTTATCTTTGCTGATACAGATCTCTGTTCTGTTCCTCTGGATCTTCTCTGATCAAATGCAACTCTGCATCACTGATCCTTTAAACATTTTCTTCTGACCTTCCTTATAATTCGCATATTAGATATTCAATCATATCTGCTAGCTTGTTCACATTCATACTTCCATACTTGAATTTGCAACTTGATCCTTCATATATACCTTTTAGATTATTAAGTTGGCTCAAATACAAGTTACAATTATAAATAATTGTGCTATAAGTCGGCTTCATACATTACATAAAGTAATTAACTTTAATTACTTAATGTTCGAGAAATCCTTCGCTGGCCGACTTAACTCGGTAAATACTGCACAGAAAATAATTCTTGTGTTAACCGACTGAGTTCGGTTAATACAGAGAATTTCGTGAAATCCTTCAGTCGCCGAGTGAACTCGGTAAACACCGATTTCTCCGACTTTCCTTTGATGACCGAGTGAGCTCGGTTAACACTGTCTGTTACTTTTCACTGTCTACTACTTTTCTTTGATGACCGAGTGAGCTCGGTTAACACTGTCTGCTACTTTTCACTGTCTGCTACTTTTCTTCGATGACCGAGTCAACTCGATAAATAATGATAGCCTAACTCATATCCTTTGTTTATCGAGTGAGCTCGGTAAACACTAAACTTCCTTTGTTTACCTTGCAAGCTCGGTAAACTCTGTCAACAGCTGTACTTACCTTCTGAGCTCGGTAGACTCTGTCTGATGACTGATATGACATTTGTGTAACATCAAAGACAATCATGCAATTATCAATTGTATCCAACACCAAGTACCTTTTACCCATATGTTCCCACTATTTGATCTTTATAAAATCTATGGTTGTTGTGTCATCGCTATGTCAAAATGCAGGTTTTTTAATGATAGCGACATAACAATTTCCATGAAATTGATTGTTTGGTGTCAAAAAGTGGAGGGTTAGCACCGAAAAATTGCATTATTTCAAAAAAGGTTTAATCACGTGCTTAATGGTAAAATTATTAGAACTAGAAAAGGGACCAAGTGTAATGAATTGCAAGTGGCATCAACGGAGTCTAGTTTTTTCGATGAGTTGCTATATTGTGATCGAAAAAAGTTTGCACCCTACCAAAAGTGACATAGTACTTTATTAGAGAATATAAAGGATGATAGATTTTGAAAAATTTGGTGACCATGAAAGTTCCCAAGTGGTATTATGGATGTGCACCTTTATTACTTTGTTAGTGGTATTGATTACAATTATCATGTTTGAAAAGTAGGTATCTTCTTGGCACTAAATTTCAACTATGTTTGTGAGGTTGCTATGTTGCGAAAAAAAAAGGATCTTTCCAGTAGTGACATAGTGACTTGACAAGAAATGGTTTTGTGGTGGTAGTTTTTGAAGGTAGGTCCTAACATCTGCTTCATTAGAAATGAACCATGTAATCTCCTAGACATGGTGGCATCCTACTAGAAACATGTATGCTATGATGTGAGTGTAAACTCTTTGTGCCTCGTGGGTAGTGACATAGTGCCTAGCTTGAAAATATGCATGTGATGGGACCCAAATCATGTGATGTCAAAACAAGGATTATAATATTAAAATTATATGTCAGTTTGATAGGACATTTCCACATCATCAATAACATGGACCCACACTAAAGTCAGAAGTTAGATGAAAGATAGTGACTATTCGATTGAATGAGATCAATAATCATCACCAAGTCACTATTGGAACTTGTGTACTATTTACTCAACATGACATGGCAACCGAGGGACCCACTATAGCTATATGGATGTAATGCAGTTTCCTCACCTTTAGATTAAGCTTAGATCTACGACTATCACTTCGTCACTATGGAGAGTTGCTCAAGTTTTAAGGATAGTAATATAATGAGTAAAGAAAATGGATAAAATGGATAGGGGACCCACCAAATTTGTATTAAGTAATTAATCAAATGCTTGTCACTCGATCAATATGGAATCAATGGTTGTCACTATATCGCATAGGCAACATGCTCATTCTTTATGTATAGCAGTGTAGCGACTCAACGACACGTGTCCTTGAAGATCAGTGGGTCTAGTTTGAAATGAAAATAGTGAAGGAAAAGCATAGATGGAGATTTTTATTGGATTAACTGCCATCATGTCAAGTGGAAAATGAGTCATCCCTATTTTCACTCCTAGATCGTAGGATTTTTTGAGATAAATTGTGTGAATTTGAATGTAGAAGGTGGTACCACTCTATTTCTGTTACAATTCATTTATGAGGAATGAAAGCTTCGTGTGTGAGAAAAAAGAGGAGTATATTGTAGAAGATCTTGCCATTTCAATCCCACACAAACAATACTTCAAGCTTCCAAAGTAGAAGAAATTAGTGAGAATTTGTGCTGGGCTTGATCAAAACATGAAGCGGTTTGCCATTGTTCACAAGACATTGCAAAATTATAGAGAAGAACAAGCTAGAAAATCAAGTAAGTTCTCATATACTATAATCTTTGTAGCAATTTAGTTTTCTGCAAGCTATATTCAGTATTCCTCCCAAGAAGGTATTCTCTGGGAAAGAATATTATTTAGCTAGGAATATCCATGATGACCTGCTTGAATTGCTACTTGAGTCTACAAATGAAATTATGAAAGTCAAAAAGTTAACTTCGTTAAACCTTGGGCTCAAAATTGTAGATGGGTTATACGATAAGGGAAATTGAGTCCGAGATGTCATTACTTCTCAAACTGGTCTTTCTTTGTTTAGGAAATGGTTTTTAGAAAGGAATTTATTTGCCCCACATGCCAATATCTGGAACTTTGACTTAGGAAAGTTAATAGTTCCAAGTGTTTTTATGGATTTTGACCTTTTGGAAGTTGTTGCAAAAAATTATGGTCAAGCAATTAGAGTATTGAGAAGAATTGATGGAAAAATTCTAATCACAATTAGCCTAGAGGAAATTTGAGAGGTATTTGGTTTAGGGCCTTTGATAGATTATTATGTGCCCATTAACCTACAAGAATTAGAGAAAGAATATATGTCAAAGAAGGATGCAATTAGGTAGGGTGCATTGAGGGCACATATAGGCAAAATTGGAAATTTAATCATGATTACAACATCCTTTAGGGAACCTTTCAAAAGCGTGTATTTCAATACCAGGGCTGTGGAGGCATATAGGACTCTATGTAGAGTTTTTGGTGAAGATGAAGAGGATTTTATGCCTATACATTTTATGTATATGATCAATCAGATTTTCTCTTTTGGTGTGGATGTTATTTTTGATTTTGCCTCCTATTTAGTAGAAGAAATTCACACTGAACTGGTTGGGATTGCAAGAAGTAAGCTGGAGAAAATTTTTGGTCACTATTCGTTGTTGATGAATATGTCTTTGTTCAAAGGAGTAACATATTTTGGTAAGGAAATGAAATTGAACAAAAAAAAGGATGGGGAAGCATTGCCAGTCTAGTTATGGAGTGTAGATATGACTTGGGAAGTAGAAAAGGCTAGTTTTTTCAGGTTTGGTAGGTACTTTGCTTCCAAGTTGAGGTTCCTATTATTAAGTAACAATCCTAGAGTTCCTAAGGCACTAGTAAGTCTTATTAGGCCCCAAGATAATCTTGTTGATTTGAAAGTGTCACATAATTGGGGAGACATCATCCCATACTCAATTTCAACTGTCTTTAGGATTTATGGTTTTAGAGGTACTCCTCATGTATTACCTTACTAGGTGTCATTGAAGGTGGGGATAGATGAATTTTTGTTGTAGTTAGGAGGATTGGAGGAAACTTATTTTTTGAAAAGGCAAAGAGGATCAATATTCCCAACTTGCGCTACAACCCACCAATTTGTGATCATAAAAGGAGGTTGGATTTCTCTATATAAAATACTATATCAATACAAGATGGCTATCTCTCATCCCCATTTTTGTGACACCGAGGGATTCTATAACTTGGCCTTTAGGCACAGAGCTGAGTTGGGAAAAATTGATTATGAGTCATATTTTCTTGAAGACATAATAAGAAATGAGTTCTCCTTGCAAGAATAGGAAACCAAGAAAGAAAAATGGAGAGTGTTCTCAAGGGTTTTGGATTTTATTCATTGGTTTGATGAAAATTATAGTCCTTTGGGTAATGCCATCACAGAGGTAGATATGATAAATAAACTCATGATTACTTTCCCTAAAACAATGGAAACTATGAATGAGAATTTTTATTATTTTTTATTATTAATACTTATCTAGAAAGGAAAAGGAGGTAATTAGGAGATTGGAATTCACTCCCAATCTAGGGGTAGGACAATTGATTGTCCAAAAAAGGCCAGGGTATAATATCATTCAAAATAAGAAGGCCACTAAAGATAAGGGAAAACAAATAATAGCATCCACTACTGTTTCCCTAGAAGAAAGACCTAATGAGCCCTATCCTAAGAGGAAAAAACTAATGAAAAAATAGGGTCCTCACATTGAGGAATATTCACCTATACAATCCCCTTTGCAGATTGAAGAGGAACAACTTACTAGAGAGCAAATTGAAAAAATGGGGTCATAAGGAGGAATTTTTATTGCCCAGGTAGAATTAGATGAAGGAAACCCCCAGGAGCCTACTATGCCAAGCCTAGAGTTGACAGTAGTAGGTTTTAAAGGAACGGAATTAGAAACTGTGATAGAGCAAGCTAGTCAACAATTTTTATCAAATGATAGTTTTGTTAAGTCTAGAGCTTTCCACCAGTTTGCATGGAGAAAAAATATAAGAAAGTATGAAGAAAGATGTAATAAGTTAAGAACAAAGAATCCAAAGCTAGAGGAGGTAGGCTTGCAAAATCAAGTGAAAGAAAATATGATGCAAGAATTGCAAAGTATAACTCCTGAAGAGGGGAGGAAGATGGTGAGAGCATCAAAGATTTTACTACTACCCAATTGGGACTTAGCAGATGCTCTAATTTTTAATTCTATTTCAAATAAATTGAACCTACAGGACCAAAATAAGAAAGAATTCAAAGGTACTACTTTGAGTGAGGACCAAGCTACTTTAAGGAAGGGATCAAGGGTTGTTTCATCA
This sequence comes from Cupressus sempervirens, assembly GCA_028749045.1. Classification (NCBI taxonomy): domain Eukaryota; kingdom Viridiplantae; phylum Streptophyta; class Pinopsida; order Cupressales; family Cupressaceae; genus Cupressus; species Cupressus sempervirens. The sequence continues at coordinate 889,598,376 of CM053792.1, read as the reverse complement.
TAGTGATGTGACTTTGGGTTAATGGGAGATATTATTGTAAAAAGAGTAGCAAATACCTCGCATGCAGAGGCAGCTCACATGGGTGGTGGAACATCTCATTTTGTTTTGTCTATTACAAAAAAAGAAGAGAAGACAATGTTCAAACTATAGAGTTAGTATGAGAGAGTTTTGGAGGCTTATGATAAAGAAGTTCAAAAAAGAATTGAACTTGAAAATAAGGTAATGGGGAGGTCTTCTAGGCCAAGAATCACATATCCTTGCCCTCTAGTGGAACCTTTTAAATCCACTCCTCTCATAGAAATGCTAGATACTCCACAAAGGCCACAATATTACACAACAAAAGATTTTGAAGAAGGAAAGAGAAAATTGTGGGCTTTACATTTAGAGCTAAATGTGCAATATTATGACAAATTGAGAGAAGCTATCATGTATCTAGGAGATAAAATTGAATGGTCATTATTTTATGATCAATTAGCAAGAAAAACAAACATATAGGATGAAATAAAAACAAGTGATGAGGCCTTGAAGCCTGTTGCCAATAAGTGGGGAAAGAGAAGAAAAGAGATTACATTCTTGTGCTACTCTATCATAAGGTCTTCACATGATCAGATTGAAATAACTTATGATCTTGCTCATGATCTCACAAAATTTGATGACAGGAGAGTTGAGTTACAAAGAAAAATTATTAGCTATTTGGATAAGTATAAGAGAAATAAATTTGATTTATTCCCACATGCTTTGCATATGAAAAATAAATTAAAAACTAAAGATGAATGGGCTAAAGAATCAAATGATTTATTTTGTCTAAGAATGAATAAAATCATCAATGAAATAGGACATGCATGGTGAGCCACCACAACAGAAGAAATGGTGAAAGCCTGAATATTCTTTGATTCTTTGAAACAAGATTTTGTTGATATTGACAAAGAGGGTGAATATGTTATCAAGATGACACACTTTTTGACAAGTGGATGGTAGATATTTCTTCTGATGAATAGTTGGAAGGAGCTGAAAGTGATGATGATGAGACACATGAAGATGAAATATAGATCATCGAATCACTTCCATCAATGCATGGGAAAGAAGAAGACAAAGAAGGGCAATCATCTCGTGTGAAAGATACAATGGACCAGATGGATGATGTGGTAGAAATGAAACCAAATATAACTATCACCTTGGTAGTACATGATAATATAAGTGGAAATGCTAGAGTAGAGATGAATTTGTAGGAATTAGAGCCTGACACATCACTCACAAATTTGATAGCTACATATGCTGAGGATTTAGAGTGCATAAAGGCCAATCATGGGATTTATAGCATTTGAAGATGTAAGAGAAGAGGGACCTACCAAGAGAATAATATGATGTATTACCTTTTTGTTACATAAAATTTTGTCTTTTGCTTTTAAGAAAAATGTAAATATCTTTTGTAAAAGGACACCTATCAATTCTTGATGCCTAAAGCTTGTTGCATCTTACTCTATATAAGTGAGATTCTAAGGCTAGAGAAGGGTCCAATTTCTAATACAATTTTAGTTTATATTAAGTATGGTTTGATCCAGTTAAAATGATGCAAAACTTATGATGTATTTTCTCTACAAATACTTGGAATATATTGATATTGCAGGGGTCTAAGGTCTTTTCCAGAGTAATTTTGAGTCTTGTTGCATTTCTATGAAAATCTTCAAAGGAGATTAATACAAAATTGAACTATTCCCATATCTATTCTTGCTGATTTTCATCTCCATTTTTATTATCTAGTTATTTTGATATTGTGTGAGCAAAGCTTGTCCACTTGAATGCAATTCACTTAGGTTGCATGTCAATTCATTATTGCTATTGATTCAATGAATTAAGTAAATGCTTTAGTGAGTTTAATGGGATTGATATGGTAATAGAAAGGATGTCTATAAGAATAAATTCCAATAAGAATTATTGATAATATTTGTTGTAATACAATAAATCAGATCTATAAATTGGAGTAGACTCTGACTCCCAATGGAATAGGCACTGATCTAATTAATCTAGTTTGCAAATAGGTAGATCATGAATAAGAATCAAGTCTAAAATCAAAATAAACTTTATTTTACTATTTGAAGAGTTTCAAGGATGGTCAACACTTGTTTGCATGTAACTTTTAAGCTTTAGTTAGCTACTATTGCTAGAAATGCTTGCAAATCTGAGAAGAATTGTGACCAAATATGTTTATAAGGGATGTATATCATCTAAAAGTGTCAAGGAATGGATAAAATATATATATGTCAGAGACAGAAGATGAGAATTAGAATGAAACTAATAAAATTGTCATACAACAACACTCATTTTGAATCATCCCTTAGGTATACCCACCTTGGTTCTGCAGAGCCTAAAGAGTAGACAGCTAGTCTTGGTTTTGTTGAAGTTTGATCTAAATAATATGCATACATAGTTGTTAATGGGAAGTAGCTAGTCCCTAAATTTGTGAGTATTATTATCTTGGTATTGAGCTTTGTTGTTTAGTAGTTGAAAAACACCAACATGGCATACATTGTGGAAGAAGTTGAAGATGAAGTTGATGTTTAGTTCATCACATCATCCACAAACTAATGGATAGATAGAAGTTGTGAATAGGAGTTTGGGAAATTTACTAAGATGTTTGGTTGGAAAAAAACCAAAATGATGGGATCTGATTTTACCACAGGTAGAATTTGCATATAATAATTTTGTCAATAAGAGTACTAGTAAATTACTATTCTAGATTGTATATGGGAGTAGTCCTAGAAATGCTTTTGAATTGTGACAGTTGGATAAATTTGAGATAAGTTGTGCTGAAGTGGACAAATTTGTTGAACGCTTGAAGAACATCCATGAGGAGGTGAGGAAGCACATCATAAAGATTAATACATAGTACAAGGCTAAGGTAGATGTGAAAAGGAGGTATATGGAATTTCATATTGGAGATGAAGTCATGGTTCATTTGTGAAAGAAGAATTTTCTAGTGGGTACATATAATAAGATGAAGATGAAGTTTTTTTGGACTGTGCAAGATAGTGAAAAGGCATAATTTTGGAAATGCTTATGAAGTGGAGCTAACTACTAAATTGAATATTTCACCAACATTTAATATTTTAGATTTGACAGAGTATTACAAAGGACATTGAGGAGATATTTGAAAATCATGTTGGAAAAAGTATAAAGAACATAACTTATGAGGAATACGTAGTCAAATGGAAAGTGAGGCCAATAGAGAATTCATCATGGCTAGAAAGGATGGAGGTTTACCATCTTGGTTTTCCTCTAAAACCTTGAGATGTGACAATCATTTCTCAAATTACCTCAAGTGTCTGATGTAGGAGAATCCTAGGTGTAAGAGAAATCTTGTATCACCCAAAGATATTTTATGTTTTAAGCCTTTTCTATTTTAATAAAAACTAGTAGAGAGGGTGGTTGCTATTTCTAGGAGCTTACTATTTTTAGTAAGTTTGTTATATGATCTTGGAATGTTCTAGTTTTTTACATGAAGGTTCATTTCAGAATTATAAGCCTACCATAAAAATCTCATTGCTCCAACTTAAGTATCAGAGAAGTTGTTGCAGATATTCAGTGAAAAATTTAGGACAAAAATCTTCAAGCTCATTGTTGGAGGCCTTAGAGTGCCCAGATGAGGTTTAAAAAGTTAGCAAAAGGGCACTTTCATGATTTTGAGATTGTATTTTAGAAGCTAAGATTTTTGAAAAGTGGTTATAATAACCAATTAGAGCAATGGTTAAAGGGTTATGGCCTTCCAAAGTTGGGCTACCCAAAATTTCTAAATTGATTGTCAAAGATGTTTTTGGCTAACACTTAACAATAATGGTTAACACTTAACATCTAGATTTTACATGTCAACTTACCTCAAAATCAATAAATGGAGGCAACTTTTCAGATAACATGTTGTCACACTAAGGCTTGTTTGAGACTTATAAACCATCAAGGCCACCTACACATGTTATAAATATGAGTTCAATGCTATCATTGATGTCAACATGTTTAATTTATTAATATAATTTATTTATTCTTCTATAGCCAACCTAGTTAAATTTTTATTGATCAAGCTTGTATATACATCAGTGCAAAATGATGAATTGATATTAGAATTTGTGAAATTAATGTATCAATCAAATGTGAAAAAAGTAGTAGAAATGAGAAAGAACAAAGATATAAGAGTAAAAATTTGATAGTGCTCTCTTTTTTCATCTTGTGTAGATTTGTGTTTACACTAAGGTATTGTGCTTTAGCTTGTAAGTTCTACATTAGGGAGTAGAGTGCTTCCATGGCATTGGGCCTAAAACAAACATAGTAAGAAATTATTCATATAGTGAAAAAATTCTTATTGTGGTTTTCCTATGTTGTCTTTTCTACATAATTCCATTATTTATGTGTATGTGTTTTGTTGGGACTCAAAATCACCTTCTCAATTTGAGTACCATTCCAAGCTTTTGAGCCTTATAAGAGCATTTAATGCATCTATACCCAGTTGTCTTTTTAATGCCTAAGAGGTGTTTAATGTTTCTAAAACCTTGTGTTCAACATATTCATGCATTCTATGAAGATAAATTTCCATTCTGAGTCATTTTTTGAAGAGCAATGCTCAAATTTGCATTTTTTCTGTAGTGTCAAACAATGACAAGAGGCCTAGTTTGCAATTGAATATCTTGCACTAAGTTATGTTTCATGACTTTCTGCCTTGGAAATGGTTAATATGCATATCAAAGAACCTATTTTTCAGATTTAAAGTCATTTCAACATGTTTCGAATAGGTTTTGAATCCCTCAAAGTCAGTTGTTTATTGTTGTCGTGCTGATGTAAATTGTTCAAAATTCTAGGAGGCCCTATTTGTCTTTTTATAACTTTGACCTAGTTGACCAAAATGAGATAATTCCTTTTGCATAACATTCTAGAGGTTAGAGACTTGTTATGTTTCTAATTTGAGCTTATGATGAATCCATTTGATTAGTTTTGAAATGTAATTCCAAATGTAATTTATGATGTTTTACTGGTGTCAAGAAGTGCAGATTGATCAGTCTCCCTATTTCAGATGTCATAACTTGAAATCCATGATAGGTGAGATCAAATGGATTGTACCAATATGTTCTACTCTAAAAATACTTTAAGTGTGCTCATTTTCAAGTCTTGATGAATCAGTTTACACACTTTCCCAGGTCACTTTTGTTTGTAAAAGCCACTTTTTTGCCACTATTCCCAACTCTACAATTCTGAATAACCCACTTTGACCATTCACCAAATGTGCTTAGTTATTCTTCATGATCCCAAATAAAAAATTTATACTCTCCTCATGACAGTGAACTAATGATCAAGTTTTTGTCCTCCCAAGTGCCAGTTTGACCTATTTTCAAAGCCAAAATTGAATGCATTTTATAACTTGCCGACATGTTTACTTACCAGTAGTTTTGAGAAGGCAACTTTGATGGTCAATATCTTTTTACTAAGTAATCATCATTTGATGAAATCTGATAGGGTACAACAATTTGGAACAAAGAAGTAGTATGGAAGATCTTGGGGCTCAATCAGGTATTTTGATCAGTTTTTAAAGCCAGTCAAAGGACCCCTTGACAAGAGATTGACATTTTATGAGTAAGAGATGAAATGATTTGTAAATGATGTTTTAGACATCAAGTTCAATTTTAATAAGTACTAGATATTCATTAGATTAGTTTGAGATGTTAGTTTTACAAAATTTAATTTTTTTTTCAGCTGTACCCACTTTGGGGCCCGACTAATTGCATCAAATTGATAGAATTCCAAGGAATTAAAGATATTTTGAAGGATTGATTGTAATAGTATAATCACTATGAGTTTCACTATATGTATATCATCTTGGTAAAGATCAAATGGATGTGTGAAGTTACATATATGCCATAATTTTGTAGAGGTTGTGATTACATGGTTTGATTTTGAAAAGAGACTAGAGTGCACCATTAATATAGGAGCATGTTTTATTGGTATAATATGGATTTGTAGATGGGATTTATTTGTGCTTCATGTAAAAAAAAATACTTCTTAATATTTTTCCTCAAATGAAGTGAATTAAAACTTGTAGTGCTTTATGCATGAATTGACTTAGTGATTTCTTCCCATCGACGAGCTTGGTATTAGAAAAGAGTGCTAGTTTTGAGTATCCCTAGTAAGGGGTATTATATCTATATTCACCAAATGAGCATTGCGATTCTACCTTATAAGTCACTAAATTGAAAGAAATAGGAAGAAAGCAAATCACTTGCCAATGTAGATTCATGAAGGAGAGAATCTCCATATAAATGGATGAGAGAGACAAATGAGGGAGTTTTGCATTTATTTTACAACACCTTGTCCAGATGCACATGATTAGATAATTGAGGATACCATGAGGAGTAGGTTAAGCTTTGTCATCTTTTGCTAGTCATAGGTACCAGACCAAAGAGACACCTAGCAACTGCAGGGGATCAATAGTGAGCAAAAGATCTATTGTGAGTTTTTGATTTTCTAGATGATGAATGAATGAACTTGAAATTGGTGAGATCTTTGTTTGGAGGTTGTGTAGCTAGTTTTGTAGCTAGTAGCAACCTATATGCCTTGGTACAATTCTTTTGTTTTGTGTTGAGGGAGCTGCTACATGGAAATGAGCATGTACAGTGTTGGAATATGAATTGAGAGTTCAGTAATATCATTCTAGAAAAATTTGTGTCTCCCAAAGGAGCATTTGATGGTGAAATCCAACTAGGAGAATCACTGAAGAGAAGAAACAATCTTGAGTTGAGAGCTGTGAGTGTTGTCATATAATACCAAATGATATTACAGAGGTTGTTATTCTTTCCCACTACTTCAAAACTAGTGGAAATTCTTAAAATGTTTAGTCCTACATTGGGCATGTGAGGGATGTATCAAGTGTTTAAATATGCACATGATGGATATGTAAATGTCTTAAAAGTGTTATCTTTTAGTGATGAAAGGCTTGCACATGGGCCCAAGGCTCGAGTATAGGTGTCCTATCATAAATTTTGAACAACATGGACACTAACATGGCTGATGAGTGTATCCACTAGACAAATTGAAATTGGACACATGGCGCTAGTTGGACAAACCAAAATGTGACAAGTGGTAGAGGACTCTGGATGTGACACAAAAATTGAGGTAGTGACATGGCAGACAATGACAAAAGGTGCAAGGTCACTATGTCACTAGTGACATGGTGAGCTAAGATGGCATAGCGACATAGTGACAAGCCACCATGTGGTAGGGCTCGATGATGTTATAGGATGGTGTGGCATGGTGATGAGGTAGTGATGAGGCAGGTGTTGTGGATGGAGGTGCCACATATTGCGACATCGGTATGTTACAATGATGTGGCAGGGTACTAATGAGGATAGCAACATAGCGACCCAATCAGAGACCCCCATGTGGTAGAAGACTCAGAAAGACATGGCAATGAGGACCACTACTAGTGTGACATGTGGCACCTAGGTGGAAAGTGTCATATGATAGTGCAAAAGGTCAATGAATTAGAGTGTGACACATGTCCTATTAGTCAAACCTTGTTTGACCCAAAATGCATAGATGGAGGAAAAATAAAAAATCATAAAATAATAATTTTTTATTATTTTCTTCTTTATGAACATACAAGTCATTTTAAATGTACAGAGGATATAATCTAAATTTTTGACTTTAGGATTAATCAAATTTGTGCATAAATTTTTTAAATGAGAAGCAAACCTAAGGTCTTAACAGGAACTTGATTTTCAATTCGATGCTCTAGGAATTTATGCTTAGAAAATATAGCACTATTATATATTCCCAGAACTAGAAGAGAATGAACTTTTTATTTTTGGAGTTTTGTTTTACACAAGAAGCCATTGGTTAAAGTTATTCAAGGTTTTGTCTTAGGTATCCATTTTTCAATTTCATTTAGTTAGGGTAGTTCGGATTTGATTTCAGCTGAAATGGTGAACTAGATGAACACCAGAGGTAGTATGAATGTAGTTACGGGCAGATTTTGTCACCTCCAAGTCATTTCAATGGATGGATTATCAAAATTTAGATGAATTTAAGATATTTTGGAAAAAAAAGGGTTTCATCATTAAGGAAGAGATATTTTGAGTTTGTTACACAAAAATGATGAGATTCCTATCTAATTTTAGTTGTAGAAAGATGAAAGATGCATTACAACAATAAGGAATGAAGATTCAAGTAAAAACATGTCACTTCCAAATTAGATCCAGGATTTCATTCTTTTCCTATATCTACCTCTCTCTCTCTTGCATCCATTGTAGAGGTTCTAATCTTGATTTTTTCCTTAGTATTGTGAGACCAAGGTTCTAGTTCTTGAGAAAGTTTCTCATGGTTGTGATACCATTTCTCTTGTAATGAAAAATAAGTAATAAGAATATAGATAGTTTTGATCTATTAGTCATTTTTCTAATTCAATTTCATGCATCTTATTGTATATGTTTCAAAGAAATGAATAAAAATGCAACAACAAGTTAATCTTCATTTTGATATCTTGTCTCCTATTCATGTTGTTTGTGATCTTTTGTGTTTTGTAAACAAAGAGTATGAAACTCAGTTGTAATCTGTTCTAGGTTGTATATGTTGATTCATTATGCTTATGACTCAGGGAGTTATGTAAATGCTTGGTTTATCATCATAAGGTTGTAGATCTCATGAAGGGATAGGTTGAGTATGAGATTCAGAAAGATGTAGATGTGTGATTCACAAGGTGAATGGATGGATCAAAAAATTTTGATGTATGGGATATGTCAATGACTTTTAGGGATGTGTGTTAGGGGTTTATGGGATTGTCCAATAGATAAGGCACTAATCAACTATGGGATCAGAATGTTATGTTGTTCATATCATGGTTTTGCTGAAAATCAACATCACTAATCAAATATATTTTCCCTTTCTATTTAAGAGCTAAAAGGATTTCCTCACTTAGCTTATCAATTTCTTAGGCCATATCATTAGCTATTTCATGTCTATGATCTTTGTATAAGCACAAAAGATATAAGGGTTTAATTTTCTTTGTTTAGATTCAGTCTATGCTTTGAATACGGGTACCATATGAAAAATATAATAGGTCCATCCACCTAGGTTTAGCATAGCCTAAAGTAGAAGAAGGGTATAGCCTTATAGTTGGCCCAATGTCTGAAAGGATATGTTGCAAATAGGAAGTAGCTTCCCCTAGATGTATTCTATTCTCATAGGGGTAATTTGAAACTATAATGTTTCAAAACACCAACATTTTCAATGCAATTTATTTCCTTGATGGTTGGTTGGTTTGAAGTTTACTATTAAGGGTGGATATTAGAATAATTTAAATTTTGTTATGTATGTTGATTCACCCCTACTCTCAACATTCAAATATATTCAACACTATGTCGACACATCATAACAAGGTGCATCCCACTCTCACTCTCCAAAAAGATCCCATGTAACTTGGATATTTACCTTCTCTAGCCCAATTGATTAGGCCCAAACCAACAATGACACATAACATAATTGAGAAACATTATGATAGTAATGGATCTAGGGCTCATGGGAGTGTTATGACCATCCATCTAAGTTTACAATAGAAATGAGATGGAATTAAGATACAATTAGAATACAAGACATAATGGTCAATTAGAACTTGGGGTTGATCAATAATGCCACTAGACATATCTGAGTAAGGACCAAAGAAATAGTTATTTGTAGGTGCAAAGAAATCATGTAGAAAAACCAAAATTAGTTTATATTTAAGATCTAATATTTTTTGTCATGATATAATTGTTTAGCAATCCTATTTTGTTGTAATGATAAATCAATTAAGCACAACTATCACAATGAAATCAATATAAAACAATAAGACAAACACCCTTAATATCATAATCAAAACTTTAGAACATTTGTTTTAAACAATTGTATGAACCCAACTCCTTATTCAAAGATAATAATGATTCTTTTCCTTATTCATTTAAGAATGCATATAAAGATTACAATCCATTTCTTTATTAAACCTGTAAATAAATCTAACACCAAAATCCAAAAAATAGTCATATAAAAAAGAAAAAAGTTAGAAGTAGTCTTGAAATAATTAATCAATTATATTTTATAATATTAATCTAAATTCAAATATTTAAATTAATATTTTATTTTTATAATATATAATATATCTTATTATTAGAATAATTTTTTTAGAATTAAATGATTCTAAAAAAATTAAATATAAGAATGTTGATTTCAACTAGATAATTATACTATTTGCAAATCCCAAAAACTAAAACTCCCATTAATCAATTTAAAAATCATCAAGTAATCTTTTTACACTAATTACAATTATTAAGTTTACACACTCCATCCAACCATAATTTTCTCTAAATTTATATACTTCTTGAAGCTTCAAGGCAACATGTTTTCGCCCTTCATTCTTATCTTCTTTTGTGAGATGACTTTTTATCATATTTTATTTTTAGAAGCACTTGACTTTTAAGCAAAAAGTTATTGAACATCCATCTACCCCACTTATTTTATAATTATATAAACTATATTTTGTTTTATCCTTTTGAATTTTTTCAAAAAAAGTTATTGAACACTTTATAAACTTCATACCTAACACTCTATAAAGTTTGTGGAAAAATGGTAATAAAATTTGGCATACATTTCCCCTAAAGCAAGCTATGATTTTTTAAAAGTACACATGCTTAAAAAATATAGTCACATACATGTGCTCATGTTGTAATATTTCTTCAAGTAATGAGAGATAATTTTGACCCCACATAATTTTTTTTCCTAACCTTCTAGACATATTACTCATTTTAGGATTGACATCTAAGGTGCAATGCCTTTTGAACAATATTTAGTCTTTGAAGGTCTTTTGTGTACTTAGATGAGTCAAGTTTTCTTAAATGGAATCTTTTAACATGGGTACCACTAAGTATATAGCCACATGACATGCACACCAATAACCTCCTATGACACATGATTTGTACATCAAGTATGAATACTCTCTTAGTTTCGCATTGACAATATGAGATCAATGGTCATAATAGAAGGGGTTGATGTTAACATATTCATTTGACATGGGGCTCTTTAATTATATCTTTATTCAAAAAATAATAATTTAAAAACTTTTTAAAATAGATTATAATTTAATTGTGAGATTATTTTAATGTATGACATCATTTTTCCATGGCTTTTATATTTCATAAGATAGTACTATCGATCTCTACCATTCTCTTGTTACACAATTGCCATATTTGTATTTTCATATTACCTATCACTTTCACATCTAAGATTATATAAACTAGTATTTAATTAGATTGTTAACATTGTTACTTTTTACATGAGTTGTCCTCCAATGCATACTTCTTTTATCATGATATGATGTAGTGATAAACTCTTTGATATAATATATTTTATTATATGTAGTTTTCTTGGTCTAGATTTTTGTAACATACCTTTTTATTTCTTTATTAATGTTTGCAAACTCTTGCATGATACTATCATTTTTTAGTCATCCATTTTTTGTTATGTTTCATCAATGTGTTCTTCCTTCTACTAAGCTCTTCCTCTATCACCATTTGACATGAACAATAGTTTTGAATATTTCATGTTCTTTTTAAACATTTGACCCATTAAGGATGTCTCTAACAAGACCCTGTATGCATACTTATGTTATCCCTATGTGATATGATGTGGTGATAGACTCTTTGATATAATATATTTTATAATATGTAGTTTTCTTGGGCTAGGTTTTTGTAACATACCTTTTTATTTCTTCGTTAATGTTTGCAAACTCTTGCATGATAATGCCATTTTTCAGTCATCCATTTTTTGTTATATTCCATCCATGTGTTCTTCCTTCTACTAAGCTCTGTCAGAATTTGACAGAAATAATAGTTCTCAACATTTCATGTTCTTTTTAAACATTTGAGTCATTATGGATGCCTCTAACAAGACACCACTTGTTTTGGCTTATTGCATATGGAATTTAAATTTAATTTTGACATTGCTTGTGATTAAATGTTTTATGTTCTCTCTATTAGCTTCCATTTCAATCTCACACAATATTACCTATCAATTTAGTAAGATAGTAGTAAATAGAGAAGTATAAGACATTAATATGGGACACTAATGTGTAAATAGACAATTCCAAGACGTGAATTTAATTATATTATCACTAGTGATATGTTCAATTTTAATGTCATCATTTAATTTTATAAAATTATATTTTTTATAAGGTTTGCTAATAATATCAATATTTCTAAATAATTAAAAATCATTAATAAAAAAAAGGAATTATTTTAAATTACAATATTTTAAATAAATAAATAAAATATTTAAAGAAAGAGTAAAGAAGAATGAAAATAGTGTTAGAATATTCATAATAACTAGGGGGGTGGGGTGAGTCAGTTATCCTAGGGTCAAGATGTACCAATTCCACTGGAATGTCACCTTGATTAAAGGATTTAAAAATGAATATTAGGTCAACCTTGATTAAAGGATTTTACCACCACAATGGTTAGAAAGTAAAAGCTAGGTTTGATCTATCAGGATATAACTCACTTTGTAAATTTAGATTTCTGCTCAATTGTTGATTGAATGACTAGACTTCATTTTATTCTCCATCTTTGATATGCTTGAAAACCCTTCAAGAAATCACACTTCACCAATCTTCTCACTCTCCATCTTTGATAAGCTTGACAACCCTTCAAGAAATCACACTTCAACAATCTTCTCACTTTTCCTCTACTACTATGTTCTTCACAAGTTTTTTTTACAAATTTTCCTATCAACAATCAACCAACCTACAAAAACATATCTTGTCCCTCCTTAAATAGGTGTCTTGGATCTTTTTCCACTTAAATGTCACCATAGATCTTAGGGTTTGATTAGATTCATTGAATCTGTCCATCATTTTTTCTTTCTTTTCTTTTGTTAAAAATATAAGAAACTTCTCCTTGAATCCTTTCCTTTGATTGCCTAATAAAATCAATTCATGTATTAAATATGTCAACTCATCAATCCTTATAATTCACATATTTTGACCAATCCAAAAATTTAACTATGTTAGCCTCAAATCTTGATTTTTTTACAAATTGTAAAAATGTTGGCACTCAATCATCACTACATTATTCTTCTTAGTCATCATTGGGTATCTTGGTCTTTATTGATCTATCTCACTCAACTTACACTAGCTGACTTAGTTGCTACTACACTAATTTGCTACTATATTTTCCTTCATCTTTGTTGGCCATAACCATCACTCAGCCAATACTTCTTGCTTGACTATCTCATAAGTCCCTTAATCTTATGCTTCATTGACCTAGTAAAATTGTCACTTGGTCAATCTTTGTTTTTTACTCAACTTATTTTCTTCTCTTTTATAGATTAACTCAACTATCCTCTTCACTTCATATAATGATTACACAACACATTATCTTGTCAAAGACTAACTGATTAAGTGGCCATTGTAATTCCAACATACTTGCTCCTCTTTACTCAACAACTTCACTAGCTCATCTAGTTATCTCTTCTTTTCAAATCCTCTTCATCAATCAACTAATATGGCACTTTACATTATTAGCAAATTTCTCACCAGTAAGGTTTGGCATCAATGAAAATATAACAATTGTTCCAATTGTAGCTTCCAACAATCTCCCTATTTGGCATTGATGGAAAAGCCTCTAGTTACCATGCAAATGAAATAGCATTTCTCATGATTTGTCATAAAAAAACTCTCTCTATAATATGTATTAGATCTTCTTTAATATTCTTATTTTTAGTCTAATTCTCATCCATGCACTCTTCAATATGCTTCCTCTTTTCTTCTATACACTTCTCCCTCTAGGATACGAATCTAACACAAATTGTATTAACACTTGTAATGAATTCCTTTTTGACATCACTTTTTCATATATTACATTCATACCCACTCCCCCCCACCCCTTACTGGATGGTAACACAACATATCATCTATAACTAGTATGGTACATAAAGATGTTAATCCAATATATATATATTTACCAAGGCGGTAACAAGGGAGAAGTTGAACTACTCTTCAGCTTTAGTTGGTCTTCTAGATTGAATAGAGTAAAAGAACAATAGAGTCTAAGGTGGTTTGATATTCCAGTGGGAGCTATAGCTTTAGTAGTGCCATTATCAGTCTCCAAGTGGGATATTGTTGTGATGTGGGAACTAATTAGACTTGAGGTTTATTAATCACAACTTCCCCCTAGATTATTTCTATGGGGGTTTGGGGGTAGTGTCCCAAAGATAGGGTCAAGAGAAAGTGCCCCTTGTAGGTCTTGGGGCCCCTACTATTGTAAAGGGTGTAGACTATTATTTTTCTATTGGATGACTTATTCTAGCACTAAATTTTTAAGCAATTTTTTTTTGTCTAAAACGACTTAGAGTTAGGGATTTCATTATGTATGGTGATATTGTATCTTCTTATGATGACATTGAGTTGTAAGGGATTATAGATTGTAATCATTGTATAATAAGATTACTAGACTTGTTCTTTGTGGATGTAGCCTAGGGAATGGGCAAACCATGTTAAATCCTTGTGTCTTGTGTTCTCTTCTTTTCAATTTATTATTTTATGTTATTGACTATATTTTCATGTAATTATTATTTCTGTGTGTAGTTATTCCTAATACTTCTTTCATTGCATTCCTCTTCATTCTTTTCTACAAATTCATCAACTCTAACATTTTCACTTTTGACAATTTTGTTAGTGTTAGTATTCAAACAATCTTATGCCATGCTTTTAGTAGAATATCCTAAGAATATACCTTCATCACTCTTTGCATTAGGTTTCCTTTCCTTGAATCTAAATCAATGTAACATTTTCTTCCAAAGACTTTGAAATAATTGAAATTAGGTGCATAGCTATACCAAATTTCAAAAGGGGTTTTTTTTGTACTTTTCTTAATTACAACTTAGTTTAGTGTACAAGCAACAAGACTTAAAAATTTTCTCCAATATTTTTGTGAAACATTCATTTCCATCATTAGTGTTCTTGAATAGTCCATGATTGATCTATTCCTTCTTTCAAATATCTCATTCTATGGCAGAGTCCTTGGTGTACTCATTTGTCTCTTGATTCCTCTGACATTGCAGAATATATTGAGCTCATTTAATATGAATTCACCTCCTCTCTCCGATATCAAACACTTTAGACTCTTATCTATTTCCTTTTCAAGTCTAGCCAAATACCACTTAAACATTTGAAAAGGATCATATTTTTCTTTAAGAAATATTACAATCATCATTCTAGAGAAATCATCAACAAATAAAGTACTTGTCACCATGATAGCTTTGCATTTTAATAGGACCACATAAATCAGTATGAGCCAACTCAAAAATATCATCAAAAGAATAGGTCTTGCTCTTGAAACTAGACTTTGTCATTTTTTGCATTTGATATTGCTTTTACATCACTTTACCAAGTTTTCTCCATCTTGGCAATCATCTTACTATTTTCATCTTACTAATGCTTACCAAATCATCAAAATTCACATGAAATAGCCTCTTATGCCATAACAAAAAATCTTCAAATTGTGCAAATAGACATATAGATAGAATTTAAGTTGCCTCTTATTTTCTCTCCACTTCCATTTAGTTCACCAGTAGCATCATAGATCTTTTCCTTAATCCCTTAACCTATTTTTGTCTCCTCTATGAATTTGTGCCAACTTATCCCATATTTTATTTGTAGTAGTGCAATCCTTTACATCATCAAACTTATAATAACTCAAGTAAGATGCTAGATCTATCATCATGTAATTGTGCTCCTGCTTCTCTTTCATTTTTTCAATAGTCAAGGGTCTAGGTACTTTTATGTATTCATTATTCAAGTAGTATAATGCACAATCTCTAACTCTAGATAGATGGAATCCCATCAGTTGTTTCCATGCTTGAAAGTTCTCTATGTTCATCTTAGGTAGCTCCCTCTTCTACATCTTGACCTTTAGCTTAAGTCCCTTAAAATTTTTCTTACAAGCACCAAAGATATGATACCAATTATTAGAATATTTGGAATAACTAAGAGAATGGGGGGGAGAGGGGGTGGAATTGGTTATCCTTAGGTCTAAATGTACCAATTCAACTTTTAATAACTTAAAGAACTTAATCAATATCATAAAATCACCTAGTCAATATAGAAACTTATCAACAACTTAACTTATTCATTCCTCACTAGCTAAAATCGACTAACATAAATAAAAAATAGTAAATAACATACATGACAAAAAAAACTACACCTATATGACACCAAGATTTAACATGGAAACCCAATTTTGAAACAACCACCAACTAACATGCTACCACTTTTGACTCTTTTGAAGTGAGCTTGGTTAAGAGCCAACCATGTTAAAGTGATGCAAGAGCATCCAGAGGTATAAGGGCAATCCTGTGTCACCCAAAAAAAGTGTACTTAGACTTAGTTTCTATTTCATGTCTTTACATTTTTGGATACCCATTTGGGTCAAATAAAGGCTCCAACTCTCACAGTTCCACTATCAGTGTGTTTGAAAATCTCAAAAAAATAGGAGCATGCAATTTGGCCATAATTTTGGTGACCTAGAAGGTTTGAATTGGCTAGATGAATGTAATTGTGGTTTAGAGAATTCCAAAAAAAGAATTAGGTCAAAAGGCCCCACGGTTTGAAAGTTATTGCAATTTTTTGAGTTTTGGAGACCTCCTAAGAATGCTTCAAAGTCAGGTTAGGGGCATTAAATGACCTCAAAAAGGGCCAAAAAATGGGGCACAAGTGAAGCTTGTCCATAGGGCCATAGAGCACTTTGAGAGCTTTTTGAAAATATAAACGGTTCGTTAGTCGGAGCTACGGTTCAAAAGTTATGCCTCCCGAAAGTTCGGTTACCATTTCCGGATTCTTCTAGATTTGCACCGACTTCTAACGCAACTTCTGAAACCTTCTATTTGGTCAGTGAATGCCTACTAGCACTTTCTAGAATGTACTCCTAGTCCTTAACCCTCTTGGGTCTATTTAAGGATATTTCTGGCATTGTAAAAGGCAGTTCGGAGTGGAGTTTGAGAGGAGGGACTAAAAGGAGAAATCATCTCCAAATTTATGCTATTGTAAGCCCTTAGGGCATGTTCTGAAGTTAATTTTCTCTGTACTATTTGTACTAGCTTATTTTCTCAGTCAATATAATTTCCCTTTTCTATTGTGTCCATTCTATTCTTGGGTTGTGTCTCCATCAAGTGGTATCAGAGCTAGTTTTCCTGAGTGTGTAAACAGAGCGCCGACTGTGAGGCAGTTTGCACCAGGACTGTGTGGTTGTGAGTTCGAGTTAGAAGATGCCTCCATGAAGAGAGCATGGTGGAAGGGCCAAAGCTATTAATCTTGAGGAGGTTAGAGCCCTCCAAAGGTAGGTGCAAGCATTGCAAGGGGAGCTTCGTAGAGGAGCAAATATTGCCGTAGGTGACAACAGTGAGGATGACAATGAAGAAGAAGTAATGGGACCAGAAGACGAAGTTGATGGGGAAGTTCTAAATCCTGTAGAGGAAAGGCTTTTTAGGGCCATTACTAAGTTTGGTAAAACACCTACAATTGAAGTGGGTATATTTTCAGGAAATTTGAAACCAGATGAGTTGATCAATTGGATCAATGAACTGGAAGAATACTTTGAGTATGAGGATATAAGGGACCCAGATAGGGTTAAGTTTGCAAAGGCCAAACTGAAAGGCCATGCCAAAATCTAGTGGCAAGAGGTTCAACTGGAAAGACTTAGAAGAGGAAAGGAGAAGATCACAAGATGGGATCGCATGGTGAACAAATTGAAGAAGCAGTTCATTCCTGTGGACTACGAGCTTGATCTGTTTAAGAAGATGCATGGGTTAAAGCAAGCAGGAAGATTGGTACAAGAATATACAGAGGAGTTTTAATGACTCTTGATTAGAGCAGGGCATGCAGAAGCAAATAAGGAGAAGGTTGCTCGTTATATCAGTGGGTTGCGACCAAGCATCTAGGAGGAATTAAGTCTAGTAAGAATGACCAGCGTTGAAGAGGCATACCCGTTTGCCTTATGAGTTGAAGAGAAGCTGAATAAAAGGTTTGAAGGAAGACAAAGAGGGTGTGGTCAAGGAGGAAGGGGAAGCGGTAGATCATCTGGAGGCCGCAATGAAACACAAAAGAAAAATGAAGATGAGGGTACTAGCAGGAACCAGAGGAATGAGGGTTTCAACTGCTTCCGTGACCAAGACTTTGGAAATTAGAGAGGAAGAGGTAGAGGATGTGGACAAGGAAGAGGAGGATTCTATGGTACCTGTTTCCATTGCAATGAAGAAGGTCATCATGCCTTTGAATGCCCTCAACGACAAGGAAGGACATATAGGAGAACTGAGGGCCAAGCTAGGGTTGCTCATGTGGATGAGGATGCACAATCATCACATTCAGAGGACGCAGAAAGAGGAGAGACCTTGGTAAATGAAAGAGTCCTACTAAGTGGTGAAAATGAACCAAGACAATAGAGGAGTTTGTTTCGTACCAGATGCAAGTGTGAAGATAAATGTTGTGATGTGATCATTGATGGTGGTAGCACTGATAACTTGGTGTCAGAAGAGATGGTCTCTAAGCTGAAGCTCAAGATGGAGAAACATCCCCAGCCCTATCGAATTTCTTGGGTAAAAGATGATCATAAGGTCCTGGTAAGTGAACAATGTTTAGTGAAATTCAAAATTGGGAGTTACCATGATGAAGTTCTTTGTGATATTATTTCGATGGATGTTTGCCATCTATTGTTGGGTAGACCATGGTAGTTTGATAGACATGCAGTGCATGATGGACATGCAAACACATACTCTTTGACAAAGAATGGAGTTTTCCACAAATTGAGGCCCATGAAAAAGGAAGGTGAAAAGGTATGTAGTAGTGCTAGGATTTGTCTTGTTGATGGAAGGAAGTTTTTAGATGGCATGAAACATCAGCATATGTGCTATGCTTTGATTCCTAGGAAAGATAAAGAACGTAGTAGTGAAATACCATTTGAAGTTTCAGATTTACTAGGGGAGTTTGGAGATATTATCTTTGATAATGTTCTAGATGGATTGCCACCAGTAAGGCAAATCAATCATCAGATAGATCTGATTCCAAGAGATGGTTTTCCTAACAAGGCTACTCACAGGATGACTCCTACTGAAATAGAGGAGCTAAATAGATAGGTTCAGGAGCTATTGAGGAAGGGCTTGATTCGAGAGAGCCTAAGTCCATGTGCAGTACCTGCAGTACTTGCACCAAAGAAGGATGGAGAGTGGAGGATGTGTACAGATTCCCGAGCTATAAATAGGATAACCATCAAGTATCGATTTCATTTTCCAAGGATGGATGATCTTATGGACTGCTTGAGTGGAGCTCAGTACTTCACAAAGATAGATCTGAAGAGTGGCTATCATCAGATACGGATTCGAGAAGGAGATGAGTGGAAAATAGCCTTCAAGACCAAGGAGGGTCTTTATGAGTGGTTAGTCATGCCCTTTGGGTTGCCGAATGCCCCAAGCACCTTCATGCGGCTCATGAATGAGGTACTTAAGAAGTTCTTGGGAAAATTTGTTATTGTCTATTTGGATGATATTTTAATTTTTAGCAAGACTTTGGAAGAACATTTACTGCATATTCGTAGTGTTCTTGAAAGGCCAAGGGAAGAGAAACTGTTAATTAATCTAAAGAAGTGTGTCTTTGCAAAAAGGGAATTAGTCTATTTGGGGTTTGTTATATCACCTGAAGGTCTCAAAATGGATCCAGAGAAGGTAAAAGCCATCTTGGAATGGCCTACTCTGAGGTCTGCTACTGAGGTAAGATCATTTCATGGTCTGGTTAGTTTTTACAGGAAGTTTATTAAGATTTTCAGTGGCATATGTGCACCCCTAACTGATACAATAAGAGGGGATAGAAAAGAGTTCAAATGGACTGCAATAGCCGCGAGAAGTTTTGAATTGCTGAAGAAGAAGGTGATAGAATAGCCTGTGTTGGCACTTCCAAATTTTAGAAAAGTGTTCCAGGTGGATTGTGATGCTAGTGGCAGTGCTATTGGGGCTGTATTAAGCCAAGAAGGTAAGCCTATTGCATATTTTAGTGAAAAATTGAATGATGCAAAGAAGAAGTATTCTGTTTATGATCAAGAGTTCTATGCAATAGTTTAGGCCTTAAAGAAATGGAGGCACTATTTATTGCCAAAGGAATTTTTTTTGTATACTGATCATCAGGCATTACAGTACCTAAATAGCCAAGGTAAATTGAATCAGAGGCATATGAAGTGGGTAGAATTCTTGCAGAGTTATACATTTGTGTTGAAGCATAAAAGTGGAAAATCTAACAGGGTTGCAGATGCACTAAGTAGGAGATAGTCACTGCTTACAGTAATGCAGGTTGAAGTAGTTGGGTTTGATGAACTCAAGAATTTGTACCCCAAGGATCCTGATTTTGCTGAAGCATGGAAAGCTTGTAAAGAGCATGTTGCTATAGATAGAACCAAGTGGTTAGACTATTTGATTAACGATGGCATGTTGTTCAAAGGTAGTCAATTGTGCATTCGAAGGAGTTCCATGAGGGAAAATTTGATTAAGGAGAAACACAATGGAGGGATGGCAGGACATTTTGGTCGAGATAAGACCATTGCCATTCTTAGAGAACATTATTTTTGGCCGCAAATTTCACAAGATGTGAATAAGTTCATACAAAGTTGCCAGGTTTGTCAAGTTGCCAAGGGGTTTAGTCACAATACTGGTCTATATCAGTCGTTGCTTGTTCCATCAAGGCCATGGGAGGACATAAGTACGGATTTTTTTCTTGGATTGCCAAGGACACAAAGGGGTAATGATTCAGTATTCATGGTGGTTGATAGGTTCTCCAAAATGGCACATTTCATTCCATGCCACAAAACTCATTATGCTATCCATATTGCAGACTTGTTTTTCAAAGAGGTGGTAAGACTACATGATCTTCCAAGGAGTATAGTTTCTGACAGAGACACTAAATTTGTGGGGTATTTCTGGAGGACATTGTGGAAAAAATTGAGAACAGACTTGAAATTCAATTCCACGCATCACTCGCAGACTGATGGCAAAACAGAAGTGGTAAACAGAAGTCTAGGAAATTTGCTGAGATGTTTAGTTGGGGATAAGCCCAAGGGATGGGATTTGATTCTACCATAGGCAAAATTTTCTTATAATAACTCTATAAATAGGAGTACTGGAAAATCACCATTCCAAATTGTATATGGGAATAGCCCAAGGACTACACCAGA
Organism: Cupressus sempervirens; assembly: GCA_028749045.1. NCBI lineage: Eukaryota > Viridiplantae > Streptophyta > Pinopsida > Cupressales > Cupressaceae > Cupressus > Cupressus sempervirens. The sequence continues at coordinate 889,577,113 of CM053792.1, read as the reverse complement.
TCTGAGGAAGATAGAACAAGGGGAGAGGACAAGTGCTGAAGCTGAGGAATTTGCTGAACATATCAAGCATCTACATGAGGAGGTTCAGGCACACATAACCAATATTAATCAAGAGTATAAAGCTAGGGCTGATCAAAGGAGAAGACATAAGGAATTCCAAGTAGGAGATTTAGTCATGGTACACTTATGAAAAGAAATATTTCTAGCCGGTACTTACAACAAGCTGAAAATGAAGAAATTTGGCCCCTGCAAAATTTTGAAGAAACATGACTCAGGAAATGCATATGAAGTGGAGCTTCCAGATGGTATTCAGATTTCTCCCATTTTCAACATTGCAAATTTAATAGAGTATCATGATGATGGTGTAGATGAAGAGCTGGTGTTAGAGCCATGTCCAATTCCGGCTTCTAAGAAGGAGGAGATAGAAGACATTCTCGATCATTGTGTGGGTAAGAGTACCAAAAATAGGCAGTATGAAGAGTATTTGGTCAAATGGAAAGGATGGCCAATTGAGGACTCAACTTGGATTTCAGTAGCTGAGGTTTCCCATTTAGGATTTCCTCTACCATCCATAAAGTGACAGGGTCACTTTTCAATCTACCCTGGGTGTCTGATGCAGAAGCATCTAGAGGTATAAGGGCAATCCTGTGTCACCCAAAAAAAATGTACTTAGACTTAGTTTCTATTTCATGTCTTTACATTTTTGGATACCCATTTGGGTCAAATAAAGGTTGCAACTCTCACAGTTCCACTATTAGTGTGTTTGAAAATCCTAAAAAAATAGGAGCATGCAATTTGGCCATCATTTTGGTGACCTAGAAGGTGTGAATTGGCCAGATGAATGTAATTGTGATTTAGAGCATTCCAGAAAAAGAATCAGGTCAAAAGGCTCCACGGTTTGAAAGTTATTGCAGTTTTTTGGGTTTTGGAGACCTCCTAAGAATGCTTCAAAGTTAGGTTAGGGGCATTAAATGACCTCAAAAAGGTCCAAAAAATGGTGCATGAGCAAAGCTTGTCCATAGGTCCATAGAGTGCTTCAAGAGCTTTCCAAAAATGTAAACGGTTCATCAATCGAAGCTACGGTTCAAAAGTTATGCCTCCTGAAAGTTTGGTTACCATTTCTGGATTCTTCTAGATTTGCACCGACTTCTAATGCAACTTCTGGAACCTTCTATTTGGTTGGTGGATGCCTACTAGCACTTTCTAGAGTGTACTCCTAGTCCTTAACCCTTTGGGGTCTATTTAAGGAGATTTATGGCATTGTAAAAGGCAGTTCGGAGTGGAGTTTGAGAGGAGGGACTAAAAGGAGAAATCATCTCCAGATTTATGCTATTGTAAGCCCTTAGGGCATGTTCTGAAGTTAATTTTCTCTGTACTATTTATACTAGCTTATTTTCTCAGTCAATATAATTTCCCTTTTCTGTTGTGTCCATTCTATTCTTGGGTTGTGTCTCCATCATAAAGGTCACAAAACAAAACATTAGGTGTGACCTTGCTAAAGGATTTAATCACCATGTTAGGACTGGTCTAGCTAGAGGACTTTGGATCATTGCATTAGAATGTCACGTTAACTAAAAGATTTACAAATGACTATTAGGTCATCCTTTATTAAAGGATTTTACTACCACAATGGTTAGAAAGTAACAACTAGGTTTGGTCTATTATGATACAACTTACTTTGAAAATTTAGATCTCCATCTAACTCAATTGTTGATTCATTGATTGGACTTCATTATACTCTCCATCTCTGATCTTCTTGGCAACCCATCAAGAAATCACACTACACCAATCTTCTCAATTTTTCTCTACTACTCTATTCTTTACAAGTTCTTCACAAATTTGTTAATCAATAATGAACCAACCTACATAAGTATCTCTTGTCCCTCCTTAAATAGGTAGATTTGATCTTTTATTGCTTAAACATCATCGTAGATCTTAGGGCTTGATCAAATTCATTGAATATGTTCATAATTTTCCCCTTCTATTTTCTTGAAACTACTAGAAACTCAATTCATTCTTTAAATATGCCATCTCATAAATAATTATCTTCACACAGTTTGACCATTCCAAAACTTTAACTATGTTAGCCTCAAATAATAATTCTTTCACAAACTACAAAAAATTTGACACTCAGTCATCATAGGGTAGCTTAGTCTTTACTATTCTTACTTGTCTTACATTGTGTCACTCAGTTGCTACTAGATTTTACTTCCTCTTTCTCAGCCATAGTTATCACTTGGCTGATATCACTTTCTTGGCAATCTCTTACGTTCCTTAAATCTTTTACTTCATTTACCTAGTAAAATGGTCACTCGGTCAAGCTTAGAGTTTTACTCAACTTCTTGTCTTGTCTTCTATACTTTAACTCAATTGTCTTCTTCACTTTATATAATGATAAAATGACATTTCAAGTCAAAGAATAACCGATTAGAAAGGTCAAGGTTATCACTACACCAAAAGATTGACCTATCAATGCCCGATACAACCAATAGTGTTATAGAACCACAAGAGGTAGTTAAGCCATGTCACAAATATTGCAAGGGATGTTGGCCCACTACCAACAATCCCTCTCTCAACATAACTCTTTGTGGCCTATGATATTCAAATCTATGACCAAGCTCTAATACTAATTATTGGAAAGGTTAGGGCTTTTGTTGCACCAAAAGATCGACTTGCCAATGTCCAATACAATTGAATAAAAGGAAATAATGCATTTGGTGTATGGGATAGAATTAAATTTGAATATGATGTGAGGGGGAATATAACACCTATCCTTAACTCAAATTTCCAAAAGGAATTTTCCAATTTGATTATCCACAGGGAAGTGATCAATGCACAAATGAATCAAACAATGGAGAATATGAAGAAAAGAGGAAATCCTCTAATCTACTATAGAAAGTATATTCTTGAAATATTGAATGAAATAGAAGAAAAATACAAACCTCAAAGTATGGTGAATCCAGAAAATTCTGATTTTTGAAGTCTATCTACAATGTTGGGAAAGTCTGCAACCTACTTTGGACTAGAAATGTTGAGATAGAGAAAACCTAGAAAACTTTTGTCCTTCCAAGGGTAGGTCAACCTTGACCCAGATAGCAGAGAACAATCTTACCCTAGGGCACAATCTTACCCCAAAAAGTCAACCTTGACCTATGCTACTCTGACAAATTTTTTTTTCATGGATCCTTGAAGTTCGGAAAAAAGAGTATCCAAATTTGAACTCCAATTCATTGTCCTATACCTATACTTGCAAGAAAAATGTTTTTTTTTGTTTGGATGGGGGGTTTTCTTTGGTCAAACCCTAGTTTGGAATCAACCTTGAAATTTAATTGAAATTTTAATATGAATAAACAAAATAAATGGAACTAGTCATGCTTCTTATGTTGAAATCCTTGTGGAGGATTCGAATCCTTGAATCCAAAAGTATGGATGCTCTAAATGAGTGTAGAATTGAGTAGGATGTCTCAAATTAATGACATTATATCTTTAACAGCAATCTTGAATGGATCTTTTCTTAGGAAAAGGCTTGAATGAATGTGGATGGAGAAATCTTCAACAATATTGAATCCTTCAATGGACAACAATGGATCTCCCTGATGAATTGAATCTTGAATACTTGAATGCTTGAATGCTTGAATGCTTGAATGCTTGATAATGGATCATCTAATATATCTTCTTAACTTATAACCTTAGATAATATATCTTCACTTCATAGAATAATGGATGCATGAGATAATGGTTCATAGAAATTGGATGTCAAAACAAGGGAAGAAGGGTTCCTTATATAGAGATCTAGTGCACAAACTTCTAGAGAAGGCCAAAAATTGGAGAATTAAATCCCAATTAACCTAAAACCATATAAATGGACCTAGATTAAATTAAATAAAATATTTTAGCATTCTAAAACCTAAAATGGCTGACCTGGAAGTTGGAAAATGAAACTTTTCGAAGCATGATATTCTAAAACCTCTAAAACTTGAAAATTGGACCTGGGGTCAAGGACAAGGTTGTCCTTAACCTAGGCTAGGGTTGAGGTTGACCTTGATTCTTTGGGTCATCCTTGACCTAGAAAGACAAAGTCCTTAGTTTCATAGAGAAAGTTGTCAAAAAAAAGGCTAGAAATAGAGAGAAAGAGAAGCAGAACAAAAGGAAAATTACTAGATCCATGCAAAGACCTATTCAAGGTACTTGACATGACCCCAAACTACTTACTCAAAGAGATAAATGCTCTTAACATGGAATTTATTCCATTTTAAGAAAATACAACAACCAATAGTCTTATAGAACTAGAGAAGGCAGTTAAGCTATATCACAAATCTTGTGAGGGATATTGGACCACTACCAACATAACTAATCAAGTGCCCATTATAATTCTATCAAAATTGCTCCTCTTTATTCAAAAAATTCACTAGTTCATCCATTTATCTCTTCTTTTCAAGTCCTCATCATCAATCAACTGATATATCACTCTATACTATTGACAAATTTCTTTCAAGTAAGGTTTGACATCAATAACAATATAACAATTATTCTAATTGTAATTTCCAACAAAGAGGTTAGATGGTTTTGATCTCTGCTAGGGCTTTGGGTTGTGTACTATCATTATGGATATAATTTTCATAATTTTGAGTCATACTACATTTATTATGGGATCCCATAGGGATTTATTACACTCCTACTAAATTTTTTCTAGCAATTGATGTTGGTTTTGGAATTTTTATGATAGATTCTCATGGCATCGCCCCATAAAAATGTAATTCTAAATTTGTACCAAAAGTGTTTCATGAGTTATGTCCTTACCTAATGTTGTGCTTCCTATAAATATTTTAATAATGAATGTGAATGGCTAGAGAAGATTAATTTGATAGTCTATTTTGTGGATAGGCTCCCTCCTAAAAACATGTGATAATTTTTGCCAAAGCTTGGAGTCTAGCATGATGGCATCCATATCCTCACCAAGGGTGTTTTTCTATATCATTTTTCAAACTCCTTTCATGTTGAGGTTATCCTCAATAATGGGCCATGGTGTTTTTTGGTCTTGAGACTTTACTATCTTAGATGATAAAACACTAAGGGTTCCTATGTGGGTTGAGTTCCTTGGTCTTACCTTGCTATGTTGGAATTTAATGCAAACCATTGGAAAGGTGTTTTACCTTGAAATTGACCATGTTTGAATGCTCATCCCTAAAAGAGGGTCTCTATTGAGCTTGAGCTTTCATGAGACCTTAAAGAAATGATTAAGATTCAAGTAAGTAGCCATATCTTCACTCAAAAGGTATTATATTTGAATCTTCCTAATATCTATTATAGGTCTCATTTGATGAAGCAAAAGAACAAGGATTGTCTATTTCCTATGCCTAAGACAAAATCCCCTCCTAAGGAGGTTGACTCTTGATGAAAAGAAATTGTGAAGAAGGATGAATGGACCAAAATAGTTTGAAAAGGAAAAAACTCTTTCACTTCATCTTAGAAGAAACTTACTATTTTGACTGCTAAGCCAACAATGGAACTTTCCACCCAGGCTATCCCTAACCAAATGACTTCTACATTACTCGCCTATGTTTCAAAACTTATCTAGTAGGGGAGAAATGCTTCTACAATTTTTCTTAACTACCTATATACATGAAAACCTAACCTATTAGGAGCATGCATAAAAAATAAAATATTTTTAGTATGCGCATATCAAAGATTCAAATAAGGTTGGAAAACTACTAATTCTACTTGAGTTTTAAAACTATGCAACCAAAATGTTAGAGTCCTCATGCAACCTCAAAGAATCTCAATACGAGACACCCATCAGAGGCCTTGTTGGTGTTCCTTAGATTTGAGGGGTGTGGATGTGCTCTCCCAAAACACAACTATTGAATCTCTTGATTGATAAATGATATGGAAAATGAGATGAGTGAATCTAGACCAAATGAATGGATAATACCTTCAAGAAATAAATATGAGTGAGCCAATATCAAAGGATTCCATTGATGTGAATGTGGATGAAATGAAATGGAGAAATAAATCTAACAATATCATACTACCATCAATCTATGCAAAATCTAGAAATCTAAGTAATGAAAACAACTACCAAAGGTTAGCTCTAAGCAAAAAATCTCTAAGAACTCAAAAGCTAAACAAGCATGATGACTATGCAAATGAGGAAGATGCAAAAATTCTTGAGGCAAGGGATTTATTTATAGATTTGAGAGAGGCCTTAGGGAGGTGGTATCTATGTGGCATCCGCATAGGTGCCACAAGGGAGACACATGGGCTAAAGGACAAGCTGTACAAAAGCCAAAAAGAGTCTTTATGGTTGAGAGGCTCAAAGTGTGCTCACACATGTGTGAGTAACCTTGGGGGAAGGAGTGGGGGGAAAAATATGTAAGAAGTGTAAATTAAGTGGAAACTTTATTGGATCATGAGCCTCTCACATGTGTGAGCAAACACATAGGAGCTAAAAGGTGATTACAAAAGTGTTTAGGATAATAAAGTGGGATTAAGTAGTGGGTAGTCTTAGAAGGATGAGAGTGATGGGTAAAGTCTAGGTTTTAGGATGGAATTAGGATTAAATAAAATAATATTTAACTTAATCCTAGTATTAAAGAATTTAATAGAATGGAGGGAATTAAATAAATAATAATTTATTTAAAGGGGGATTTATGGAGCACTATTTATTAAATAAATTTAATACATTAGAGGGGATGTAATTAAATTAAATTTAAATACATTAGGAAAATGAAACTATTTAATTAAATAAGTAGAAGAATATGAAAAAATATAATTAATTACTAAAAAATTAACTATAATGTCAAAGGAAATATTAAATAAATTAATATAGCATTTGAGACAATTTTAAGCATCTACATTTTACCCCTCTTTGATATGATGTTGGAATGATATTATAACAAAGAAAAAAAAATATAGGTTTCCCTAGAGAGGATAGTAGTGCTAGGAGTTGTATCAAAGTGACGACAAGGGAAGAGGGTGCCTCCTCACAAAAATAACGCAAAAAATAAATTTTGGGCAATTTTTGTGAAAAGGTCATTAGAAGAAAAGAAAGGGTAGGAAAAAGGCATAGATGAACATTTTGCATGATTTGGAGATAAACATGGGTTGACATGGCCAAGGAAAGGGTACAAGCTTGGAAAGGGACCTTGGAGCACATGTAAACAAGAAAAATTAGCCTAACCTATAAAAAATGTATACAAGAAAACCAAACCTATCAGGAGCATACGTAAACAAGCAAACATTAGTAGCATGTGCATATCAAAGATTCAAAGAAAATTGGAAAACTACTAATTCTACTTGAGTTTTAAAAGTATGCAACCGAAATGTTAGACTCCTCATGCAACCTCAAAGTAGCTCAACAAGGGTGTCCATAAGAGGCCTTGCTAGTGTGCTCAAGTTGGAGGGATGTAGATGTGCTCTTCCAAATACAACTATTGATTAAATCCCAATATAAATAAATATGAAATAATGAATATGAAACTATGCTAAGAGGAATGAAGACCACTTCAAGCAAAGGCCATGGAAGCAACCATGTTCGAAAGAACTCAAAGAAAGTGAAGATGGATGCAAATAATCAAAATTTGAAATGTAAATCTAGAATGATAATTCAATATTAAGACTAGAATGCAAACAACTAACAAAGGTTAGCTCTAAACATAAAAAATCTCTAAAAACTCTAAAACTAAACTAGCATGATAACAATGCAAATGAGGGAGATGGAGAAATGATTGAGACAAGGGTTCTATTTATAAGTTTGAGAGAGGCCTTAGGGAGATGGTATCTATGTGGCATCCACATAGGTGCCACAAGGGAGACACATGGACTAAAGGACAAGCCATACAAAAGTCAAAAGTAGGCTTTATGGTTGAGAGTCTCAAGGTGTGCTCACACATGTGTGAGTAACCTTGGGAAAAGGAGTGGGGGGACAAAGGTGTAAGATGTGTAAGAGGTGTAAATGAAGTGGAAGTTTTATTTGATCATGAGCCTTTCACACATGTGTGAGAAAACACTTAAGAGCTAAAAGGTGATTAGAAAGTTAAGAGCTAAAAGGTGATTAGAAAGTTGTTTAGGATAACAAAATAGGATTAAGTAGTGGGTAGTCTTAAAAAGATGAGAGTGATGGGTGTATACCAAGTTTTAGGATGAGATTAGGATTAAATTAAATAAGATTTAACTTAATCATAGGATTAAAGAATTTAATAGAATGGAGGGAATTAAATAAATTACAATTTATTTAAAAGGGGATTTATGGAGCATTATATATTAAATAAATTTAATACATTAGAGGGGATGCATTTAAATTAAATTTAAATACATTAAAAAAATAAACTTATTTAATCAAATAAATTTAAATAAATAAGTAGAAGAATATGACAAAATATAATTAATTAATAAATAATTAACTATAATGTCGAAGGAAATATTAAATAAATTAATATGACATTTGTGACGATTTTAAGTGTCTATATTTTTCTCCTCTTTGATGTGATGTCGAAATAATATTATATTAAAGAAAAGTAAATATAGGTTGCCCTAGAGAGGATATTAATCCTAGGAGTTGTGTCAAAGCGATGATTGGGGAGGAGGGTACACCTCATGAAAATAGAGCAAAAACTAAAATTTGAACAATTTTTGCGAAAAGGTCTTTAGAAGAAAAGAAAGGGTAGGAAAAAGGCATAGATGAACATTTTACATGACTTGGGGATAAATAGGGGTTGACATGGCTAAAGAAAGGGTATGGGCTTAGAAATAGACATTTGAGCACCCGTAAACAAGAAAACCTAACTTATCTTGTAAAAAATGTATACAAGAAAACTTAACCTATTGGGAGCACACATAAATAAGCAAACATTAGTGGCATGTTCATATGAAAGATTCGAATAAGATTGGAAACTACTAATTCTACTTGAGTTTTAAAACTATGCAACTAAAATTTTAGAGTCCTCATGCAACCTCAAAGTAGCTCAACAAGGGCACCCATAAGAGGCCTTGTTGGTGTGCTCAAGTTGGAGGGATTTGGATGTGCTCTCCCAAATAGAACTATTGATTGAATCCTAATATAAATAAATATGAAATAATGAATATGAAACTATGGTAAGAGGAATGAAGAACACTTCAAGAAATGGCTATGGAAGCAACCATGCTTGAAAGCACTGAAAGAATGTGAAGATGGATGCAAATAATTAAACTTGAAATGTAAATATAGAATCAAAATGCAATATGAAGACTAGAATGAAAAAAAATACCAAAGGTTAGCCCAAAGCATAAAAAGTCTCTAAAAACTCTAAAACAAAACTAGCATGATAACAATGCAAATAAGGGAGATAGAGAAATACTTGAGACAAAGACTCTATTTATAGGTTTGAGAGAGGCCTTGAGGAGGTGGTATCTATGTGGAATCCACATAGGTGCCACAAGGAGACACATGGGCTAAAGGAAAAGCCATGAAAAAGTAAAAAAGATCCTTTATAGTTGAGAGGGTCAAGGTGTGCTCACACATGTGTGAGTAACCTTGGGGGAAGGAGTGGGGGGGAAAATGTGTAAGAGGTAGAAATGAAGTGGAAAATTTATTGGATCATGAGCCTCTCACACATGTGTGAACAAACACTTAGAAGCTAAAAGGTGATTAGAAAGGTGTTTAGGATAATAAAGTGGGATTAAGTAGTGGGTAGGCTTAGAAGGATGAGAGTGATGGGTATAGACTAGGTTTTAGGATGAGATTAGGATAAAATTAAATAAGATTTAACTTAATCATAGGATTAAAGAATTTAATAGAATGGAGGAAATTAAATAAATTATAATTTATTTAAAATGAAATTTATGGAGCACTATATATTAAATAAATTTAATACATTAGAGGTGATGCATTTAAATTAAATTTAAATACATTAGAAAAATGAACCTATTTAATTAAATAAGTAGAAGAATATGATAAAATATAATTAATTAATAAGTAATTATCTATAATATCAAAATAAATATTAAATCAATTAATATTGCGTTTGAGACAATTTTAAGCATCTACATTTTGCCCTTCTTTGATGTGATGTCAAAATGACATTGTATCAAAGAAAAGAAAATATAGGTTACCCTAGGAGTTGTGTCGAAGTGAAGATAGGGGAGGAGGATGCCCCCTTGCAAAAATAACACAAAAAATAAATTTTATGAAATTTTCACAAAAAGGTCTTTAGAAGAAAAGAAAGGGTACGAAAAAGGCATAGATGAATATTTTGCATGACTTGGGGATAAAAAGAGGTCAACATGGCCAAGGAAAGGGTACAAGCTTGGAAAGAGACCTTAGAGCACACATAAACAAGAAAATCTAACATGTCCTATAAAAAATGTGTATAAGAAAACCTAACTTTTGAGGAGCACGCATAAACAAGCAAACATTAGTAGCATGTGCATATCAAAGATTCAAATAATATTGAAAAACTACTAATTCTACTTGAGTTTTAAAACTATGTAACCAAAATGTTAGAGTCCTCATGCAACCTCAAAGTAGCTCAAAAAAAGTGCCCATAAGAGGCATTGTTGGTGTGCTCAAGTTGGAGGGATGTGGATGTGCTCTCCCAAACACAACTATTGATTGAATCCCAATATAAATAAATATGAAATAATGAATATGAAACTATGCGAAGAGGAATGAAGAACACTTCAAGCAAAGCCTATGAAAGAAACCGTGCTTGAAAGCACTCAAAAAATGTGAAGATGGATGCAAATAATCAAACTAGCAATGTAAATATAGAATAAGAATGCAATATTAAGATTAGAATGCAAAAAACTACCAAAGGTTAGCTCTAAGCATAAAAAATCTCTAAAAACTCTAAAACTAAACTAACATGATAACAATGCAAATGAGGGAGATGGAGAAATACTTGAGACAAGGGCTCTATTTATAAGTTTGAGAGAGACCTTAGGGAGGTGGTATCTATGTGGCATCCACATAGGTGCCACAAAGGAGACAGATGAGCTAAAGGACAAGCCATGCAAAATTCAAAAAGAGCCTTTATGGTTGAGAGCCTCAAGGTGTACTCATAAATGTGTGAGCAACCTTGGGGAAAGGAGTGGGGGGACAAAGTTGTAAGAGGTGTAAATAAAGTGGAAGCTTTATTGGATCATGAACCTCTCACACATGTGTTTGCAAACACTTAGGAGCTAAAATGTTATTAAAAAGATGTTTAGGATAATAAAGTGAGATTAAGTAGTGGGTAGGCTTAGAAGGATGAGAGTGATGGGTATAGACTAGGTTCTAGGATGGGATTAGGATTAAATTAAATAAGATTTAACTTAATTATAGGATTAAATAATTTAATGGAATGGAGGAAATTAAATAAATTACAATTTATTTAAAAGGGGATTTATGGAGTATTATGTATTAAATAAATTTAATACATTAGAGAGGATGCATTTAAATTAAATTTAAATACATTAGAAATATGAACCTATTTAATTAAATAAGTATAATAAAATGACAAAATATACTTAATTAATAAATAGCTAACTATAATGTCAAAAGAAATATTAAATAAATCAATATAGCATTTGGGACAATTTTAAGTGTCTACGTTTTACCCCTCTTTGTTGTGATGTTGAAATGACATTATATCGAAGAAAAGAAAATATAGGTTTCTTGAGAGAGGATAGGAGTCCTAAGAGTTGTGTCAAAGTGATAACAAGGGAGGATGGTGACCCCTCGCAAATATAGTGCAAAAAATAAATTTTGGGCAATTTTCATGAAAGTGTCTTTAGAAGAAAAGAAAGGGTAGGAAAAAGGCATAGATGAACATTTTGTATGACTTGGGGATAAACCAAGATTGACATGGCCAAGGAAAGGGCACGAGCTCAGAAAGGGACCTTGGAGCATGCGTAAACAAGAAAACTTAACCTATCCTATAAAAAATATATACAAGAAAACCTAACCTGTCGGGAACATGCATAAACAAACAAACATTAGTAACATGTGCATATGAAAGATTCAAATAATATTGGAAAACTACTAATTCTACTTGAGTTTTAAAACTATGCAACCGAAATGTTAGAGTCCTCATGCAACCTCAAAGCAGCTCAACAAGGGCGCTCATAAGAGGCCTTGTTGGTGTGCTCAAGTTGGAGGGATGTGGATGTGCCCTCCGAAACACAACTATTGATTGAATCCCAGTATAAATAAATATGAAATAATGAATATGAAACTAGGGTAAGAGGAATGAAGAACACTTCAAGAAATGGCTATGGAAACAACCATACTTGAAAACACTCAAAGAATGTGAAGATGGATGTAAATAATCAAACTAGCAATGTAAATCTAGAATGAGAAAGCAATATTAAGACTAGAATACAAACAACTACGAAAGGTTAGCTCTAAGCATAAAAATCTCTGAAAGCTCTAAAACTAAACTAGCATGATAACAATGCAAATGAGGGAGATTAAGAAACTCTTGAGACCAGGGATCTATTTATAGGTTTGAGAGAGGCCTTGGAGAGGTGATATCTATGTGACATCCACATAGGTGCCACAAGGGAGACACATGAGTTGTAGGACAAGCCATGCAAAAGTCAAAAAGAGCCTTTATGTTTGAGAGGCTCAAGATGTACTCACACGTGTGAGTAACCTTGGGAGAAGGAGTGGGAGAAAAAGGTGTAAGATGTGTAAATGAAGTGGAAGCTTTATTGGATCATGAACCTCTTACACATGTGTGAGAAAATACTTAGGTGCTAAAAGGTGATTAGAAAGGTGTTTATGATAATAAAGTAGGATTAAGTAGTGTGTAGGCTTAGAAGGATGAGAGTGATGGGTATAGACTAGGTTTTAGGATGAGATTAGGATTAAATTAAATAAGATTTAACTAAATCATAGGATTAAAGAATTTAATGGAATAGTGGGAATCAAATAAATTAGAATTTATTTAAAAGGTGATTATGGAGCATTATGTATTAAATAAATTTAATATGTTAGAGGAGATACATTTAAATTAAATTTAAATACATTAGCAAAATGAACCTATTTAATTAAATAAATTTAATTAAATAAGTAGAAGAAAATGACAAAATATACTTAATTAATAAATAATTAATTATAATGTAAAATGAAATATTAAATAAATTAATATAGCATTTGGGATGATTTTAAGCGGCCACATTTTACCCCTCTTTGATGTGATGTCAAAATGACATTATATTAAAGAAAAGAAAATATAGGTTGCCCAAGAGAGGATAGGAGTCCTAGGAGTTGTGTCAAAGTGATGATAGGGGAGGAGGGTGCCCCCTCATGAAAATAGCGTAAAAAATAATTTTTGGGCAATTTTCACAAAAAGGTCTTTAGAAGAAAGGAAATGGTAGGAAAAAGGCATAGATGAACATTTTGAATGACTTGGCTTGAAAAGGGACCTTGGAGGGCCTATATAAGCCTCCAAAGGGGTCAAGGAATAATAATTTGCACACCTACAGAGTAGAGAACCAAAGTGAAAGATGGATCTAATCGAGAGATTACAGCTTGGAGAGCATGTTCAAGAGCACTAGAGGTTAACCAAGATGGGTCCACTAGTGAGTTGACTATTCTACCTTATCAAAAAATTTATTATGCACTAAAATTTAGAATATATTGCACATTAAATGGAGGGAAAACTCAGTAAGGGAAGAGATGATAGTCTCCACTTCTGTTGTCTTCATAGATGACAAACTAGGGATTCAAGGGTCTATAGAGATGACAAGATGTGTCTTGTTGTCTTTGTAGATGACAAAAGGGGGAGAAGGGGGACCGTAGTTAGGTCAAAGATGACAATGTTCATGTCGTCATCTCCAAAGAAGATAGTTTGTCTATTGAAGATGCTAGATTGGTGTCTTTGGGGTTTTTTGTCTCCACTAATCCACGTTTGCATCGATCAAGATCTTCACGGATGGGTGTCTACACCAATTGGTATCTTCATCGATTGGGACAAATCTACACAATGAGGGGATGGGGATGACTAGGGGTTGAATAGAGTAGAATGCCCCATGCTAAGATAAGCAAAAAAAGCATAAGACAGAGGATATACTGACCATTGCATGTCTATGCTATAGATGGAGACGATGAAATTTTGATTGTGGGAGCACTATCTAGCAACTATGGTGCTAGGAGAAACACTAACAGAGGCAGAGTGGGGGCACATTATACTATGTGGTTTAGAGCATGTCCATGAGTGGCTAGATCTAAGGGTGCACTCAGTGCAATTATCAAAACTTATAGAGTGGTGACACACACTAACTTTGATCTTCCATATGCCTACTAGAGAGGTGACAGTGACCCTACTTGATGTATGGCAGATTCTTTGAGTGTTGATCTATGGGAGTTATCCATAGTATATTCTAGAGGGTGTAGATCCCTACCTATGAGAGTGTTTCCAGCATTGATGATAGAGGTAACCGATCTAGAGATTGTGGCTGGGATGGATAGAGGCATTAGAGCAAGGTTTGTCATGACTTCCCCTTTATCTAGCATCACTCATATGGAGGATGGTGTCAAACCATGCTGGTAATGGGTTTCCAATTGGGTGGACACAAGTGCTGAGCACTCTACTATAGGATGATGACATGATTTTCAGTTGAGGTCAAACTATCTTGGCCAAGCTATACCATGATTTACACATGTGTGCTTATAGGACATAATGGACTCTTGGCCTAGGATTGACATTACTCAAGTGTGGTCATGTGAGAATATAGGGGTGATGTGTTTGATTATGAGGCATTAGACTCATTTTATTGAAGAACCATTTACATGCCAATACATGCCACCTATCTAGTACACCTCAACTGAGTCAGTCAGATTCTAGAGGAGATGTTTGGATGAGATTATTATATTTAACTAGACTCCATATGATGATGTGGAGTGGTGGGGGATTACATTATCTGAAGGAGGGGAGGATGATAACAAGGATCAATGCTACATCTAGTACACACAAACAAACTATTGGCTCATCGATCAGACCATTTATGTGGTGATGAGAAATATGCCGTCTAGGGTGTAGCGATAGTTTGGGAGGGTCTAGGATGTTGTTCCAGATAGATTTTTATATCCAGTGGTATCCTATGAGTATGGTGTCTAATAAATATAACACCCTTTTAGTTGCAGTATTGGACATCCCTTACCACCAAATTACTATGCTGATTTTTATTAAATGTCAATCTAGGAGCGTGAACTTGAGATGATGTCTACAAAGTATATGCTCTAGTTTTCACTAAAAGTCACTACTACTTTGAATGCAATAACCGTTAAGGAAATATAGTTTATCTAAAGGAAAGATGACTATCAAATACTTAGAAGGAAATTCTAATTATTTAGCCATACATCTATGCACCTACTACTGTAGGAACAGTGACTGGTTCTATTTCCAGTGGCTACAGTAACAATAGTTTTTACCTTTAACTTTGAAAACTGAGTTTAACTCCTACTTACTAAAGTAAAACTCCACCTTCTGCATGGGCCCCCACGGAAGAATGAAGGAAAGACAAACTCAGATAAAAGTGTAGAAACTCAGCAAAGGCATGTATTCATCAAATATGTAGTATTACATTAACTTAGAAAAAATAGTAAGATGTCTATCAACTCTCTCTGTCTATTCACTACTTAACCTCATAGATACAGATGAGGTCTTATTTATAGGGAAGAACAACAAACTCCTAAAACTATGACTTCCTCATGAAGGAAAGTTAGTTACAAATTTAAGACTGCAAACATGCAATTGGAAAGACATTAATTCTCCTTTAAATTCCCCACAAATATAGAGATCATAGCAAATGCTATATTTTCTCATCTGTCTATCTTCAAACAACTTTCCAGGAATCTAGGTATCGTGCTTTGCATGTTTAACTAATTGCATTGATGCTTATTTCCTTGCTCGGCCGCTTTATCAGGTCCCACTTGGTTATTCATTAAAATAGGTCCCTTCTGACTTTTCCACCAAGTCTTCTAGCTGCAACAGTGTCATAATGCTTCTCCTTAATGTCATCAATACTTTAGCACTATTCCTTCATAGTTTGTTTAACTCTCGCTTAGCTTGTATCCTGTGATCAACATTTAATACACACAAGACTTCCCATAAACATTTATTTTCATTTATTAGTTTATAAAGAAAAGGCATTAATTATTCAACTATCAGTTTTGCAATCTCTTCAGCTGCAAGAAGATCTACCCATATCAAACATTCATGAAGAAAGATTTTTACCACAAAATGAATCCCTTTTTAAATATAATTTCGATTATCATTTTATGCCCTATGTCCATACTTTATACATCAGAAGTTCAAAACATTTATACTAAAGGATGATAAAGTTTAGTATGTTATAAACAAATGTTCACAAAAAGGGCTAATAAAACTCCTATTTCTTCATGTCATCATTTTTCCCCCCAACTATCCTAAGGCTGTTCCCTTTAGCATCTATAGGTTTCTAATCCTCATCTGCAGTTTGAGGTCATTGGCAATTTTCTCTCCTAATTCATGAGTTCTATAATTGAAATATCCATGATTTTGTTTCAATCTTTCCCATTTCTATTCTTCAGTAATCATGTTATATTTAGCAAAAAAATCATATTTTCCAAGCATAGGATGTAAAAGTATTGGCAGTTGGAAACGAAGAGGTACCCAATATTTTTTTTTATTTCTTCCCAATGTTAGATACCTATGCATCCTGCTAATGGCTAATTCCAGATTTTGGGGAGAGGGCAACTCCCTAGTTTTTAGGTCTTTTGGCAATCAAATTCATCTTTATTAGGGGCATTTTTAGAACAATGCTACTCCCGATCTAGAAATGCCTATTCGCGAATGGGGTGGATTTTGGCAGCAGGACTTCGATTATTGCTAATGGAAAGCCAATCGAAGAATACTATGTAAGTGTTCTATATTTTTGGTCGAATGTACAATGGTTCAAACATTTCCTTTTCCTTGTAAGGAGTAGCCTGGTTCTCTTGACTGATCTCATTCTGCATCCATGACATAACGACCCTAAACTATACATCTCCCACATATAACAATGAATTCCAATCTTTATCATCTGGTACAACAAGATTATGAACATATCATTCACAGAGGAGATTCTTCAAAGTCATTGGAACTGAATTGAATGTTGCATAAAATTCCTGAGGAGTATGTAAGGAAGGGTTCAACCCCCCAGTAATTCAAGATAACTGAAAATTAATCATTTTCTCTTTTAGGAACAGTGTGTAAACTGGAGATGGGAACCTGCAATTTATAAGCTCTGGAATGAGCTTGGTGATCTTTGTGACATGTTACTATAGGATCTTAATTTCATTATCATTTTCTTCAATTTTTTGTGCTTGTTCTCTAATAGTTCTGAGCATTTGTTTCTTCTCTAAATCCCAATTTGCTTTTTCCCATTGAAATTGTTGATACAAATTAAAGCTAGCTGTTAATGGAGTAGAAATGTCTGATGGTGTATGACGATGGACAATAGGTCTATAATCTTCAAGGCAGTACTCAGGATGATGGTGGTCAGTAGTGTTGTCATCCTGAGAATGTTGTTGTTCAACAAAATTGTTATGTTGACAAGCAATAGTGTTATCAACTTTTTCTGAAGGGGTAATAACTGCAAGATGGGGTGCAATAGTCATATGTTCTTGAAATGTTTTAACAATTTCCTAAACCATTTCTTGTGCAATGGATGGATATTCCTCTGGTGGTAGATTATCAGTTTCCTCCGTTGGGTGTCCAACCGCAGGTTCTATTTCTTCTGAGGACTCTGTGTCACTATCAACATTAATAGGACTATTCAATTTTGCGAGAATTTCCTCAGGATTATTCTTATGTTCAGGAGTAGGTGTTGTGCACTCTGGTGACTGTGCAGGTGTAGGTATTGGAGTTTCAATATCAATAGGTGGTATAGGAGGCTCAGCAGGTGGCACAGGAGGTTCAGTTCTTATATTCTACCCAGACATTTTGGTGACTCGCTGTGGGGTAGAAATTGGTTTTTTGCCCTTATCAATAGATTTCCCTTTATTCAAGTTAAGTGCGAGTTCTTGTGATACTGCAGGTACTTCTTCTAAACCTTCCTCTATGGTAACTGTGTGTGATTTTCTCTTCCTAGGAGTTGAGGCTTCTATGGTCAAAATTTTCCTCTTTGTAGTTTTAGGCGTAGAAGCTGAAGCCAAAGCTTCTTGAGCCATTTTATATACTACTTTTTTTACTCCTACAATAGTTTTCTCTCTTGTCCCTACTCCTTGCCCTTTAGGTCCACCCCTTCTAGGTCCCTCTGACCTTAACTTTACAAAATCATCCCATGTTCCCAAGTGCTGCCTAGTCAACTCCTTTTCAATTATAGCCCTAATCAAGCAATGGTGGGATACTAACTAGGTTTTGCCTTGTTGTACATAAGTAGCTTTCCTTTTGATGATATTATAAAGGAAACTTGGAAGATTTATAGGACAATCCCCATGCTGCAAACCACTCAAAATTTTGAAATGAACAACATGCAAATAGGAATATCTTCCTTCATAGGTAAAATATCTTATGATGAATTTAGCAAGGTGGATAAATTGCAGAGGGAGAGATAATCGTAATGTACCTTACTTTTTATTTTCCTCTAGCCGAGGATCTCTTGATACTGAGAATTTTTCTTTTGCTTGTCATGCATCCATGTCCTCTATCCAATGTTCTCCAATTGTGGGTAACCCAAAAAAATTTGCCACCACTTCTTCAATGAATTCTACCCGAATTCCTTTAATATTTACATATCCATCCCTCAATGTATTATGAAATTGGAGCGCAATTTCTTGATCAAACTGCTTCAAACTAAGACAATAAGCCAGCCAACCTCGTTGTTGAAACAAACTACATGTTGCTAGGTCTGCCAGTAAGGCTCTTTGATCTACTGGTTCATGTTGCTGAGGTTCTCCACCCATATTTTTGAAAAAAATGCTAGCACAGGCGATTTCACTACAAGTGATTTTGAAAGTATGGGCAGTGATAGCTACAGGGGTTTCAACAAAGGGAAATTGCAATACTTCAATACTTTCCAAACATCACACCCTTTAGTACTTCATGATGGCATTTTAATATTCAAAACATAATGGGAATAAAGATCGCGCTAAAAAACATATGCCATATTAATGAGGAGTTATGCAAAATCATGATTTAACATTATTTCACACATTTTGAAAGTACAAAGGGTTGCTAGCTCATTACTAAAATGAGCCTTCCCTGTACATCCTATATGCTAACTTAAGATTTCCTTGATTTTGCATTCATGATTTCAATTTCCCCTCCTCCAACCTAGCAGAGAATAGGTCCCACCAGCTCGTAAAGATTGCAAATTCTAAAAATTGAAATATCATGTTGTCCTAAATAAATAATAAATTAAATAAATGCAAAGGGGGTCGAGTGTGACCAACCTGAGGTGCGATAGGAAGGATGAATCGAGAAGTGCCTTTTTAGAGAAAGAAAGTGAGATGGAAAGAGAAGAAGATGGGATGGAATGAGGTGGAAAAGGAATGAATTTGTGCATGAGCAAGAAATTTTTATTATGAAGGCCTTGAAAATAAATTCAAGGGGCTGCAGGCATCTGAGTGGAAGCCTCAGATGAAGTGGCTACAGGAAGAGATGTTTCTGTTGTTGTGAACTTTTGAAGAAATTCTTCCATGGTTGCTAGTTTATGATATAACTTCAGGTGATGCACATTAACTAGGAGCTTGAATTTAGCTGGATCAATTGTTGATAGTTGAACTACTCAATTGGCAAAAATTGTAATGATTTCATAGGGACCAAGCCATTGAGTTTGAAATTTTCCTTAGTGATGCTGATATCATGAATCATACAGGATTGCCCAATCACCAACAGAGAATTCTCTGTCTTTAATGAATTTTTCATGCCATTGCTTCCTTTAAATTTGAATTAATTCTATGTTATGAAGAGCTGATTTTCACCATTCATCCAACTCATTGAGATGCATAATGCAATCCTGTTGTGTTGCAGGAAGGGTAATATCAATTTCTAAAGCTTTCCGCAGAGTTTTATGTTCAAATTCAACAGGCATAACAGCTATCTTTCCATAAAAGAGTTGGAAAGGTGTAAACCCAGTAGTGGATTTCCATGTTTTTTTATACACCCATAAGGCTTCAAAAAGTTTAGCTGCCCAATCTCTACGATGCAAAGATACTATTTTAGTGAGAATATGTTCCAGCTCTCTATTTGTTACTTCTACTTGTCCATTGGCTCATGGATGATACGAAGATGATTTGCCATGCCAAATTTTATATTCCCCCATGAGTGATGCTATCAGGTTAGATGTGAATTAAGACCCTTGATCTGATTATAATTCTCTTGGAACACCAAATCTGGTAAAGATACATTTGTACAAAAACTTTGTAACATTATTGTCATAGGGATGCTTTATGGGTTTTGCTTCAGCCCACTTAGTAACATAATCAATACAAACCAATATGTAACTTTTCCCTTCCAATGGTGGTTCAATAGGGCCAACAAAATCAATTCCCCATTTATCAAATGGTTCTACTACTATCTATGGCTGCAGGGGTATTGTACCTATTTTTGTCGGTCTACTCATTCTTTGTCATTTATCACATTTTTTTGTATACTGAGCCACATCTTTGTGAAGTGTAGGCCAATAGTAACCTATATTCAGAATCTTTAATGCAGTCTATTTGTTAGCAAAGTGTACACCACAGGGCTTGTCATGATAAGCACGAAGAACATCATATGTTTCATCTTCTCTGAGACATCGTCGTGTTACCTGATCTGGTCCAGTATAAAACACGAATCTTGAGATCCATGAGAAATTAAAACTCTTTTCTACTAGCAATCATTTTTCTTTTGCAAAAAAATGTGAAGGAGTTTTTCCAGTAGTTAGATAGTTGGCAATGTTAGCATACCAAGGATTTTGCATTGACAAAAGAAAGAGATGTTCATTAGGAAAGCTATCTTCTATGGCTGTAGGATCATCAGGTGTTTGAAGACGAGACAAGAAATCAGCCACAACATTTTCTTTACTTGGCTTGTCAATAAGGGTGATGTCAAATTCTTGCATTAGTAACAACCATCGAGCCAATCGTCTAGAGATTGCTGGCTTGTTCATCAAATATTTGATAGCAGAGTGATCTGTATGTACAAATATTTGGTATCTTGTAATGTAATGTCTGAATTTGTTTAGAGCATAAATTACAACAAGCAGTTCTTTCTCTATCACCATGTAGTTATACTCGGCTCCTTGAAGATTTTTGCTGATATAGTAAATTGCATGTTCTACTAAATCTATCTTTTGGCCAAGTACCACTCCAATGGCATGATCTGAAGTGTCTGTGTGTATATGAAAAGGTAACTCCCAATTTGGTCCTCAAAGCACTGGTGCTGTTGAGAGGACTTCCTTAAGCTGCAAGAAAGCTTTTGTACACTCTGAATCCCATACAAACTCTGCATCTTTTTGAAGCAATTTGTATAAGGGTGCCCCAATTTGACTGAAATCTTTGATAAAATGTTGATAATATCTTGCATGTCCTAAAAAACTCCTGACTTCTTTCAATTTGGCTAGTACAGCTAATGTATGTATGACTTTTATTTTTGCCAGATCTACTTCAATTCCTTTAGGAGAAATAAAGTGTCCCAAGACCACTCCTTCTTGCATCATAATAAAGCACTTTTCACTGTTTAAAGACAAATTGTATTCTTTACAACTTTGTAAAACCTTGTCCAAGTTTTCCTTGGCTTCTTCAAATGTTTTCCCATATGTGGTGAAGTCATCCATATACACTTCCAAACAATTTGCAGATATGTCAAAAAAAATGCTAATAACAACTCTTTGGAAGGTTGTGGGTGCATTGCACAAACCAAATGGTAGGATAGAATAAGAAAATATTCCCCATGGACACATGAATGTTGTCTGGTCCTGATCTTTTGGTGCTATCTGGATTTGATTGTAACCACTGAACCCGTCTAAGATGAAAAGTATTTCTTTCCTGCAAGATTGTCAAGCACTTGATCGACAAAAGGTAATGGAAAATTATCCTTCTTGGTAGCCGAATTAAGTTCTCTATAATCTATGCAGACTCACCAATTTCCCCCCTTTTTGGGAACAATAACTAATGGTGATACCCATTGGCTATGGGAAATAGGATATATGAAGCCAACATTGAGTAACTTTTGCAATTCATTTTTCACAATATCCCTTAATGCTAGGTTTATCCTATGTTGAGTTTGTCTCACAGATTTATAATCCAGACTGATATAAATTCTATGGGTATAGAGTGTAGGATCCAATCCTTTCATATCTGTATACTCCCAAGCAAAAGCATCCTAATGCTTTTGTAATAGCTACAAGGTATCATGATGTTGTGCATGAGATAAGGACTTGCTTGTATTTAATTCTCTTCTTGGAATGATTGTTGTTTTGACTACTTTTTGAGCTATTGAAATTTGCACAATTGGTTGTGAATCTATCTCATGTGGTAGGAGTGAATGTAGTTCATCAGATAAAGGTAGAATGCTTTCTAAGACATACTCTTGTGTAGAAGATGTCTCAGGTTGTGTTCCATACTCATTCAATATAATAGAAGAAATGACATCATCTTCTTCTTCTTTAATGTTTACAAATGAGTCCCATGAGATCATCATCAATTTTTGAATAGAATCTATGTCCATATTAGAGTCATCCATATTTGACCAGATAACTTGATCATCCTGTAGCAAAGGCTGAGCAGGAGAATACAAGGTCAAATTTTTAGTGTTTGTTCTATCTAAAATAGTCATTTTCCCTGATTGACATGCAATATAAGCATCTTCTGTTGCTAACCATGGTTGTCCTAAAATGATAGGGTAGCCTCCAGTACTTGTTTTTGGAGAGAGTACAACAAAATAACTAGATACTCCCATGAATGTAATATAACAGTGACATCTTCGAGCATACCATCAGGAATGATGGTAGAACTATTTGCTAATTGCAAGATTGTTGGCATCTTCCTGAGACCAATGATACTTAATTTGGATACTACTTCCTTGGTCATTACATTGATGGATGCTCCTAGGTCTATTAAGACATTTTGTACTTGTACTCCTTGAATGGTGAGGGTTACTACTAGGCTACCAGGGTCTGCATACTTAGGCATTTTGCAGTTATCAAGCATAAGATCAGAAAGCTATCCAAGGACATGGATACTCTTTGGGTCTTTCTTTTTCCTTCTTAGATTTTTAACACAGGCTTCTCTAATGGCTTTTGAATATATAGGTACCTCCTTGATTGCATCAAGTAAGGGAATTTTTACTGTCATTTTCTTGAGTTACTCAAGAAAATCTAGTGTAGCTTGATTTTCACTTGGTAGTATTTGTAATCTACTAGGAAATGGTGGTGCTTTAGCTACGAGAGAAATAGTGGTGGCAGGTTCTTGAACTGACTTAGCACTTGTATCATCTATTTCTATTATTATGGGCTGCTGAGGTGAGGTAAGCATTTTTCCAAATCTTAGATGAATATCATTTAGGGTGATGGAATAGCTTTGTTGCTGGGCTGAAGGTTTTGTACTATCAAGGTTAGGTGTAGGTTGTGTAGGTAACTGTGGCTATTTTGGAGAAGCTGTATTGGTTGCAAGAGGCATTAAGGCTTGCTGTTGAAGAGGTTGAGTCAAAGCTGACTGCTACTAATGCTATTGATGCTGCTACTAATTTTGGGTTTGCTTCCAACCCTACTGAGGTTGGTGCAAACCTTGGTTAGGCTACTGCCACCCTTGGTTGATCTACAACCAACCTTGGTTAGGCTACTACCACCCTTGGTTAGTCTACGGCCAACCTTGGTTAGGCTACTGCCAAACTTGGTAAGGCTGTTGCCAACCTTGGTAAGGTTGCTACCAATGATTATAATTACCATGTTGTTGTTGCCATTGACTATTACTATTGTAATTATGGAGTGGTTCTTGAGGAATACCTGATCTTGGATCCCATGGCCTTTGTTGAGCAATATTAGAGACTTCCCCATCTTCATCAATTGCCTTGAACTCAGTAGGCACATGCTGTGATTCCATGCTAGCAATAGGCTTACATCAGTAGTTGCATTTCTTTTCTCTGCAATGGGGGAAATATTCTGCCAACATACTATCAGCATCTTCCTTCTTCCTATGTGCTTGCATGGTATCCAATTGTGTAGCAACATCATTAATGATGTCTTTCTTGAAATCTGACAAGAGGTTTGACAATTCTATCTTAGATACTCCTGTCCTAGGAGTCTTTTGGAGTAAATCCCTCAAACCTTGTCCTTTTTTTGTTGTTGCTCAGGAATAGTTTAAACAAATATTTTGGATTTCAGCCCACCTCTTCTATGTAATGTCACCTCTAGCCATTAAGTCTAAAGCTTCCATACTCCTGTCACATACTCCTTTTAGAAAGAGATGCTTTTGAGACTCCTCATTTAGTTGATGTTGTGTGTTATGCTGTAGGTTAAACATGAACCAAGCAACATAGTCCTCCAAAGTCTCATCCTCCTTTTGTGACATTTTAAAAATGTCATCTCCTTTCAGATCATGGCCTCTGCAATATTCTTTATATTTATTAAGGAATAGGTTACTCATCATTGGCCAATATATCACAAAATTGGCACCTAAACTCATGAACCATCTGGAAGTGACTTCTTTGAGAGTTGATGGAAACAATTTCAGCTTATGGGCATCAGTTGTGTAGTCACAACTTTGACAAAGGGTGTCAAACTCAAAGAGAAAAGTTTTTGGGTCTTCAATAATAAGGCCATAGAATTTAGGTAAGGCAGCTGAGGGTATATTTTTCAAATTTTGATTACCCTACTGAGGAGGAATTGGAAAGGGAAAAGTAGGTTGAGCTGCTGCCATTTTTCGATGTCCTAGTGGTGGTTGATAAATGACTAGAGCTAATGGATTATCTTGATATTTTGGCTCAGCAAAAAGATTATTCAAATGAAAAGATTCTTCAGATGTGGTCGATGATTGTACTTGTTTTGGTACTTCTACAAATACGTTCTCAAACAATTCTTCTTCTCTCTCTTCTCTTTCTTCAAAGTTAGGATAAAAAGGTTCTTCCTGATTGAAGTTGGGAAGAAATCTTCCAAGGTGATCTATTCTTCTATGCATGCAAGAATGCTGAAAATGAAACTAAATGACTCAATAGTAAATACTAGACTGACACCATCCTCGGAAACGGCACCAAAAAATATGTCTAATCAATATAACACCCTTTTAGTTGTAGGATTGGACATCCCTTACCACCAAAGTACTATGCTGATTTTCATTAAATGTCAATATGAGAGCGTGAACTTGAGATGATGTCTACAAAGTATATGCTCTAGTTTTCACTAAAAGTCACTACTACTATGAATGCAATAA
Source organism: Cupressus sempervirens (assembly GCA_028749045.1). NCBI lineage: Eukaryota > Viridiplantae > Streptophyta > Pinopsida > Cupressales > Cupressaceae > Cupressus > Cupressus sempervirens. Next base: position 889,551,777 of record CM053792.1, on the reverse strand, counting down.
TCGTTAAGGAAATCTATTTTATCCAAAGGAAAGATGACTAACAAATATTTGGAAGAAAATTCTAATTATTTAGCCATACATCTATGCACCTACTACTGCAGGAACAGTGACTAGTTCTATTACCAGTGGCTGTAGGAACAATAGTTTTTAACTTTAACTTAGAAAACTGAGTTTAACTCCTACTTACTAAAGTAAAACTCCACCTTCTATGTGGACCCCCATGGAAGAATGAAGGAAAGACAAACTCAAATAAAAGTGTAGAAACTCAAAAAAGGCATGTATTCATCAAATATGTAGTATTACAATAACTTATGAAAAATAGTAAGATGTCTATCAACTCTATCTATCTATTCACTACTTAAACTCATAGATACAGACGAGGTCTTATTTATAGGAAAGAACAAAAAACTCCTAAAACTATGACTTCCTCATGAAGGAAAGTTAGTTACAACTTTAAGACTTCAAATATGCAATTAGAAAGACATTAATTCTCCTTTAAATTCCCCACAAATATAGAGATCATAGAAAATGCTAGATTTTCTCATTTATCTGTCTTTAAATAGCTTTCCAGGAATCTAGGTATCGTGATTTACATGTTTAACTAATTGCATTGATGCTTACTTCCTTGCTCAGCTACTTTATCAGGTCCCACTTGGTTATTCATTAAAATAGGTCCCTTCTGACTTTGCCGCCAAGTCTTCTAGCTGCAATGGTGTCATAACGCTTCTCCTTAATGTCATCAATACTTTAGCGCTATTCCTTCATAGTTTGTTTAACTCTCACTTAGCTTGTATCCTGTGATCAACATTTAATACACACAAGACTTCTCACAAACATTTATTTTCATTTATTAGTTTATAAAGAAAAGGCATTAATTATTCAACTATCAATTTTTGCAATCTCTTCAGCTGCAGGAAGATCTACCCATATCAAACATTCATGAAGAAAGATTTTTACCACAAAATGAACCTCTTTTTAAATATAATTTCGATTATCATTTTATGCCCTATGTCCATACTTTATACATCAGAAGTTCAAAACATTTATACTAAAGGATAATAAAGTTCAGTATGTTATAAACAAATGTTCACAAAAAGGGCTAATAAAACTTCTATTTCTTCATGTCATCATATGGTAGGCTATGGGGTTTCAGGACCTCATTGAGATTAGCTCAAATCTCATGGTGGGGGATGCAACTAGTGCCTAGGGTGCATGGAAAGGACCAAGGAGACACAGGGATGACACCTGCATATACATAGTGGTGGGAAACTTATCAGCCAATGTGACTCATGGTACCAGGTGCACCATTAGTGGCCAAGCAAGCACAGGGCAAGGGGGATAGAGCAGGTGATCCGAGGGATAAAAATTACTGAAAAGTAAAATGTCCCCAATGCTCCAAGAATCAACATCATTACAAGTGTTCACAATTTTGACTCCAACATAACTCAAACGATCAAAATTGGAGTTCAAGTGCAAAAATTATGACTGGTCAAAATGGTCAAACTGGGACCAAAGGTCATAAAAGGGTGAAAAAATAGTCATCTCAAAAGTATTTGACAATGGATTCCAAATGAAAGAGCTCGTCAAAATCTTTCCAATGGCGTTCGTTTCATCAAGAATGGAGATCGGATATAAAAGTTATGATGGTTTCAAATTCAAGCAAAAGTATCGATTTTGATGATGTCAGCATGACATCATGAAATCATAAAGAGAGGGAAAACATTCAAATTTGAATTAAAATAGCTATTTAATTCGAATTAAAGGAATGAGATAATGGGAGTTGAACTCCTAAACATTGGCCTCCTAAAATTAAGGCCAACCAATGGGCTATTTATGGTATATAGAATATGAAGGGAAGAGTTGTTATCTATCCATAACAAATCTGCCCAATCTTATTTAAATAAGAGTATTTTTTGAAAACAAACGCTTAATTTTGGTGTGAGATCATAACAAAATAATGGTAAAAGGGGCAAATTCAAAATATGTAATCAAAATGGGAGATTATTTTGGTTAATTTTTTTAGCCCATTTTTGGCTAAATTTGATGTATAAAATGGGGGTAGTAGGCTTTGGAAAAGCATCCAGGTGATGAGAAGGAGATTATGATCTTGGAGACTTGATGATTATTCCTGCACATTGGAGAGTAATGCTGCAATTTGTGCTTGAAGGGAAGATCTTGAACACTTGTAATTGATTTTGGAGCAAATCGAATCGGTCCCTCTATTGGAACAAGACTCGGAGATGTAGTCCGACCCACAGATGAACTCTGTTATCAATCATGTTTTGTCTTATGTCTCTCTACTCTCTTTCTTTCAGTCATTACCTTTTTATGCTTTGTTCATTTCAGCAATTAAGTTGTGTTAATTTGCTAATTAACGCTTTGAAATTTTACTTTATGAAATAATGCTAAGCATTCCTTTGTAATAGTCCTAGATCCTAATCAGATCAAATTTGGTATCAGAGCTTCTATTGGACTAGTATTGCAGATTTGAATGCTAACAAGATCCAAGATTCAGAAAGGCAAAGGAAAGCTCGAGGAATACAATCCTGAGATTGGAAAATGAAGGACTAAACCATCATCACAAATGGCAGATGAAGGTGGTGGACAAGGTTTAGAAGACCGAAGTATCCAGAAGACTCTTCAGAGTTTACAGACAATGGTAGAAGTTTTGGTACAAAAAAGAGAAGAGAAGATGAGAAGACATGCAGCTCAAAAGGACAAAGGGAAAAAGAAAGGCGTTGATCGTGATATGCCAAAGACACCTCCATCTTCTCCTTCTTCTCCCTCTTCTCCTTCTTCCCCCTCTTCTCTTTCTTCTACCCATTCTGAGTCTTCTAATATTTTTAAGGGTGGACATAAGCCTTGAATCAAGTTGGATGTAAACGTTGACTTGCCAAAATATTGTGGAGAGTTAAATGCCGAGAAACTAGATGATTGGATCCAACAAGTAGAAGTCTACTGTAGAGTTCAAAACCTTATAAATGATGTTGATAGAATTCAGTTAGCCACTCTTTAGTTAGGTGGTGTAGCCTTAACTTGGTGGGAGAGTAGGTCTTAGGATGAAACTTCACAGCATGGTAAGTTTAATTTGTCTTGGTTAGAATTTGTTACTGCTTTAAAGAAGAAATTCTACCCCCTAGGCCATATGCAACAGTTAATGATGAACTAGCAACATTTTAGGCAAGGGAAAGGTTAGTCTATCCAGAATTACACCCATGAATTTCATAAAAAGGCTATTTCATTAAATGTCCCATTATATACCCAAGACACTTTACTCAAGTACATAGGTGGTCTTCATTCTTACCTAAGGCATTCTATTCTCATCCTAAATCCTTGTAATTTGGATGAAGTATGTGTCCAAGCAACACATTTAGAATCAAGGGGTAAGGGCGCTTTCATTGATAAGTTTGATAAAAAAACCATCTAAGTTTGAGGAAAAGTTCAAAGGCAAAGGAAAGGGTAAAAAGACAGCAACAGTAAAGAAAGAGGGTGAGAAACCCACATGCTCACATTGCAAGAAAGAAGAGCATGATGATTCTAAGTGCTGGAAGCTGCATCCTGAAAAGAGGCCAAAGTGATATGGTGGAAACAAAGGCAAACAAAAGACTGCTGCTATAACTCAACAAGATCTTGGATCTAACTCCGAAGATGAGACAAAGATTGTTGCTACTGGGATTCAAGGTAAAGGAAAAGGTATATCTCTTTCATCAGCTACAAGTTCTTCTAGTATAATTGCAAGTACAAGTAAAGAATCTTCTCCTAAGAATGATAAGCAAAGGAATGAATTATTTCACATCCGAGTTGTTATCAAGCATACTAAGGTTGATATATTATTTGATATGGGTTCTCAAGTTAATTTGATATCTGAAGAAGTTGTTAAAAAGCTTAATTTGACTACAAAACCTCATCCAAAACCATACCCTCTTGGATGGGTTTGCAATGATGCACAGTTACAAGTAACTAAACAATGCAAGTTAAGATTCTCTATCACTGCAAACTTTGTGGATGAGGTAGAAGCTGATGTAGTCCCTTTAGATATTTGTGGTCTTGTACTTGGGAGTCCCTATTTGTATGATCAATAGGCTATCTTCTATAGGGGGGAAAATAAGTATCATTTGTTTAAAGACAATATTGAATACATTGTACGTGTACATAAGGTTAAGACTAATCTAGCATTAGTCAATGCTGGTCAAATGAAAAGGTTAGTCAACTCTAGTAAGAACTTTGTGTTAATTCTTGTAAAAGCCAAAGAAGATGAAACATCTGAGGCATTTAAGGGATGTGATCCAAAATATAAGGCTGAAATGGTCAAAGTTGTTTTTGCTTATGATGACTTGTTTCAGGAATCGAAAGGATTGCCCCCTAAGAGAGAGATACAACATGAGATTTAGTTGCAGCAAGATGCACCACTTCCTAATATCGGTATGTACCATTTATCAGTCTTGCAGAATGAAGAAATAAAAAAACAAGTTTAGGAGCTCATTGAGAAAGGAGCTATCCGTCCTAGTACTTCTCCTTGTGGTTCTCCTATTGTGTTGGTTCCAAATAAAGATGGGACTTGGAGAATGTGCATTGACTACAGGGCTCTAAACAAGATAACGGTAAAGAACAGGTACCCTCTTCCTAGAATTGATGATTTACTTGATTAGTTGAAACATGCAATTTATTTCACTAAGCTAGACTTATGTAGTGGATATCATCAAATAAGAATTGCTAAAAGTGATATTTGGAAAACTACTTTTAAGACAAAACAGGGACTTTATGAGTGGTTGGTTATGCCATTTGGGCTTTGTAATGCACCAGCTACATTCATGAGAGTCATGAATGATGTCTTTCATCCCTTTATTGATGACTTTGTCATAGTCTATTTAGATGATATTCTTGTATTTAGTAAGTCTTGGGATGATCATGTAATTCATGTAAAGAAAGTATTTGATATACTGAGAAAAGAAAAACTATATGTAAAGATGTCAAAATGTGAATTTGCAAAGACATCTTTAGTGTACTTAGGCTATGTCATAGGGAATGGTCAATTGAAAGTAGACCCTATGAAGGTTGAATGTATTGTAAAATGGCCTAATCCAAGTACAATTACAAAAGTCAAGAGTTTCTTAGGTGTAGTTCAGTACTGGAGGAAGTTCATTGCAAACTTCTCTTTTATTGCATCATCATTACACGCATTGACCAGTACCAAGGCAACTTTTCAGTGGGGAGGTCCACAAAAAAAGGCTTTTGAAACTTTAAAGGAAAAGTTGAGCACTACACTAGTGTTAGCTCTACTTGATTTACATCAACCATTTGAGATTGAGATTAATGCGAGCGGGTTTTCCATGGGAGTTGTACTCATGCAAGGAGGTAAAGCAGTCTGCTACCACTCTGAAACTTTTTCAGGAGTAGTAAGTAACTATCCTACGTATGATAAAGAACTTTATGCTTTAGTTCAAAGTGTTAAAAAATGGAAACATTACTTAATGGGAAAAGAAACTGTAATCCACACCGATCACCAGCCACTACAATATTTGTACTCACAATCTAAGTTGCAACAAAGTAGGCACTTTAAGTGGATGGGTTTTCTACAATAGTTTCATTTGGTAATTAAGTATAAGAAGGGTTCCCATAACAAAGTAGCAGATATGCTGTCTAGACCTCCTATTCAGAATGCTTTGATAATACTTCAAAATAGTTCTATGGTTCATGAAAGTTTTCAGGAACAATATGCTAATGATGAGAACTTTAAGGATATCTATGCAGCTTTAATCCAGGGTAAACATGTGGAAGAGAAAGATTACTATGTGCAGGACAATTTGTTGTACCACTTGGGAAAACTATACATTCCTAAAGATAAACATGCACATGTAATTCGTGAAGCACACACTTCTTTGATTGTAGGGCATTTTGGGGTAAGTAAGACATTAGCTCAATTGCACAAATATTGTTACTCACCTTGTATGCAGGAAACTGTCACAAAGTATATAAAAGGATGTGTAATGTGTGCAACTAGAAAACCAAGTAATAGGAAATTGGGTTTGTACACACCATTACCTGTAACATCTCGTCCATGGGAAAGTGTGACTATGGACTTTGTAGGAGGTTTACCTATGTCTAGGAAGGGTCATGATTATTTGTATGTAGTAGTTGATCAGTTTAGCAAAATGTGTATTTTAATGTCTTGTAAAAAGTAGGTCATTGTTGAACTGACAGCTAATTTGTACTTTCAAAATGTATGGGTTCATTTTGGGTTACCTTCTTCTATTGTATCAGATCAAGATTCTCAATTCTTAGGGGAATTTTGGTCATCTTTGTGGGAACTCATGGACACCAAGTTGAAGAAGAGTACAACCTTCCATCCGCAGATCGACAGACAGACAGAGTTAGTGAACAGGACAGTTGTGCATCTACTTAGAGGCTACTACAACAAACATCCTAAGTTGTGGGATGAAAGTCTTCATTATGTGCAGCATGCTTACAACCATGCGGCACACTCTTCTACAAAGAGGTCTCCTTTTGAGACTTGCTTCGATTACTTGCCTAAGACACCAATGGATTTTGCTTTTGGGAAGGATGATGTTGTAGATGGATGCCATGATGCAGAAAAGGCTTTAAAGTTCATCTAGAAGATCCAAGCAATCCATCAGGAAGTAGAAGCACAGTTAGAGCATAGCCAAGAAAAATACAAGGCTTGCCATGATAAGCATCGTATTGTTCACCAATTCCAAGTTGGTGACAGAGTTTGGTTACATATCAGTAATGAAAGAATGCAAGGTGAAGGAAGGAAGCTCAAGCCTATTAGGTATGGTCCTTTTGAAATCTTAGAGAAGATTGGTACCAATACTTTTCGCCTTAATCTTCCTCCATACATGCAAATTTACTCAGTTGTTAATGTTGAGAATCTGAAGTTGTATGAATCTCCAATGATCTTGGATGAAGATGTTAGTGTTCAGGTTCCATCAGTTGACGACCTTTCACCAGAGTACATGTTAGAATTGCCACAAGATGTCATCCTTGACAGGAATGTCAGAACTTCACGAAGAGGACCAGTTGAATACCTCCGAGTGGGATTGAAGGGGATGCATCCAAGCAAGGCAAGATGGATGGAGATTGGTAAAGTGAGGGAACTATATCCTCACCTTCTTTCTGAGTAATCCAAACTTTTGGAGGTCCGAAAGCTCTTCAGTGGGGAGGCTTGATCTAGGGGATAAAAATTACTGAAAAGTAAAATGTCTCCAATGCTCCAAGAATCAACATCATTACAAGTGTTCACAATTTTGACTCCAACATAACTCGAATGATCAAAATTGGAGTTCAAGTGCAAAAATTATGACTGGTCAAAATGGTCAAGCTGGGACCAAAGGTCATAAAAGGGTGAAAAAATAATCATCTCAAAAGTATTTGACAATGGATTCCAAATGAAAGAGCTCGTCAAAAGCTTTCCAATGGCATTCGTTTCATCAAGAACGAAGATCGGATATAAAAGTTATGATGGTTTCAAATTCAAGCAAAAGTATGGATTTTGATGATGTCAGCATGACATCACGAAATCATAAAGAGAGGGAAAACATTCAAATTCGAATTAAAATAGCTATTTAATTCGAATTAAAGGAATGAGATAATGGGAGTTGAACTCCTAACCATTGGCCTCCTAAAATTAAGGCCGACCAATGGGCTATTTATGGTATATAAAATATTAAGGGAAGAGTTTTTATCTATCCATAACAAATCCGCCCAATCTTATTTAAATAAGGGTATTTGTTGAAAACAAACCCTTAATTTTGGTGTGAGATCATAACAAAATAATGGTAAAAGGGGCAAATTCGAAATATGTAATCAAAATGGGAGATTATGTTGGTTAATTGTTTTAGCCCATTTTTGGCTAAATTTGATGTATAAAATGGGGGTAGTAGGCTTTGGAAAAGCATCTAGGTGATGAGAAGGAGATTATGATCTTGGAGACTTAATGATTATTCCTGCACATTGGAGAGTAATGCTGCAATTTGTGCTTGAAGGGAAGATCTTGAACACTTGTAATTGATTTTGGAGAAAATTGGATTGGTCCCTCTATTGGAGCAGGACCCGAAGATGTAGTCTGACCTGCGGATGAACTCCGTTATCAATCATGTTTTGTCTTGTGTCTCTCTACTCTCTTTCTTTCAGTCATTACCTTTTTATGCTTTGTTCATTTCAGCAATTAAGTTGTGTTAATTTGCTAATTAACACTTTGAAATTTTACTTTATGAAATAATGTTAAGCATTCCTTTGTAATAGTCCTAGATCCTAATGAGATTAGTAGGGGATGGTTGGTAGGTAGTGGTGGTGCCACCACCAACGTAGGGGGCACAATAGGTTACTCAAGGCCGTAGAGTCTGCCAAAGGAGATTACTAGCACCAGCGGGACCACCACAAGGGCCACAGGTACAGGGGCCACCCTAGCCAGAGGATGTAGACATAGTTAGGGCTAAGCAAGATAGCCTCTAGACAGAGGTTGCCCATCTACAGGGTGAGATACAAGTGGAGCACATGAGGGCAAATAGTGCCTAGTAGGCCATGGTAACCCTATAGGCTAAGGTATAGGTGTAGCGAGTGAGGGCAGACTGTGCCTAGGAGGCCTTGGCAGCATTGCAGGCTAAGATAGATGTAGGGGAGTTCAATGATTTTGGTATGTAGGCTAAGGTGGATGAGCTAGCTGAGATAGATACTCTACGATAGGAGGTGGACACTCTATGGGTAGAGCAAGAGACTCACTAGAGATAGGTGGATGAGTACAACTGATAGTGTGACCTGGCTTGAAAAATGGTACAACTTAGGGTGGCTATGGTTGTGATGCATTAGGTCATGGCATCTCATTGATAGGAGACATGAGCTATGAAATAGGTGACCTATTACAATTCTGTATACATGATGTTGTGCCTACAGATCAGTGGTAGCTAGATTTCTAAGAGGAATCCAGTTCATGGTCTACAAGGGGCCATGATAGGTCACAACAGTCAATTGAATAAGGTGGGCCTCTGCAAGGAGGGGGTATAGGAGGGGCTGGGCCCTGACAAATAGCTTCATGATTTCTACAATGAGTAGTTTTGACATAGTGATGTAGATGCAGTGAGCTTTTGATGATGCATTATGCATTATATACTACATGATTCTTTTGTATATGGACTATACATAGACACTAATTATTTTTTGATAGATATATGACATGATTTGATGAGCCTAGGTTTATATGGATGATTGTTTCTTATGCATGTCATTTCTATGATGTGGTTACTAACATTGTAATGTAGGATGTGTGTCATGTGATATTTCCTATGATGCACATATGATCACTAATGTGTGAGTGATGCAAGTTCTAGGGTGATATATGAGATGTGTATTTTTTTATTATAAATGTGTGGATTTACTATATGTTTTATGAGATGTATCATGATGTATATGCTACTACATGTGATGGGAAAATAGATAGATGAATGTAATGAATAATGGGATCTAATAATGAATAAAATATCTAATGCAATGAATGTGCCTAATATGAAAATGAATGTATCCTAAATAAAAATGTTAGTTAAAGAAAAAGACCCTAATTATGAATGCAAAGTGAAATTAGGTAAATTTAAAGTGGAAATATGAGATATGCAAATGTAATATGAATGAAATTAATGGATGGACATGTGTCAAACTTTTCATGTGTAGGAATAAAGTAGCTTGGCATAGAAGGGTGGGAATAAATAGAACTATTGTCTCAAGCAAGGCATAATGAATTCCTAGCTACATGATACCAAGCGATTTAGTTGTGTTTATATGGGAGAGCACACCCTAGTTTGATTTTGCAAAAGGAGTTATGCACCATATGCTATAGAAGCATAGATGACAAAGTTTCTTTGCGTGGACTAGACTCTTGAAAAAATAGATACTTTAGGATGATGGATGTAGTTTGTATAGTCATGATGGAACAAATGTCATATATGCCTTGGAGAGGTCTAGGCACACCCAAAGTCTTTTTAGGGATCTTTGGTGGAACCTATGCTAACACGTTGCCCCCAGTGAGCAATTCAAAACCATAACATAAAATTAACATATATGTATTAAAGCATCAAAATAGGTCATACCACAAATGACATGTGTAGTCAGTTAGAGCCATTTAGGTGATACCAAAATATGAAAAATCAAGATACACCATAAAAGGTTACTACTAACACACAAAATGAAATCAACCAAAGAGAGGCCACATGACCAAGTAGTCATTTAGTCCATAGTTCTTGACAATAATGTTAAGTCCTAAAGGTGAATGTTATACTACCACATATAGTAAGGATTCATCCTATGAAAGTTTGTTTGTTTGATGTTGGTTGTTCTAAATGTTTGTTGGAAAGGGCTGTGAAAAGAACAATTTTCTCGAATTGTTAAGTCTCAATGGTGATTTTGTTTAGGATCTATTGTAGTCACTTTTCATGGGAAAATCTTAGTGTAATGGGATTAGAAAAAACACTTGACATGAAAAATGCCTCACAAACTAGAGGTCTTTGAAAAGATGGAAGTGAAGTGATGCCTCACAAACAAGAGGTCTTTTATTAGATGCATGAAAAGTGTGAGTCAAATGGGACTTCTGCACTAGGATGGGATGAAATGGGGGAATGGAGTGAAGTGAGATGAGCCTTATAGATAATGGACCAAAATGATTTTTTAGGAACTTTTTTTGCTTTTTAGTCTTTCCTTCAAGAACATTTTATGAATGCTTTTGGATTTTTTTGATTTTCTATTTTTTTTGTATTTTTGTGGAACTATAACAACACTATACAGGAACTGCATCACTCAAGCCTAGAACCACTTGAGGTGTTGGATATTTACAAGTTTAGGGAGCGGATGTCCCTCTAAAGTGGCAATCTGATATGCCCCAAAACCATGTTTGGTGGTAATGATAAATGGACCAAGCCAATTAGGTTCAAATTTTCCTTTTTTTTCATAGTTCTGAAGGTTCTTCATGTTATGCTGCAAAACTAAGTCACCCACCTCAAATTCTTGAGGCCTAAATTTTTTGTGAAACTAAAGTTAAAGGCAATATTGATACATGGAGAGATGGTTTAGGGCATTGAGGCATCTCTCATCAAGGAGTTGTGGCTCTTGCAAGTGAGCAACTTGGTATTCTTCTCTGGACATTAGATTCTTGAGAGAGATTCTAAGGGAAGGGAGCTCAATTTTGATAGCTAAGACAACTTTAGAACCATAAATAAGAGAAAATGGGGTGGCTCTTATGAGAGTACAGATGGAGGTGTGGTAGGCCCAAAGTGTGGGAGTGATTTGGAGGTGCTAGTCATAGCCAACTGCATCAACTATTTTCTTTAGGATTTTTAAAATGGTTTTATTGGTTGCTTCAGCTTGGCCATTGCCTTGGGGGAAGTATTTGGTGGAAAAATGTTGGGTGATTCTAAATTTCCTACATAATGTGGCAACTTCATAGTTTTTGAAAGGAGATCCATTATTAGTGATGATGTCTTGAGGTATACTACACCAATAAATAATGTAGTTCAAGGTGAACTATGAAACTTGTTTTCTAGTGGTGTAGGTTAATGGAATAACCTTGACCCACTTTGTGAAGAACTTAGTGGTGGAAATAATATACTTGTGACCGTTTGTAGAAATTGGATATATTTCATCAACAAGATCAAATCCGTAGTGGGAAAAGGGTCATGGTGTGACAGTGGGCTAAAGGTCTTGGCTGGGAGTGTGTATCAATTTTCCATGCTACTGACAAGGAACACATCTTTTCACAAAATGATAGGCATCCACTGTATATGAACAATGTTAGTATGCTAATAGAAACCAAATTTAAATAAAGCTTCTACAGACTAAACAAAGTTCATAAACTTCAAGATAGAGTAAGGTGAGCTCTCAATTGAGAATATGATCCATTAATGGGATCTCTCAATGAGAAGAATCTCTTGTTGAGTGGCTTTGTCTAAATAGAGAGGATGTATGCTCAAGCTTATGCTTCAAAAAGGGCTTCAAATGGAGCTGGAATTTGGGTGTGGATGATGACTTTGTTGTAAAACTTGGTCTTAAAATGGCATTATAACTTTAGCTCAAAGGTTTGTGGTGAAATGGCTTGGGAGGGGATCTAATTTATAGGCCAAGGGGTAGAGGGATGGATGGCTTAGATGCAAGGAGAGATGAAAGCTTAAGGAGGGCTAGGATGCACTCAAAGGAGAGCACATGGATTGTGGTTGTTTAGCACCAATGGGAAGGTGACACTTGTCAAAAGGTGAGTGGATGGAGGAAAGGGAAAGGATGAGTCAAAAAAGGAGGCTCAAGGCATTAAAGACCCTCATAAATGGCTTATAAGAGCAATGAATGGGCTTGTAAGAGTCTTTATGGCTTTGTAAGAGCAATGAAGGCTTGGTGGTTGGGATATTTTGGATGGAGTTGAGATTGTTGACTTTGCTTTGCTTAGGGAATGTGACAACATTAGGGGGTGGATTAGGCTTGGGTTTAGGATTAGATTAGGCTTGTTAGAGATATGCAAGTGGATGGCATTCATGAGGGTGGGTGAGTTAGTGGCTAAGCTTGGCTAGTATGGGTGGATGGGGTGGATTAGGCTAAATAGAGGATTAGGGATAAGTTAGGGGCTATTAGATTTGAGGACTTTATTCATCAAATAGATTTATTTAATAAATGAGGGTTTTGGAATTAGATAGGAGAATAGGATTAATTGATAAATAATGGGTTATTTGATTTATCAATTAGGACTATAGATGATTAATTAAATTAATCAGCTAGGGGATCGCCAAAGGATTAATTAAATAGGAATTTAATTAATGATGCCTTTAGAGATAGCTAAATAAGATTACCAAAGCAGTGTAATCAGATTTAGGTGTCTACATTTTGCCCCTCTTTGACATAGTGTTGAGACAACACTATTTCAAAGAAGTTTGAATGGAGAGGACATGAGGAAGATGTTTTAGCAACAAGGTTACCCCAGTCTCAGATAAGAAGAGGAGAGACTAGACTTAGAGATGCCCCACCAAGCATGCCAAAATGTATATGAACAATGTTAGTATGTTAATAAAAACCAAATTTAAATAAAGCTTCTACAAACTAAACAAAGTTCATAAACTTCAAGATAGACTAAGATGAGCTCTCAATTGAGAATATGAGCCATTAATGGGCTCTCTCAATGAGAAGACTCTCTTGTTGAGTGGCTTTGTATAAATAGATAGGATGTATGCTCAAGCTTATGCTTCAAAAAGGGCTTCAAATGGAGTTGGAATTTGGGTGTGGATGATGGCTTTGTTGTAAAACTTGGTCTTAAAATGGCATTATAACTTTAGCTCAAAGGTTTGTGATGAAATGGCTTGGGAGGGGATCCAATTTATAGGCCAAGGGGTAGAGGGATGGATGTCTTAGATGTAAGGAGAGATAAAAGCTTAAGGAGGGCTAGGATGCACTCAAAGGAAAACACATGGATTGTGCTTGTTTAGCACCAATGGGAAGGTGACACTTGTCAAAAGGTGAGTGGATGGAGGAAAGGGCAAGGATGAGTCAAAAAAGGAGGCTCAAAGCCTTAAAGACCCTCATAAATGGCTTGTAAGAGAAATGAATGGGCTTGTAAGAGTCTTTATGGCTTTGTAAGAGCAATGAAGGCTTGGTGGTTGAGATATTTTGGAGGGAGTTGAGATTGTTGACTTTGCTTTGCTTAGGAAAGTCTTAAGGTTTCTTAGGGAATGTGACAACATTAGGGGGTGGATTAGGCTTGAGGTTTAGGATTAGATTAGGCTTGTTAGAGATATGCAAGTGGATGGCATTCATGAGGGTGGGTGAGTTAGTGGCTGAGCTTGGTTAGTATGGATGGATGGGGTGGATTAGGCTAAATGGAGGATTAGGGGTAAGTTAGGGGCTATTAGATTTTGAGGACTTTATTTATCAAATAGATTTATTTAATAAATGAGGGTTTTGGAATTAGATAGGAGAATTGGATTAATTGATAAATAATGGGTTATTTGATTTATCAATTAGGACTATAGATGATTAATCAAATTAATCAGCTAGGGGATGGAAAAAGGATTAATTAAATAGGGATTTAATTAATGATGCCTTTAGAGATAGCTAAATAAGATTATTGAAGTAGTGTAATCAGATTTAGGTGTCTACATCCACTTCCATAGTAGGCCAATAGTAACTTGTTTTGAGGAGCTTTTTTGCTAATATAAGGCCACTAAAATGGGCACCACAAATTCCTCGAAGGACCTCTTCTAACACTATTTTTTCTTTGTTTGAACTAAGACATCGGAGGAGGGTTCCATTGAAGTATTTTTGGAAAAGTGTATCACCTAGGATAGTATATCAAGTAGTGTGATGGATGAATTTTTTCATTGATTTTTGGAGAAGGCTATGGGGATCATTTTGTGACAAAGATAAGAAATTTTTTTTTGTACCATGGAGTCTCAAGACTGACATTCTCACACACCAGCTCTGAATCAGGTTGCTCATAAGTAGGAAGAAAAAGATTCTCAATAAGAAACTCAGACTTAGGACTATACTTAGGCATGGCGATCATGGAAGCAATGGTGGCCATAACATCTACTGATTTGTTATTAGTCCTTGGTATCTATTGAAAAACTATCTCAATAAAGTATTTTTTAAGTTCTTCAACTATCTAGTGATATGGCAAAAACTTTTTAGCCTTTGTTTGGTATTCATCTGTGACTTTTTTAATGACTAATTGAGAGTCTCCAAAGACAAGAAGGCTTTTGATATTCCATTTGATAGCTTAATGGAGCCCTGTGACTAATCCTTCATACTCAGCTATATTGTTTGTGCAAGGGAATGAAATTTTATAAGACTTAGGAATGAGGCCTCCTTGTGGTGTAACAAACAAAATTCTTGCTCCCGATCCTTTTTGTGTGAAGAAACCATCAAAAAATAGCTTCCATTGTGTACTAGGGGTAACAATCATAATTGTGTCATCTAGAAAATATTATACAATAGGATGATCTCCTTGAAGAGGAGCTTCATCATGCTAGTTTACAATTACTTTTTCCTTAATGGGCTTGTCAAATTCATTTAAAATCGAGACCCATTTTGTAGCTTGACCAGTGAGGGAGGCTTTTGATAGCAAATATTTGAGTGTATCTATCTTGGCAATGAGATGTGTAGTGTGATTAAGCATATAATGGTGTAGTTTCTACATGTAAAAGACTACTACCAAACAAGCTTTCTCAATAGCAGTGTAGTTCAACTCATAGCCAACTAATGTTTGACTGAGATAGTATATGGCTTGCTCATTACTTTTTTCATCTAGTTGTGCCAGAAGAGCACCTAAGGAAACTAAAGTGGCATAAATGTATAGAATCAATGGTTGTCCTACAATTGGAGGGACTACAATTGGTGGATTAGCCAAGTATACCTTAACTTGTTCAAATGTTTTTTGACATAGGCAATCCTATTGAAACTTAGTGTCTTTTCGAAGAAAATGTTGAAGTGGATGGACTTTATCTGCTACCTAGGACACAAATCATCTGATGGACTATAACCTTCCCTAAAAATTATAAAGTTATTTCAATATGGTAGGGGGAGGCATTTCCATGATGGCTTTGACTTTCATAGGATCTACCTCAATGCCTCTTCTTGACACAATGTAGCCTAACAACTTGCTTGATTTGACCCCATAAACACACTTCTTTACATTAAGGCACACTTTATATTTCTCCAACCTTTCAAAAATGGTGGTGAGCACATCAATGTGGGAATCACGTGTCTTAGATTTTTCTAGAATGTCATCAATATAGTCCTCCATTATGACATGTACAATATCATGGAATATTGTAGTCATTGCACATTGATAGGTGGCACCGACATTCTTCAAGCTAAAAGGTATGACCTGGTAACAAAAGGTTAGTAAATGCCATTTTATGTTGATGTTCTTCTACAATTTTGATTTGATTGTAACCTAAGAAACCATCTATTAAAGACAACATTTCATGTCCGGTAGTCAAATCCACTATGATGTCTATATTAGGAAGTGGAAAATCATTCTTAGGATATGCAAGATTTAAATATCAAAAATTTGAATAGATGTGGATGCCCCTAGATGCTTTCCCTATAGGAACAAAGTTGGAAACCCACTCACGATAATCAATAGGATGAATGAATTTTTACTCTAACATTTTTTTTAGTTCTTTGACTAAAAGTACTACCTTAAGATGCATCTTTCACAAGTTTTCTTTCACAGGTTTAATCTTTGGATCTACTACTAAGTGATGCACAACCAAATCTGTGTCTAAACTAGGCATGTCTTTGTATGTCCATGCAAAATTAATTTTGACTTTTTGTAGGAACTCAGTCATCACTTTTTGTTCTTTGGGACTTAAGGTGACAACAATGTAGGTGATTTGTGGATTATCTACTATGCCCAAATTAACTAGAATTGTGTCCTCATTCAATATAGATGACTTTTCTAGTGGTAAAGATCTGAACAACAAGTCAACCTATCCCTCTTCTGGCACCTCTAGAAGGTTTTCACTAGAAGATGCATCCTTTATTTTATCCTTTTTATCATCCAAAAGTGCTTCAAAAGAGGTTTCACTAGAGGATGTTTCTTCTACTTTTTAATTTTTATTTTATTTTATACTTTTGCAACTAAGAGAGTTGACTTGTCTACCAAAGTAGGCTTCCTCATTGTATTGGATCTCATGTTCATAATCTTGGAGATTCTTAAGGCCAAAGAGTGCCATCACTACTTTGTCTAAGTTACAAATATTAAGAGCTGGTGGTGTATCTTGAAGGTCCCAGTCTATCATGTCAGGGTTGGTGAGAGGTAGGTTGGTGAATGAAAGGTCAGCTATAGTAATGGTATGGACATGGTTATCTAGTTCATCCTCAATTTATTGGAAGGGTACTTTGAAGAATTCCTCTTATTCAATCTCAAAATTAGGTTCAACCATACAATAGTTGTTAGCAAAGGACACCTTGGGTTTAATGGAGCTTAAACCACATTCTTTAGGATAGCTATTAGGCTCAAGGGGCTGTTTGATTCCATATTCTTTAGGCCCAAGGTTGGTACCATGATATCCCATGTTTTTAATGATAGGAGGAGCTTTAACATACTTATCTTTAGGGAATTCCACAAGTTCATCTTTCCCATCAAAATATAGCCAATCTAGGATATTAGATTCCATGTGCTAATCACTAAGTGAACCCTAATGTTCAAATGTTGTTTTATTAACATGCATAATATCCTTATTTGTAGAAGGTGGTATTTGTGAAGCTTTTTCAAAGCATTAGGGGGACAGTGGTAGTTGTCTAACACACAAGGCATTTTTAAACTAATACTCTCCCATTCCTTGGTCAGCAAAAGTAACCTTCTTCCCTATAGTATTGACCTTAATATCTTTGACCTTCACTTTTCCTTTACAAGAATTGGAATATATATTGGATATCTCTAGTACTATTGTAGAAGGTGATTCTATTATTGTGAGAGATCTAGGCATAACCTTAGTAAACTCACTAATTGGACAAAAATTCATTGGAGCACTTTCCAACCTCTTAAAAAAAGTAAAAGGTAAAGGATTGCTTGGAATTGTGATCTCTCTACCTTCGTGGGGAAATTTCAAGCATTGATGGTATGTGGATGGGACTGCTTTTAGTGTATGTATCTAGGGTTGACCAAGCAAGATGTTATATGGTAAGTCCAAATCTAGGACATGACACTCAGTATTTATTACAGCTGGCCCAACCTTTAGCAGTAGCATGATAACCCCTTTTGATTCTCTTTCTCTTTCATTATATACTTTGATTGTGATCCTTTTATTGATATCTAGGAGGTCTTTTGGAAGCCCCAAGAAATATATCATCTTCAATGTACAAAGGTTCAAACCGAATCCATTATCAATAAGGACTCATTTTATTTTATGTCACTATATAAGGACTTCAATGTGGAGCAAAAAATTGTGGTGTTGATTAGGACCTTAGAAATCTTTGTTTGTGAATACAAAGTGTTGTTGTTTGGAAATATTTCCAATCATGGTGGTGAATTGGGATGCATTAATGTTTTTATGCACCCAAGACTCTAAAAGAGCAATCTCCAAAATCTCTTTGTGGATAGGTGAGGTAGTAAGAAGCTCTAGAATGGATATTTGTGCAAGGGTCTTCCCTAACTAGGATAATACATCATAGTGAGAAGCAGGTCTTTGTGAAGTGGATGGTGTAGCAAGCACATGTGGAACTAATAGATTAGTGGGGTTGGGAGTGGCATCTTGCAAATTAATTCTTCCCCATCGAGTGGTTGCATCACAATCAACTACTTGATGCAGGAGCATCTAGAGGGATAAGGGCAATCCTGTGTCATGCAAAAAAAAAGTACTTAGACTTAGTTTCTATTTCATGTGTTTTTATTTTTGGATACCCATTTGGGTCAAATAAAGGTTCCAACTCTCACAGTTCCACTATTAGTGTGCTAGAAAATCTCCAAAAAATAGGAGCATGTAATTGGGCCATCATTTTGGTGAACTAGGAGGTTTAAATTGGCTAGATGAATGTAATTGTAATTTAGAGAATTCCAAAAAAAGAATCAGGTCAAAAGGCCCCATGGTTTGGAAGTTATTGCAGTTTTTCGGGTTTGGAGACCTCCTAAGAATGCTTCAAAATCAGGTTAGGGGCATTAAATGACCTCAAAAAGGGCCAAAAAATGGGGAACAAGCCAAGCTTGTCCATAGGGCTATAGAGCACTTTGAGAGCTTTCCAGAAATGTAAACAATTCATCAATCGGAGCTACGGTTCAAAAGTTATGCCTCCCAAAAGTTCGGTTATTGTTTCTGGATTCTTCTAGATGTGCACCGACTTCTACCGTAGCTTTTAGAACCTTCTATTTGGTCAGTGGATGCCTACTAGCACTTTCTAGAATGTACTCCTAGTCCTTAACCTTCCAAGGTCTATTTAAGGAGATCTTTGGCATTGTAAAAGCCAGTTCAGAGTGGAGTTTGAGAGGAGGTACTGAAAGGAGAAATTATCTCCAGATTTATGCTATTGTAAGCCCTTAGGGCATGTTTTAAAGTTTATTTTCTCTGTACTATTTGTACTAGCTTATTTTCTCAGTTAATACAATTTCCCTTTTCTGTTGTGTCCATTCTGTTCTTGGGTTGTGTCCCCATCACTACTTGTAGGACAAGGGTATTCACATGAGTGTCTATCTCTTTAATGCAAGCACACATAGATTCAAAACTACATATATCATTTGTTTCTATTTTATCATACAAGGAGTGAAATCTTGATATGTGGTTAGTAGAATAATCATAGTCTAATGCATTGGATGTGGAAGCTCAATTTACATTGTTCATATTGTTGTTATTGTTATTGTTGTGTCAAGAAATGGCTTTTGAAATATCTTTAGTTTAGCATTTTTAGAGGGTGGTCCCCCTTCTACCTCAATTTCTCCATCATCAACAAGATTTTGAATGAAGACCTTAAGTTTCATACACTTGTTTGTGTCATATCCTTTGATGTGATGGTATTTTCAATATTCATTTTTCCTATACCATTTTGATTTGGGTTGGTTTTCATCACAGGGCCATGTATTGGGAAACAACATCAAATTGTGATCCACTAGTTTTTAGAATATGGCATCCAAGAGTTCACGAAAGTTAGTGAACTTCCTATTTCAATCATAGTCATAGTTGTAATTGTTATTGGTATTATTGTTGTTGTGAGGAAAAATTATGTTTGATTACGAGATTTTTGGTTGTTTTTATTATTGTTTTGATTATGATTGTCATGGTTTGAATTGTTGTTGTTTTGGTTACGATAGCCGTTGTTGATATTTCCACCTTGGAGGTTTTGTACACTTTTAAGATGAGTGACACCATAGTGGGTAACACCTTTGCTTTTGGACCAAAATTTGGGTTTTTTGTTGTTGTTCATATCATGGTTTGAGGATGAAGAGCTATAATGTTTAATGGAACCCTTGTCTAGGAATCCATTTTCAATGCCCTTTCCTTTCTTGACTAAGGTGCCAAATTCTTCAAGACTAGCCATCTTCATGTGGAAAGACATCTCTAGTATTAAATTTTTGATAAATATATCCACAAGGTGGGAATCCTCAATTTTGTATGGCATGCAATTAGCAAGATGGCTCCACCATTGTAGAAAAATGGTAAATGTTTTACCATTTCATTGTTTCATGTTGCACAAATCACTTAATGAGGAATGATGTTCAATGTTGTAAGAGTATCATGCTAAAAATTTTCTCGTTAAATCATTGAAGTAATGGAACCCTTGGGTAAGTTCATTAGCCACTCAAGTGCGGGGCCCCTAAGACTTTATGTGAAGAGCCTCTTAAGATAATCCTCACTATAGGCTACTTCTTGTCATAAGATGGAAAATTCCTTGAGATGTGTGACAAGACATGTTTCTCCCATGTATTTGTCAAATTTAGGAATCTCAAAGTTTGTTGGAAATGGTATCATGTTAATATATCTATCAAATGGAAAGGGGAAATTTTCCTCAAAAGAGAAATCCTTCACCCCTTTGTTGCTCATGGTATGAACCAAATTTCAAAGTTCATGCAACTGTTGGGCTAGATCTTGGTTTGGTTGCATTTGTGATTGTTGGGAATTAATAAACCCACCTCCCAAGTTGTATGGAGTCCCAAACATATTATGAGGTGGTGGAAGTGTTCCACTTTGGCCAATGTATTGATATGCATTTGTTAGAATTGGCACAGATGTTTTCATCATATTTGTTGGCATTTTTAAATAAGAGGAATATATCAGTTGTGTTGGAATTGTCGTCTATTGTGTAGATACTTGCCTAATGTTTAAGCATCCTATAGTTGGACCTATCAAGGTTGACTGTGGAATGTTAGCATGTATAGTAGTGTTTAGCATAACACTAATGAATTATTGAATATGTTCTGCACTTAATTGGAACATAGGTTGTGTTAAAACACTTGATGTAGGTATGGAACGAGTTCTCACCATAGGTTCTTTTCCCTTGTCAGATGTTTGAGCTATGTGTAAAGTTGGAAACACAGGAGCACCATCCTTGGTAATTTGTCTAAATAAAGTGCTCTCATCAAAGCTCATAGGGACATTAACACCATCTTTAACCAAGTTTAGGAAGATCTTCATCCTGTTTTCCCTAATGGATTTTTCCAACATTTCTAAGTTGTATGGATCTGTAAGAAATGTTTCAACATCACTAGGGATATTGTTGTTGCCGATATGATCTTCATCTTGGTATACTTCTTTATCATCATGTGAATTACTTCCTAGAGTTGTGTTGCAAAAATGATTCTTTGGTTCTTGTGCGAGTGTTGAGCTAAGCATACCAAAGTTTGTGCTAGGGGGAAATGTACTCCCAATGAGGTTTATCATGGAGGAAAAGGATTTTCCATCTCTTTCTGTCTTAATTATTCCAAAAAATGAGACATGGTATTAAATGTGAATCTGTTGGATTATGTATGTAACATACAATTATGACCAAACCAATGTGTGGCAAATTGTGGAAAAAAGGGAAGAAAGTGTGGGAGAGCAACTAAACCTTATATGATAAAAGGGCGAACAACCTAAATATTAAAAAAAGACCTTGTTGAATTGGAAAACCAAGTGTGATATAGGATAAAACTATCTTTCTCCTACCAAAGATGGACAAGTGATCTTTAGGCAAGATAGGACACCAAACTGATTACCCACTATTTGGAGATGGACTTGTGATCCCAAATGAGTGAGTGTAACTATGATAAATGTTTGCTTATGGATAAAGGTCTAGTGTTGTAATCTCAAAATTTTTGTAACTAAGGGGTAAAAGCACAAATCTGTGTCATCCTTTTGTAAAGGAAATGGCTAACAAAAGTATAGTTATTCACCTTCAATGATATAAAATTGGTATTATTGTTTTAAATTTGAAAATGAAGTAAACTAATGAAATGTTTAGAAATGAATGGATTATAAGATTATAAATTTTAATGATTATTTGGAATAAGAATTGATATATTTTCCTAATTTTTATTGATAATTTTTTAGCTGTTGAAAAATACAAAAAAATTAGAGGTCTAGTTCCCACCACAAAACTAGATGGAAATAAACTTATTTCCCTTTGATCTTGGACTATTTTATAGATAACAATATATCTAGAACAATAAAAAATAAACATTAGCTTTAGACCTATATTTTCTCTTTTATAATGATTCAAATTTCAACTCACTTAAAATCAATAGTTTTCATCTCCCACCACATTTTTCAAAAAAAATTTATTCTAACTAGGAGAAAAATTATACATTCTTAAAGAGGAATCTCTCCTCTAGAATGCTATATAATTTTATTTTATTTTGATATGATTTAATGATTTTTCTTTCTCAAAATTGACATCTTTCTAAGTTTTAAAATACATGCTTGTAGAATTTTTTATTTACAATATACTATATCTAATTAAAACACTATAAACTCTATATGTGAATATTCTTGACTCTAAGCTCTGTAAAATTTTGTTTATATGTTATTTAAAAAAATCATAAAAAATAGTAAGAGTTATTGAAATGCCACTTTTCTAAAATAATTGTATTTCTTTAGTAATTAGATACAAACTAGTACAAAACATGCCTTTAATAGATATTTCCAATTGGAAAAGTGTGAGACCATATATCACTTAGCTAGAATGAATTTATCTAGATCATATGTTTGGAGAAATTCATTTTTTAGATACAAATACTCAAATTTAGTCATTCTAATAAGTTAGCCTAAAAGGTGACACAACTTTGTACTTTTACCCTAAGATATTCTTATGCCCAAAAGATTAAGGTTGAAATGATCAAGCTCTCTAGAGGAAATTTTGCAAATGGAAGACTAGAAATTTTGGAAATGGGTTGATGTAAAAAATGAGGGTGTTATGGTCACTATGCAGTTAACTCAATCTTCGCTCACTAGGAAAAAAATCCTAGGTTCACTCCAGGAAAAGCAGACCAATTTTGAAGATTACCATTGTATTTGATTCTATCATAATGATTTTATTCAACTTCTTCTTTCTTGATGTCTTTGAATTGTTTATCACCATGTGCTAGGTTTTTTCTTTTCTTGTAAGAAAATGGTTTGGACAATTTCACCTTTTTAGGTTTGATTTGACTTTGTCGATCATGACAGGAACAAAAAAAACCCAGTTTCAAGCACAAAATTTTACAAATAAGCTTGTGACTAAAAGACCCAATGACTTTCAAATGGTAGACCAAATATAAGAACTTTTGAAAAATAACCATAGGTCAAGAGGACCCACTTACAACTATTTCACTCACTAAAAGTTTAGCTTACCATTTCACTCATTTTTGAACTTGTTTGATGTTTGGGATTGGTTTTGGATGTTTAAACAATCAAGCACACTTAACACATCAACAATCCTAATAAGGTTGCCACTAGGATGTACAAAGATTATCTAGAGGGCATCCTTGATATACGCAAAGTATGTGAGACCCAAATCTATAGATGAAAGAAAATAGTGCCACACTGTCAGGGGCAAACGGTAACCCAAATCTTCACCTTCACTTTCCAAAGGTATAAAGTTCTTTGGGGCTTAGCCAAGAGTGATAAAAATTTCCTTCCAAGAGAGGTGTCTTTCGATTGAACCCCCAATTCTTATACTTTTCCAGAACACTAGAGTTGAGGTCATCCCAACGGGTGATGAAATCCCCAAGTAGGCCTCTTAAAAAATATAAATAAAACCACTTATTTCTTTTGCACTCAAGATCACTTGAAGACATGAGAGGAGAGAATATGTAAGTTACCTTGGGGTTTAAAAGACATTTGTTCTTTCCCAATGAAGCTTTAGATTTTGTAATCTACTCTTGAAGACACTCGTGTTTAAGTATGCATTGTTCTTTCCAACTTGACAATAGCATCAACATAATAGAAAAGTGAGAGTTTGTCAACATAAAGTAAATCGATCATCTTCAACCTAAGCAAAATTCTGAAAATAAACCAATTCCCTTAAGTCATTCAAGATTGAGTGAATTCATTTTAAGCACCAAATCCAAATATTTCATAGAAAGCTTAATTGAAGTTAGGCATTCAAGAGTGTATTTTCTATCTAAACATTCATTCCAATGAAAGCATGTCAATTTCCTTAAGGCACTCAAGATTGGGTTTGATTATTCTACACATGCATTCCAATAAAAACTTGTTCATCCATTAACGACATTCAAGAGTGTGTTTGGTCTTTAGATATTAATTGCAACATGTATTCCAAGGAAAGTGATTAATTCATACAAGTTAATTTTCCATTTAAATGTTACAAGTGATAAAAATCACTGCAAATTCCCCAAGTGATTAAAATCACTATAAAGTCTTTAAGTGATTAAAATCACTACAAATTTTTAAGTGATCAAAGTCACTAAAAATATCCAAAATTTTTTTTGTTGCAATGAAAACTTGATTACAAATCCCTGTCAATCAACTGAGAAATGAGTTAAGCATTTAAAAATATGAGTCAAACTGTCAAATTGCATAGATGATAGACACCAGGTGCAGATGCTAGAACTACATAGATGTTGAAATACGTAGACAATAGAACTACAATAACACTAAAACATGTAGACAACATAATTTAGAGATGTATGGTTTCTTTTTACTGATAGTTGACAGTTATAGATGATAGAATAACATCACAGATGCCAAAATATGTAGACAAAAAAATACCAAGATTCAAAGATGATAGTCAACAAATATTATAAATTTTCAGTCACCGCAATGGAAATGAAAAACTAGGTAAACTATAGAGATGAAAGTATACAAATATCACTAGTTTTTTGGCTGCCCACAATGCAGATGATAAACTAGGAAAACTCTAGAGATGATAGTATACAAATATTACTTATTTTTAGCCACCCACAATATAGACAATACAATAGGTCTAATAATGCAAGCGACAATATGAATGACAGAGAAAACAAAATAGTTGGTTTGTGGTATGAAGTAGTTTTTTAATAAGTTATAGGTGGAAATGCTAAAGAAAAAAGACGCGGATCTATGGAGATGATAAAGTGTCTTTGCAGATGACACTGTATCCTAATGGAGATGACAATGCACAATTTCTACAAAAAAAAAAAAAAAAAAATTTTCAATTTTGAATATGAAAAGGGGACATGGGTCCAACAGGGTGTGCCAAAATGTATACAAGAAATCCTAACCCGTTAGGAGCACACATAAACAAGAAAACATTAGTAGCATGTGCATATCAAAGATTCAAATAAGATTGGAAAACTACTAATTCTACTTGATTTTTAAAACTATGCAGTTGAAATTTTAGAGTCCTCATGCAACCTTAAAGAAAATCAATAAGGGTGCCCATAAGAGGCTTTGTTGGTGTCCTAAAGTTGGAGGGATGTGGATATGCTCTCCCAAACACAACTATTGATTGAATCCCAATATAAATAAATATGAAATAATGAATATGAAACTATGCTAAGAGGAATGAAGAACACTTCAAGCAATGGCTATGGAAGAAACCATGTTTGTAATCACTCAAAGAACGTGAAGATGGATGCAAATAATCAAACTAGCAATGTAAATCTAGAATGAGAATGCAATATTAAGACTAGAATGCAAATAACTACCAAAGGTTAGTTCTAAGCATAAAAACTCTCTAAAAGCTCTAAAGCTAAACTAGAATGATAACTATGCAAATGAGGGAGATGCAAAAATGCTTAAGACAAGGGCTCTATTTATAGGTTTGAGATAGGCCTTAGGGAGGTGGTATCTATGTGGCATCCACATAGGTGCCACAAGGGAGACACATGAGCTAAAGGACAAGCCATGCAAAAGTAAAAAAGATCCTTTATGGTTGAGAGGCTCAAGGTGTGCTTACACATGTGTGAGAAACCTTGGGGGAAGGAGTGGGGGGACAAAGGTGTAAGAGGTGTAAATGAAGTGGAAGCTTTATTGGATCATGAGCCTCTCACACATGTGTGAGCAAACACTTAGGAGCTAAAATGTGATTAGAAAGGTGTTTAGGATAATAAAGTGGGACTAAGTAGTGGGTAGGCTTATAAGGATGAGAGTGATGGGTATAGACTAGGTTTTAGGATGGGATTAGGATTAAATTAAATAAGATTTAATTTAATTATAGGATCAAAGAATTTAATGGAATGGAGGGAATCAAATAAATTAGAATTTAGTTTAAAAAGAATTTATGGAGCACTATGTATTAAATAAGTTTAATACATTAGAGGAGATGCATTTAAATTAAATTTAAATACATTAGGAAAATGAACTTATTTAATTAAATAAGTACAAAAATATGACAAAATATAATTAATTAATAAATAATTAACTATAATGTCAAAGGAAGTATTAAATAAATTAATATGATTTTAAGCATCTACACCACCTTGAGTCTACACTCTTCAAGTGACATCTACTATTTTTTTCCCTTGGTCTTTGTGTCTCTTCCCTTCTAGGCATGCCAAAAAAATAGATGATATCTTAGAGAAGTGGATATTTATCTCTAAGGGATATTCTCTTCATATCTTGAGAAACAATGCAGGCTTCTTGCAAAATAGATTCTCCTCTCTTGGGGATGAGGATGACATGGAAAACATTTTATCATGATTTTTTATATCCTAGAATGTTTGAGGTGTGACCAATCTTTATAGGAAGTATTATATTCAAGATGATAAAAAAAGGATTGGTGCCCTAGATGTTCTTTGTCTCTAAGAGGCTAAAATTATTGGTTCCATCATATATTGTAAAATAACCTTATTTCTTCTCCTTATCATGAAGTTAGTTAAGATAGATTTAGTACTCTTATTTCCCTTCATTGGATTCTTTTGTTATTGATCAAGGTTTTGAACCCATTAAAAGAATTGTATAGATTTTGATATCAATAAAAAATCATTCTTTTTGGGTATTTAATGTTTATTCTCACAATGATATTGTTGAAAGATCACATCTATATCATTGGATTGTAGATTACCTACAACCAAAAACTTCCTTCATGTGTGGGAATTGAAATATGGTTGAGGTGGCTTTAGATAAGGATGTGATTTTATATTTTTAATGGACAATTGGATAGAGAGATAGAGAGAGGTGTCTGGTAGTACATGTTTAATAAACTGGGTATTTTGAATCCCAATGTCAATCATCACCATCCTAGTGGAGTTTAGCACACTTGGTCTAAGTTTAGAGTTGGTTGTAGTAGGATTTTTAAGAGGCTTGACCATGCCATGATTACAATGCAGTCTTTCTTTTATTTTTCTAAGGATTAAGAATTTCATAACATTCCTTTGGCCGATGTGATATTGTTAGATTATTTTTGTATTGAATGGAAAAAAATGTAAGAGTAGTTTGTCCAAAATGTAGTTCTAACTCAACACATCACTCTTGAATTATCAACCCAAAATGGTCCATATTCAACATGTTTCAAATTTGGAACTGGACCTCATTATCATACATGATGGGTTTAATGGTGCAGTGACACCATATCCCACACAATAAGATTTCTTTGCATTTATGGTAGAAAAATCTCCATATATCAGAAGAATTCCTATGATAAAACTACCAAATATCTTTATGATAACATTGAAGCCTTGGTTATACATCCTTTTGATATAAATTTGTAAGTTTTATTTTACTAGATTTGACACCAAAATAAAGTTGTTGATAATTAATTATCTGTGGAAGCTTAGAGTAAAGCTCACCTTCACTAGATTTAGGTGGGAGATCAAGCTTCTAAAGAATCAATTTTTGATTTTAGATATCATCATACATTGGTTGGGATCAAGAATATTAAGGAAGTCCAAGTTGTAATCTTTGAGCTCCCTAATATTCTTCAAGATTTTTTCTAGCACTATGATAAATATTTCACGGTATTGGGATGTTTTCTTGTCATGGATAAAGTGTTGAAGGATTGCATTACTATGGTGCCTAATATGCTTAATATGGAAAAAAAATAACTTCATTGATCAAATGATAACCATTGATGATCTCAAGAAGGTTGATGCGAATGCCCCTAGTGTGATATCTTTTCTTGTGAATTTTACAAATACCTTTGACATTAAATTATTCTTGACCTTCATATGTTCTATCTATAGACCTTTCCTTCCAAATCTTTGGGAGAAATCATAAATATAGGAAACATTAAGTTCATTCCCAACTTAGGAGACCCTAAAGACATTTTCTATTTGGAGGGTTATAAATTTTCTCAACATCTCTTATAAGATCATTTCCAAAGAATTTTCTCTAAAGATTCATCACATCCTACCTTTGGTGATTTTCCCTCAATAGATGGGTTTCATTAAATCTAGATACATATTGGATAACATTAGTTTTATTTATGAAGGTATGGAATGGGCTAGGAGATTCAAACAATCCACAACATTTTTAAAATTATTTTGAAAAAAATTATGACCACATTGAATGGCCTTTCATTGTTTCTATGCTTCTATATTTAGGATTTGGTCCTTAATTTCTCTAGTCTATCCATATGTTATTTTGGGATTCTTCTCCTTGCATCACCATTAATAGCCATTAGTATGCAGATTTTGGCCTTTTTCATCCCATCCTCTTGGGATTTGTTTTTTCCCTAATTATGTATGTCCTTGTTACTGAAGACTTCAACTATTTAATAGCTAATGTAATATCTTCTAGCCCTATCAGAGGAATTTCCTTGCCAGAGTCACCTACTCAACGTATCAATAGTCATTTTTTCCATGACTACTTTCTCACTCTTATTATAGAAGATGATAATAGAAAATTTATTCTCTACTACCTTGATACTTTCTATCTTTTTTTTTATTCTTCCATTCAATGACACAAGACATTATGATACATTCCATCTTTTCTTCAAACATCCTCTTGGATTCTTCAGTATGGATGGAAGGAGATTCAACACAAGGATATTTTTCACTTTCTAGACATCCCTTTTGGCTTCCAAAATTTTCTTGTAGATCTTTTTAATGTTGTTCTTTCCATGGTAGTGAAAAAATTAGAATATTGGATAAGTAAACCTATTTCTTTAGCTAGGAAATATTTAGATATTCTCTACTATGTTGGATGCTACCCATTTTTATTATTCTTCATGTTGGGATCCTTCCAGAGCCTCTTATATGATTTTGGAAGACCTCCTCATATATTTCCTTATGGCCCTCTAGGTTTGAGCATCATGGGTTGTATAGGGTTTCTTAAATTTCTTATTGTCTTCCCAAGAAATTTGATGGTCTTGAAATGTTATCCACCTATAAATAGGGGAAGTGGAAATATAGGACATGAGAAGTTTAGAGATCAAACAAGAAAATTCTAGAGATCAAATATGAGAAGTTCATAGACCAAATAGGAGAAGTTTAGAGGATATAAATAAAATGAAGATAGAAGGAGAATATCAATATTAGTGAGAGATAGAATGGTGAGTATGAACTTGTGGGGAGTACAAAGCTTAGTGATCTCAAAGGTATTTCCATGAATTCCAAAGTAGGAGAGTTTTGGAATTGGGAGACTATTAGGAGAAAATTGGCATTACCTATTTGAGATTACATTGAGAGATATGGTAGAGATTATTCTCAAAATTACTAAGGGAATGGATGATTATATGGTTTTCATTTATAGTACTCTATAGTATCCATAAAAAATCATATGGTTATCCATAGCATTATTGGTGAGAACTAAGCTAGCACACCACAACATGTCAATTAGTAAAGGCACATGATGATCAATAAAGGAAGGACACCTGCAACAATCAGTTATCACTAAGTGAAAAATAATGACTATAAGAAATTATTTAGAGGATTTCCAATTGGTCAAGGAAGAATTCAAATCTAGAAATGTGATCACTTTGGATAGTGTGAATCTACAAAGTAAAGGATAATTAGTTGAATCATTAGATTCATAAAAAAGAGAGAAAAAGAGAGCATAGTGCAATAGTTAGCATCAAGATCAATGGTGGGCCTCCAAAAGGCCATTGTTTTGAGATCCTTTTAATCTTGCTTTTAGAAAGTTATCTTCCAGAAGTAGTTATGAGTCTATAGTTTTAAGTAACTGAACTTATGTTTTTATAAATATTTTATCTATATATTAAGACATGAAGTTGAAGTATGGATAGTTTAGATATGCTATATTTTCTTGAATCTATGGACTTCTATGGTATAATGAAGGAATGTTACATGCTGATAAAAGTTTCCTCATCCATGCTATGTTCTGGGTAGATTTCTTCTTGTAGCCATAGGATTTGTAAAGAGTGATAGTTTGAACATTACACCATTTTCTAACATTGATGATGAAATGAATATATGTGCGTGGAATTTTTATGCATGCAATTTTTTGTAGGTACTTGTTGCATATATTCAAAGTCAACACCTTAGTGCTAAGTCAAAGCTGACTAGATTATTGAACCATTGCAAATGAGAAATTTATTGTATGTTTTCTATTATGGAAGTGCACAAATATAGCTCCCTCAACCTGCTATATTCTTAGAGGATTTAATTGAGGTTAATGATATTTTTGTTGCAAACTTTATGAATCTATAATTGATCCTCATTGATGGAGTGATCATAGAGTTAGGAAGTTGTTGTAGTTTCCTTTTAAATAATGTCTATTGTAGCTATAAGAAGAAGTTTTTGGAAGAAAGATAGAATAAATTGATTTTCATAACAATGTTGGGCGATCTTATTTTTAACCATATGCAATATCTTACCATGAATGAATAGAATACAAAGTTCAAGTTTACATCTTCTATCTTGATTATCTTTTCTATTCACTCATTCAAGGGGGCCCCACTTGGTGAGTGAACTAGTTTGTTAGAATAGATTTCATTTCCTTGTTTCTTTCTTCACAAGGTATAATTTTTTTGTGCCTTCAACTATTTATAATAGAATTAGTGAACTGTTCTCACAACATAGGTGCATGGATAGGTTTACTATTTGTAGCATTACTTTAAGCTCTAAGTTAAGATGTTGTTTCAATTTCTATCTTAAGTCTCCTTCAAAATTTCCTTTGTTTTAGTTGTAATGACTTAAAGAAGAATTAGAGTATATACTTCACAACCACCCTCTCAAGCTTATGCTCCTAGATTGAAAAAATAAAATTAAGTTCGTATGCTATTTTAGGAAAAAAATGATTCTTTCTAATCATGGAGTCATTGTGAAAGGATTTCTAATCCTTTGTTACTAAGGTATTAAGCTGACTAGCCATTTTTAGCATCATTGCCAGGGAAGGTGTCAATATAATTCAATCCTAAAGTCACTATGTTAGCTTATATTTCACATGTTTTTGCATGCATAGAAGAAAAGACCTCCTTAGGAGATTTCATCCCCATAATATTTAGGAAGAATTATTTTATCATAAATCTAGAGAACCTCATAGTGAGAATGAAGAAGAACCTTTTGAAAATATATTCATTGTTGCTCAAGAATGAATATCGTCATCCTCTGAAGAATCCTTGTATTTGAACAATATTTTTGCTGAGCCTATATACTAAGATAATCCACTTTCCCTTGTTATCTATCAACCACCACCGCTAGTATCTCCTCTAGGAATGGCTCATCCTTAGCCTCAACTTAATTTCCTTTTTCAATCCCTCCTCAACAAGGTAACTATAACTTGAAGAACATAAATATTGCTACACTTCCCATGTTTTATGGCCTAATTACTAAAGACCTAAAACCTTTCTCTTTGAGTTTGACATACTTTCTATAAGTTATAACTATATAACTGATGCCCATAAATTGAAGTTTTTTTCTTCTACCCTAAAAGAAGTCGCTTTAAGATGGTTCATGGGGTTGGGTGATAATGCTATAGTAGATTGACTTGCAATGAGTAACTTGGTATAAAGAATATTGCAGGGGTCAAGATTTAAAAGAGGATGAAATTTTCAAATTGTCCCAAAAGGATGATGAAAACTTGGAAGATTATGTTTCTTGGTTCATGTTCAACCTAAAGCATAATACACCACATCATTTGAATGAGGAATCAAAGAAACATCTTTTTCTGAGAGGCATGAATGATGGAAGCATTGAAGCTCTAGATCTTATGGCAGGAGGAGATATGACTCAAAAAAATAGATTGATACACAAAATATATCTCTAAATTATTCTAGAGCCACTGTTAAGAAAGGTAGGGGACTTAGAGATCTACCACTTAAGTCCAATGGTAGTTCAAGAGTATCAAAGATGGAATTATCTAATTTGCTATTAGATTTTAAGAAAGACATCATTAATGATGCAACCACTCAGCTGGACATCATGTAGGAAAGAATGATTAAAGATGAAACTAATACCATGTTGACTAAATACTGTCCACATTGTAGGGAAAAGAAAAGGCATTGTAGATGTAAGTTTGTTGCAAGTTTGGAGACACAATTAATGCCTACTAAGTTCAAAGCCATTGATGAACATGGATAGGTTCTTTATGTCACTCAAAGAAGGCCATGGGCTCAAAGAAAAGGTATGCCACAAGATCCTCTTCAAAGTTATAATAATAACAATCAATCAAAAAATTCTCAAAATATTGGTTTTAGTGGGAATAATAATTGGCAACAACAACAACATGGTTGGTAACAAACTAGCATGGTTGGAAACAACCTTAAGAAGGTTGATAGCAAGCTCAAAATTAGAATATCCAACCTATTCAGCAAACCCTATTGCCACCATCTTAGCAGTAACCTTTGATGCCTCCTCCTGTAGCCACTAGTACTCCTCCCAAGTAGACCCAACTACTAGTTCAACCTCTTCCTAATCCAAACAATACCAAATAGCAAGATCAACAATAAAGCTATGCTATCTCCTTGAATGATATTCACTTAAGGTTAGACACCACTCTTCTTTCACCCCAAAATCCTATAATAACTCAAGTTGAAGATTCTCCAATTGAGCAAATATATGAGTCAAATCAAAAGACCTATCCTATATCCAAAGAACCTCCATTCCCCCTTAGGTTGATGGAACAAAGTCAGCCTGTAGAAAACCATGTAGTCATTGATTTTCTTAATCAACTAAAGAAAATGATAGTGAAAATACCATTACTGGATGCTATCAAGGAAGTCCCTGCCTATACTAAAGCTGTGATATTTCTATCAAGATTTAACTATGTGATTTTGAATCAAATCATTGACCTATGTTTCATGAGTAGTGATTCAACATGCATCCATATCTCATGAGAATGAATGGAACACTTACCACTCATTAGATCTACGTGATTCTCATAGGGGAGAAGCATTGGGACTTCTTGAGAGGTCACCCATCCTAGTACTACTCCAACCTAAGTGCACTTAAGGGAGCATGTATTAAAAAGCTAAGAAGGAAGAATAAAGATTTGAAAACCATTCATGTCTTAGGATAGTTATCTAATTTAATGCTAAAGAAATTAACTATACCTAAATATTTTGGCCTTGGGAGTCTTATAGTTATAGTCACTATCCATGGGATCCAAATTCAAAATCCTTTAGTTGACTTAGGAGCATCTATAAATATCACGAAAAAGGAGGTATTGTATTGACTGCATGTATCATTGGCCTCAAAGAGACACCCACCATACTTCAGCTTGCTGATAGCTCTACTATAAAGGTAGATGGGATGATAGAAGATGTCATAGTAACCTTAAAGTCTTGTGAGTATTCAGTTGATTTTGTTGTCCTCTCCCCAAAGGCTTATATGGGATGATATCCTTTAATTTTAGGATGACTGTGGTTGGCCACTACATATTCTTACATAGCTTACCAATCTTGAAATATGATGTAGGAGCATCCTGAGTGTAAGGGCAATCTTGCATCACCCAAAAATATTTTATTTTTAGTCTTTTTCTATTTTAATAAGGACTAGTAGATGTGGTTACTATTGAGGGAACTTACTATTTTTAGTAAGGTTTTCATATGAGATTGAAGTGTTCTCATTTTCTAGAAGAAGGTTCATTTTAGAGTTGTAAGCCTACCATAAAAATCTCATTGCTCAAGCATAAGTATCAGAGAAGTTATTACTAATTTGCAATGAAAAAATTTGCAAAAAAATATTTAGGTTCACCTTTGGAGGCCTTAGAACGGCTAGATGAGGTCCAAAAAATTGATGAAAGGGTGCTAGCAAAATTTTGAGCCTATATATTAGGAGCTAGTGTTTTTAAAAAGTGGTTATAATAGCCAATTGGAGCAATAGTTTGTGATTTATGGTCTTTCAAAGTTGGGCTACCTGAAATATCTAAAATAATTGTCAAAGATGTATTTGGCAAACTCTACATGTATTGTTAGGGTCTTTTGACCCTAGGTATTAAGTTTGAATGTCTAGAACCTTCCTAGGTGGCATAAAATTACCTATTTAAGAAAGGCCCAAACATTGTCTAGGACAACTCTAGGTGATAGTTTGTAGCTTGTCTTGCAAATTATTTTACTAAAGTACTTATGAATTCTACAATTCCACATTTGTGATGCAAATAAGAAGTTCTTATTTTGTTCTCACATTTTCTATTGTTTCTTTATTTCTATTATGAGTTTATAGTATTAAGGCGAGCACCCTGCATCAAGTGATATCAGAGCTAGAGTTCTTGAGTGTGTGGATAGATCATTGATTGTGAGGTAGTTCACACCAAGACCATATTTTTGGTTGAGCATGTAGATAGATCATAGATTGTGAGGTAGTTTTCACTAGGGTTTTAGCGAAAGTACAAAAATGCCTCTGCAAAGAGAATGTGATAGAAGAGTTGAAGGTGTTACACCTAAGGATTTTTGAGCCCTCCAAAGGAAAATGCAAGCATTGGAAGAATAAATGATGGGGACACAACCCAAGAACAAAATGGACACAACAAAAAAGGGAAAATTATATTAACTAAGAAAATAAGCTAGTACAATAGTATAGGAAAATAAACTTCAAAACATGCCCTAAGGGCTTACAATAGCATAAATATAGAGATAATTTCTCCTTTCAGTACCTCCTCTCAAACTCCACTCCGAACTACTTTTTACAATGCCAAAAATCTTCTTAAATAGACCCCAGAGGGTTCAAGACTAGGAGTACATTCTAGAAAGTTCTAGTAGGCATCCACCGACCAAATAGAAGGTTCTAAAATCTGCATTAGAAGTCGGCGCAAATCTAGAAGAATCCAAAAATGGTAATCGAACTTTTGGGAGGCATAACTTTTGAACTGTAGCTCCGATTGATGAATCGTTTACATTTTCGGAAAGCTCTCAAAGTTCTCTATATCCCTATGGAAAGGTTTTCTCATCCCCCATTTTTTGGCCCTTTTTGAGGTCATTTAATGCCCCTAACTTGACTTTGAAGCATTCTTAGGATGTCTCCAAAACTCAAAAAATTGCAATAACTTTCAAACCGTGGGGCTTTTTGACTTGATTCTTTTCCTAGAATGTTCTAAATCACAATTACATTCATCTGGCCAATTCACACCTTCTAGTTTACCAAAATGATGGCCCAATTACATGCTCTTATTTTTTTGGGATTTTCTAACACACTAATAGTGGAACTGTGAGAGTTGGAACCTTTATTTGGCCCAAATGGGTATCCAAAAATGAAAACACATGAAACAGAAACTAAGTCTAAGTACATTTTTTTTGGGTGACACAGGATTGCCCTTATACCTCTGGATGCTCCTGCATTAGACACCCAGGGTAGATTGAAAATTGACCTTGTCACTTTATGAATGGTAGAGGAAATCCCAAATGGGAAACCTCAGCTACTAAAATCCAAGTTGAGTCCTCGATTGGCCATCCTTTCCACTTCACCAAATACTCTTCATACTGCTTATTTTTGGTACTCCTACCCACACGATGATCTAGAATGTCTTCTATCTCCTCCTTCTTAGAAGCAGGAATTGGACATGGCTCTAACACCAGCTCCTCATCTGCACCATCATCATGATACTTTGTTAAATCTGCAATGTTGAAAATGGGAGAAATGTGAATACCATCTAGCAGCTCCACTTCATATGCATTTCCTGAGTCATGTTTCTTCAAAATTTTGCAGGGGCCAAATTTCTTCATTTTCAGCTTGTTGTAAGTACCAGCTAGAAATATTTCTTTTTGTAAGTGCACATGACTAAATCTCCTACTTGGAATTCCTTATGTCTTCTCCCTTGATCAGACCTAGCTTTATACTCTTGATTCATCTTGGTAATGTGTACTTGAACCTCCTCATGTAGACGCTTGATATGTTCAGCAAATTCCTCAGCTTCAACACTTGTCCTCTACCCTTGTTATATCTTCCTCAACTTTGGTGCAGTCCTTGGGCTATTCCCATATACAATTTGGAATGGCAATTTTCCAGTACTCCTATTTATAGAGTTATTGTAAGCAAACTCTGCCTGTGGTGGAATCAAATCCCATCCCTTGGGTTTATCCCCAACTAAACATCTTAGCAAATTGCCTAGACTTCTATTTACCACTTCTGTTTGGCCATCAGTTTGTGGGTGATGCATGGAACTGAATTTCAAGTCGGTTCTTAACTTTTTCCACAATGTCCTCCAGAAATACCCCACAAATTTAGTATCTTTATCAGAAACTATGCTCCTTGGAAGACCATGTAGTCTTACCACCTCTTTGAAAAACAAGTCTGCAATATGGACAACATTATGAGTTTTGTGGCATGGAATGAAATGTGCCATTTTGGAGAACCTATCAACCACCACAAATACTGAGTCATTACCCCTTTGTGTCCTTGGCAATCCAAGAACAAAGTCCATACTTATGTCCTCCCATGGCCTTGATGGAACAGGCAATGGCTGATATAGGCCAGTATTGTGACTAAACCCCTTGGCAACTTGACAAACCTAGAAACTCTGTACAAACTTCTTCACATCCTATGAAATTTGAGGCCAAAAATAATGTTCTCTAAGAATGACAATGGTCTTATCTCGACCAAAATGTCTTGCCATCCCTCCATTGTATTTCTCCTTAATCAGATTTTCCCTCATGGAACTCCTTGGAATGCACAATTGACTACCCTTGAACAACATGCCATCTTGAATCAAATAGTCTAACCACTTGGTTCTATCTACAGCAATAGGTTCTTTACAAGATTTCCATGCTTCAGCAAAATCAAGATCCTCGGGGTACAAATTCTTGAGTTCATCAAACCCAACTACTTCAACCTACATTACTTCTTGGCTTAATACAACCCCAATAGCGCTGCCATTGGCATCACAATCCACCTGGAAAACCTTTCTAAAATCTGGAAGTGCCAACATAGGTTGTTCTAATACCTTCTTCTTCAGCAATTCAAAACTTCTTGCAGCTGCTGTAGTCCATTTGAACTCTTTTCTATCCCCTCTTATTGTATCAGTTAGGGGTGCACATATGCCACTGAAATTCTTAATAAACTCCCTGTAAAAACTAAACAGACCCAGTAGCAGACCTTAGAGTAGGCCATTCCAAGATGGCTTTTACCTTCTCTGGATCCATTTTGAGACCTTCAGGTGATATAACAAACCCCAAATAGACTAACTCCCTTTTTGCAAAGATACACTTCTTCAGATTAATTAACAGTTTCTCTTCCGTTAGCCTTTCAAGGACACTATGAATATGCAGTAAATGTTCTTCCAAAATCTTGCTGAAAATTAAAATATCATCCAAATAGACAATAACAAATTTTCCCAAGAACTTCTTAAGTACCTCATTGATGAGCTGCATGAAGGTGCTTGGGGCATTCATCAATCCAAAGGGCATGACTAACCACTCATAAAGACCCTCCTTGGTCTTGAAGGATTTTTTCCACTTGTCTCCTTCTCGAATCCGTATCTGGTGATAACCACTCTTCATATCTATCTTTTTGAAGTACTGAGCTCCACTCAAGCAGTCCATAAGATCATCCATCCTTGGCAAAGGAAATCAGTACTTGATGGTTATCCTATTTATAGCTCAAGAATCTGTACACATCCTCCACTCTCCATCATTCTTTGGTGCGAGTCTGTAGGTACTGCACATGGACTCAAGCTCTCTCAAATCAAGCCCTTCCTCAACAGCTCCTGAACCTATCTATTTAGCTCCTCTGTTTCAGTAAGAGTCATCCTGTGAGCAGCCTTGTTAGGAAAACTAGCTCTTAGAATCAAATCTATCTGATGACTGATTTGCCTTACTGGTGGCAATCCATCTAGAACATTATCAGAGATAATATCTCCAAACTCCCCTAGTAAATCTGAAACTTCAAGTGGTATTTCACTACTACCTTCTTATCTTTCCTAGGAATCAAAGCATAGCACATATGCTGATGTTTCATACCATCTAAAAACTTCCTTTCATCAACAAGAAAAATCCTAGCACTCCTACATACCTTTTCACCTTCCTTTTTCATGGGCTTCAATTTGTGGCAAACTCCATCCTTTTTTAGAGAGTATGTGTTTGCATGTCCATCATGTACTGTATGTCTATCAAACTGCCATGGTCTACCCAACAATAGATGGCAAACATCCATCAAAATAACATCACAGAGAACTTCATCATGGTAACTTCCAATTTTGAATTTTACTAAACATTGTTCACTTACCAGGACCTTATGATCATCTTTTAACCAAGCAATCTGATAGGGCTAGGGATGTTTATCCCTCTTGAGCTTCAGCTTAGAGACCATCTTTTCTGATACCAAGTTATCAGTGCTACCACCATCAATGATCATGTCACAACATTTATCCTCACACTTGCATCTGGTACGAAAAAAAATCCTTCATTGTCCTAGTTCAATCTCACCACTTAGTAGGACTCTTTCATTTACCAAGGTCTCTCCTCTTTCTGCATCCTCTAAATGTGATGATTGTGCATCCTCATCCACATGAGAAACCATAGCTTGGCCCTCATCTCTCCTATATGTCCTTCCTTGTCATTGAGGGCATTCAAAGGCATGATGACCTTTTTCATTGCAATGGAAATAGGTACCATGGAAGCCTCCTCTTCCTTGTCCATGTCCTCTACCTCTTCCTCTCTGATTTCCAAAGTCTTGGCCATGGGAGTGGTTGAAACCCTCATTCCTCTAGTTCCTACTAGTACCCTCATCTTCATTTTTCTTTTGGGTTTCATTGCGGCCTCTAGATGACCTACTGCTTCTCCTTCCTCCTTGATTGTGGCCTCTTTGTCTTGCTTCAAACCTTTTATTCAGCTTCTCTTCAACTTGTAGGGAAAACTAGTATGCCTCTTCAACACTAGTCATTCTTACCAGACTTAATTCCTCTTGGATGCTAGGTCACAACCCACTGATATAATGAGCAACCTTCTCCTTATTTGCTTCTGCATGTCCCACTCTAATCAAGAGTCGGTAAAATTCCTCTGTATATTCTTGGACTGATCTTCCTGCTTGCTTTAACCCATGCATCTTCTTAAACAAATCAAGCTCATAGTCCACAAGAATGAAATGCTTCTTCAATTTGTCCAGCATGTGATCCCATCTTGTGATCTTCTCCTTTCCTCTTCTGTTTCTTTCCAATTGGACCTCTTGCCACTAGATTTTGGCATGGCCTTTCAATTTTTCCTTTGCAAACTTAACCCTATATGGGTCCCTGATATCCTCATACTCAAAGTATTCTTCTAGTTCATTGATCCAATCGATCAACTCATCTGGGTTCAGATTTCCTGAAAATACACCCACTTCAATTGTGGGTCTTTTCCCAAAATTAGTAATGGCCCTAAAAAGCCTTTCCTCTGCATGATTCAAAACTTCCCCATCAAATTCCCCTTCTGGTCCCATAACTTCTTCTTCATTGTCATCCTCATTGTCATCACCAACAGCAACATTTGCTCCTCTACGGAGCTCCTCTTGCAATGCCTGCACCTGCCTTTGGAGGGCTCTAACCTCCTCAAGATTAATAGCTCTGGTCCTTCCACCATGCTCTCTTCATGGAGGCATCTTCTAACTTGATCCCACAACCACATAGTCCTGGTGCAAACTGCCTCACAGTCGGCACTCTGTCTACACACTCAGGAAAAAACAGCTCTGATACCACTTGATGGGGACACAACCCAAGAACATAATGGACACAATAGAAAAAGGAAAATTATATTAACTGAGAAAATAAGCTATTACAATAGTACAGGAAAATAAACTTCAAAACAAGCCCTAAGGGCTTACAATAGCATAAATCTAGAGATAATTTCTCCTTTCAGTTCTCCTCTCAAACTCCACTCCGAACTGCTTTTTACAATGCCAAAAATCTGCTTAAATAGACCCCGGAGGGTTCAAGAGTAGGAGTAAATTCTAGAAAGTTCTAGTAGGCATCCACTAACCAAATAGAAGGTTCCAAAAGCTGCATTAGAAGTCAGCGCAAATCTAGAAGAATCCAGAAACGGTATCCGAACTTCCAGGAGGCATAACTTTTGAACCGTAGCTCCGATCAACGAACCGTTTACATTTTTGAAAAGCTCTCAAACCATGGGGGTTTTTGACCTGATTCTTTTTCTAGAATGTTCTAAATCACAGTTAAATTCATCTGGCAAATTCACACCTTCTAGTTTACCAAAATGATGGCCCAATTACATGCTCCTATTTTTTGAAGATTTTCTAACACACTGATAGTGGAACTGTGAGAGTTGGAACCTTTATTTGGCCCAAATGGGTATCCAAAAATGAAAACACATGAAACAGAAACTAAGTCTAAGTACATTTTTTTTGGGTGACACAGGATTGCCCTTATACCTCTGGATACTCCTGCATCAAAAAATGTGAAGAGGAATAAATCTTTGTGTATGAGATGAAAGTGAGGATGAGGACAAAGTAGAAGAAAATTCCAAAGAAGAGGCAATTCTAAATTTAGAGGAAGAGAGGCTTTCTAAGGCCATCTCCAAGACTGGAAAAAGACTAATTTTTGAAGTTCCCACATTTTTAGAAAATCTTAATCTAGAGGAGCTAATTGATTGGATCAATGAATTGGATGAGTACATTGAATATGAAGATATTGAAGATCTTGATAGGGTAAAGTTTGTGAAGGTAAAACTAAAGGGACATGAGAAGATTTGGTGGTAGGAGGTTTAGTTGGAGCAAAATAGAAAGGGAAAGGACAAAATGACTAGATGGGATTAGATGAAAGATAAACTAAAGAAACAATTCATTCATATGGATGATGAGCTTGATCTATTGAAGAAGATGCAAGGGTTGAAGCAAGCAGGAAAATCTGTTCAAGAGTATACCAAAGAGTTCTACCGAGTTCTCATCAGAATTGGCCATGCAAAAGTTGATAAGGAGAAAGTCACCATTTATCTTAATGGGTTAAGGTCTAGTATTCAGAATGAGTTGAGTCTTGTTTGAATGAGTAGTATTGAGGAGAAATTGAGAAAGAAGTTTGATAATAAGAAAAATGGAAGAGGTTGTGGTGGGAGATCTTATGGTGGTCATAATGATGATCAAAAGAAAAAGGATGAGGCTAGAAGTAGCAGTTAGAACTAGAGGGGAAAAAATTCCAATCGATTCCATGATCAAAATAATAGAGATCAAAGAGGAAGAGGTAGAGGACAAGGATCTGGAAGAGGAGGCTACCATGGGAAATGTTTTCACTGCAGAGAAGAAGGGCATAGAGTGTTTGAATGTACCCAATGCCAAGGAAGGACGTATCAAAGAATAGAAGACCATGCTAGAGTTCCATATGTTGATGAAGATGCTAGATCCTCACATTCTAAAGATGTTGAAAGAGAAATCCTAGTTAACTGGAGAGTCTTATTGAGTGGTGAGAATAAACCTAAACAAAGAAGGAACTTGTTTCATGCAAGGTGTAGATGTGAAGATAAGTTTTGTGATGTGATCATTGATAGCGGAATTACTAAAAATCTAGTGTTAGAAATGATGGTCACCAAGTTAAAGCTAAAGAGGCATAAAAACCCATGTCTATACTATATTACTTGGGTGCAAGATGACCACAAGGTCATGGTCAATGAGCAGTGCTCAGTGAAGTTGAAAATTTGAAGCTACTAGGATGAGGTACTATGTGATATCATACCTATGGACATTTGTCATATGTTGTTGGGTAGGCTGTGGTAGTTTGACAGGCATGCTATACATGATGGCCAAGAAAATACCTAAACTCTAACTAAGGATGGAGTGAAACATAAGTTGAAGCCATTAAAGGATAAAGAAGAAAAGGTATTAGTACTGCTAGAATATGTTTTGTTGATGGAAAAGAGTTTCTTAAAGGTATGAAACATGAGCATATGTTTTGTGCTATAATTCCTAAAGATAGTAAAGAAGAAGTAAAGAGCTACTTGAAAAAGTTGCAGATATGTTGGGAGAGTTTTCTAATATTGTATCAGACAATGTACCTGATGGATTTCCCCTAGTGAAGAAGATCAGTTAGTAGATGGATTTGGTTCTAGGAGCTAGTTTTCCAAATAAAGCAATGTACAAAATGACACCAACAAAAATTAAGAGTTGAACAAGAAAGTTCATGAGTTGTTGTAGAAGGGGTTGATTCGAGAGAGTTTGAGTCCATATGTTGTACCAATAGTATTAGCACTAAAGAAGAATGGAGAATGGAAGATGTACAGAGATTCTTGCACTATCAATAAGATCACAATAAAGTATAGATTTCCATTGCCAAGAATGGATGATATTATGGATTGTTTGAGGGGAGCTCAGTATTTCAAAAAGATAGATTTGAAGAGTGGGTACCGTCAAATTCATATTAGAGAAGGTG
Source organism: Cupressus sempervirens (assembly GCA_028749045.1). Taxonomy (NCBI): domain Eukaryota; kingdom Viridiplantae; phylum Streptophyta; class Pinopsida; order Cupressales; family Cupressaceae; genus Cupressus; species Cupressus sempervirens. The sequence continues at coordinate 889,509,232 of CM053792.1, read as the reverse complement.
ATGAGTGGAAGACTTCTTCCAAAACAAGGGAAGGACTATATGAGTGGTTAGTCATGCCTTTTGGGCTAACCAATGCATCGAGCACTTTCATGAGGCTCATGAATGAGGTACTGAAGGAGTTTCTAGGTAAGTTTCTCATTTTTTACCTAGATGATATATTGATCTTTAGTAAGACATTGGAGGAGCATTTGATTCATTTTTTCAAGGTGTTTGATAAGTTGAGGGAAGAAAAGTTGTTAGTAATCCTGAAGAAGTGCAATGTTGAAAAGAAAGTGTTGGTGTACCTAGGATTTGTAGTCTTAGGAGAAGGTCAAAAAATGGACCCAAAGGAAGTGAAGGCTATCCTTGAATGGCCTACTCCAAGGAGTGTGATAGAGGTAAGATATTTTCATGGATTGGCTATATTTTACAAAAAGTTCATAAGAAGTTTTAGTAGTATTTGTGGATCCTTGATTGAAACAATGAGAGGAGATAGGAAAGACTTTAAGTGGACTGTAGGAGCAAATAAGAGTTTTAATCTATTGAAACATAAAGTTACCGAGAAACCTATTTTAGCACTTTTTGATTTTAATAAGGTGTTCCAAGTAGACTTTGATGCTAGTGGTATTGCAATAGGAAATATTTTCAGTCAAGAAGGTAGACTTGTTGCTTATTTCAATGAGAAGTTGAATGATGCAAAAAGAAAATATTCTATTTTTTATTAGGAATTTTATGCTATAGTTCAAGAATTGAAGAAGTGGAGACACTATCTTCTTCCTAAGGAGTTTTTTTTGTATACTAATCATCAAGCTTTGCAATACTTGAATAGTCAAAGAAAATTAAACCAAAGACATTTAAAATGGGTTGATTTTTTGTAGAGTTATACATTTATTTTGAAACACAAGAGTGGGAAGTCTAACAAAGTTGTAGATGCTCTTAGTAGAAGATAAATTTTACTAACAAAAATGTAGATAGAGGTGGTTGGGTTCAACAAACTCAGTAATTTGTATCTAGATGATCTTGATTTTGGTGAAGCATGGAAGGCTTGTATAGAAGATTTTACACTTGATAGGACAAAGTGGTTGGATTTCATGATCCAAGATAATATGTTGTTTAAAGGAAGCTAGTTGTGCATTCCCATAAGTTCAATGAGAGAGAATCTCATTAAGGAAAAGCATAGTGGAGGATTGGCTAGACATTTTGGCAAAGATAAAACTATAGCTTTGGTTGCTAAAAATTACTATTGGCCATAATTGTAGCAAGATGTGATGAAGTTTGTGAAAAGTTGTAGAGTATGTCAGATTGTGAAAGGAGTGAAACTGAATACAAGGTTGTATCAACCATTACCTTTACCAAAGAAGCCATGGGAGGATGTCAACATGGATTTTATTCTTGGATTACTAAGGACAAAGTGTGGGCATGATTCTATTTTTGTGGTGGCTGACAAGTTTTCAAATATGATATATTTTATTCCTTGTAAGAAGAGTAGTGATGTTGTTCATGTAGTAGAGTTATTTTTGAGAGAAGTGGTGAGACTACATGGTCTGCCAAAGAGTATAGTTTTAGATTGTGGTACCAAATTTGTTGGGTATTTTTGGCATACATTATGGAAGAAGTTGAAGATAGATTTGAAGTTTAGCTCATCACATCATCCACAGACTAATGGAGAGATAGAAGCTATGAATTATAGTTTGGTAAACTTTTTGAGATGCTTGGTTAGAGATAAACCAAAAGGATGGGATATGATTTTACCATAGGCAAAATTTTCATATAATAATTATGTCAATAGTAGTACTGGTAAATCACCATTCCATATTGTATATGGAAGTAGTCCTAGAAATTCTTATGAATTGAGGCAGTTGGATAAAAGAGTGATAAGTAGTGTTGAAGCAAAAGATTTTTCTAAACATTTGAAGAACATCTATGAGGAGGTGAGGAAGCACATCATAAAGATGAATACGTAGTATAAGGCTAAGGTCGATGTGAAAAGGAGGTATAAAGAATTTCATATTGGAGATGAGGTCATGGTTCATTTGAGAAAGGAGCATTTTCTAGTGGGTACATATATTAAGTTGAAGATGAAAAAGTTTTGATCGTGTAAGATAGTGAAGAGGCATGATTCTTGAAATGCATATTAAGTGGAGTTGCCTACTAAATTGAATATTTCACCAGTACTTAATATTTTAAATTTGAGAGAGTGCTATGAAGGAGGTGATGGAGATGAAGTTGCAGAAATGTAGTGGAGTATTCTAGTAGCTAGTTTAGTTATAAAGGAGATTGAGGAGATACTGGATAGTCATGTTGGAGCAAAGGAGGAGGTTAACTGTCTTTGTTTTCCTTTGAACACCTAAGATGTGATGGGGTCACTTCTCAAATTACCTCGAGTGTCTGATGTAGGAGTATCCTGGGTGCAAGGGCAATCTTGCATCACCCAAAATTATTTTATTTTCAATCATTTCTATTTTAAAAAGGACTGGTAGATAGGGTGGTTACTATTTATGAGAACTTACTATTTTTAGTAAGTTTGTCATATGAACTCAGAATGTTCTTATTTTCTATAGGAAGGTTCATTTTAGAGTTGTAATCTTACCATAAAAATCTCATTTCTCAAGCATAAGTATCAAAGAAGTTATTGTGGATTTTTGGTGAAAACATTTGCATAAAAATCCTTAGGCTCACTATTGGAGGCCTTAGAGTGCCTAGATGAGGTTTGAAAGCTTGACAAAAGGGTGTTAGGATGATTTTGAGCCCATAGATCAAGAGTTGGCATTTCCAAAAAGTGGTTATAATAACCAATTGGAGCAACTGTTTGTGAGTTATGGCCTTTCAAAGTTGGGCTACCCAAAATATCTAAACTAATTGTCAAAGATGTATTTGGCTGACTCTATATGTATTGTTAGGGTTTTTCGGCCTTAGGTATTAAGTTTCAATGTATGGAACCTTCTTGGGTGGCATAAAATTACCTATTTAAGAAAGAACCAAACATTGTCTAAGACATCTTTGGGTGATAGTTCACAGCTTGTCTTACAAATTATTGTATTGAAGGCACCCATGTGGGTTAGCATATTGTACTTATGAATTCTATAAGTCCACATTTGCAATGCAAATAAGAAGTCCATATTTTGTCCTTTCCTCTATCTTGTTAACTAGACCAATTACTATTAGACCTTGTAGACCAAGTCATGAACCTCAGATCCAAATAGCAAACCTCGAATCACTTAGAAAAAACCTTAGTAATGAAGTTCCCTTCACCTCCACACTACTCTGCTCAACTTTTCATTCTACACTCTCTACTTCTTATCATTGATCATTTAATCATATCAACACATCTCATGATAAATCAAAACTTTCTTCCTTTATACCAAGTCCATAAAACAATTCTTTAGTCAGTTGTTAGTCCTTAATTAATTATCATGGGACCTCACTAAGAACACCTTACACTTAGCGATTACCTTAATCTTCTATCTTGCAACTTGAATAACTTTTTGTGTATGTATTATTATGATGAGAAATCTTAGTCACATCATCCTCAACATGTCCTCTTCATGTCCTCAAACTTGATCCTCAAGATATCAACTTTGCTAGGGGATATAACAAGTTTACCAGAACATGCCTCTGTAAACTCTACCTTAGAATAGACATCACCAAAACTTACATAACTTCTTCTAGACTTTTTCTTTCTTCTTTTGATGTTAACTACATATACTAGATACTTAGAGAATAACCTCGGGTGATTATCATGCTCAACTAGTCATCCATACTGACTTAATCTTTCCATTATTCTTTTGCTAGATACCAAAAAAGACATCAAATGTGCTATGTTGACATCAATGAAAAACTTAGTCATGAATGTAACATATCATCATCAAACCAATATTGCCAATTTTATAACAATCTCCCCCTTTGGCATTGATGGAAACATATATGAAAAACATCTAGTTCCAAGAATACCAACAAAAGATAGATAGTCTTCAAATCCTCTACATCAATCGTACTCCACCATTGATATACCTCAATGTGCTTAGTACCAAATTATTATTAAAAATTCATGCCAAACTTCTCTTTTAGTATAATATTTTCCTGCAATACTTCTCCCTTATTTTGATACTTATGCCATGTAGTATAATGTTTTTCATGCCACACTTCTCCCCCATTGACATCAATGTCAAAGGTTTCTGCAACCAACATCTGTGCATCAAACTCGGCAACAACTGATACTTACTCAGCTCGAGTGTCAAAAGAAACTATTGAAAACAACATCAACAACATTAATAAGAGTCCTGAATGACTCTATCCATCATAGATACTCCCCCATACAAGAAGCATCAACATCCAATCCTAAAAAATAATGGTGCTCTATTACCCTAGACTGATGCACTCTTGCATCTTCTACTTTGATGTAGGAAGGAGCATAACCCCAAACATACTTTGCAAGTACTCAAAAGTCTCTTTGGAAAGGGCTTAGTGAATATATCTACAATTGCCTCTTTAGTGCTCATATACTCTAATCTGATTTTCTTTTCTGCAAATTTTTCTCTCAACATATGATACTTAATAAAAATGTGCTTCATCCTTGAATGCAATACTATATTCTTAGACATATTTACCATGCTTGTGTTGTCAAAATGTATAACAATAGGTTCATTGATTTCTATCCTTATATCCTTCAGCATTTTCCTCTTCCAGATAACTTGATTACAATTATTTTTTGCTATAACATACTTTGCTTCTACTATATTTTGAGATGTGCAATCCTTCTTCTTGCTTAACCAAGAAACAATTCTTCCTCCACTAAATAAATCTCCTCCACTAGTGCTCTTTCTATCATCCATATTGCTTGCCTAATCTACATTAGTATAAGCACTTAGAGTAAAATCATTAGATCTGTCATACCATAATCCATAATCAAAATTTCAAAGTTCCTTTCAAATATCTAAATATCCTTTTCACTGCTACATAATGTGCTTCTCTAGGATTGGTTTGGAATCTTGCAAAAATTCCAACTATATTTTCTATATTCGGCCTTGTGTGAGTTGGATATTGTAAACCTCCAATCATAGATCTATATTTCTACTCAACAATAGGTGTCTCATCCTTAGTAGATAACTTGTGTCCATTTACCATAGGTGTTCTAATAGGTTTACATGTTTCCAAACAAAAACCTTTTCAATAAATCCTTTAAGTACTTAGTTTGAGAAATAAAGATTCCTTCTTTATTCTATACTATATGCAATCCTAGAAAATATTTCATCTCTCTTATCATACTCATTTCAAATTCTTTCTTCATTTCTTCTACAAGCATCGTACTTTCTTCATCATTTCCTCCAAATATGATATCATCAAAAAATATTACCAAAATCTTCAAACCATAATTATTTTCTTTCCAATATAGATTACTATCTACCATACCTTTGCTATACCCGAGCTTTGTCAAATGCTTTTCCAACCTTGCATACCAGGTTCTAGGTGATTGCTTTAATCCATACAGTGCTTTCCTTAGTCTACATACTATTTCCTTGTCATCTATCAAAGGGCATCCTTCAGGCTACTTAGTGTATACCTCTTCTTCAAGTTGTCCATTTAGAAATGCTGACTTGACATCCATCTAATATACTTTGAATTTCTTTTGTGCTGCATAGGCTAAGAATAATCTTACAACTTCTATTCTAGCCATTGCAGCATAAGGCTCCTCATAGTCTATTCCTTCTTGCTTTGTTTCTTACAACTTCTCCTTGCTCATTCATCTTGTTTTGGAATACCCATTTGGTTCCTATCACATTCTTATCTACTGGTCTAGGGACCAATTCCCATGTCTCATTCTTTACTATTTGGTCCAATTTCTCTTTCATAGCTTGCTTCCAATAGTTATCTTTACATGCTTCATCTGTATTCTTTAGCTCAACTTGAGATATCAAGTATAATTCCTCATTAACTCTACTTGTTATCATCACACCTTTGTCTTTGCTTCTGATGATCTATTCAGATGGGTGATTCTTTATCATGTTCTTTCCTAAAGTAGGAGTTGTTATCTCAACTCTTGGCTTTATTAAAGGTTTTGAGCTTTGTTCCTGCCTTTGCTCTCCTTCATTTTGCAAATCATTGTGAGTCTCAAGAAATATGTCATCATTTCTTGGCTTAGTAACAACAACATCATCATCTGAATTGTAATCAACCATTCTCTCTTGTACTCTAAATTTCTAATCAATTATCACATTAGCACTTTTCATAATAGTCTTAGTTCTCTAATTATAACATTCATAAGCCTTTCTTTTCAATGAATAACCAAAAAACATACCTTCATCACTTCTAGCATCCAAATTACCAATGTCATCATCTCTCTTAATGTAACACTTACTTCCAAATATTCTAAAATACTCAACTATAGGTGAGTGATGAAACCATAGTTCATAAGGTGTTTTGTTTATGTCCTTCGTGATGTGAACTCTATTCATAATGTAGATTGTTGTATTCATAGCTTCTCTCCAAAATGTCTTGGATACATCATTTTCTACTAACATAGCTCTAGCTACTTCTATAACAAACTTATTCCTTCTCTCTGCGATGCCATTTTGTTTAGGGGTTCTCAACTTAATTATTTCTTCTACTCTAGGATTAGATCCTAGTTCTTCAATCTAATTCACATTCTACAAATCATTAATGATGACTTCCACACTTTCATGGTTAGCATTTGAATCAATAATAGTTACCAAAGTTATTTCTTCCACCACTTCATTTTCCTTAATCAAATTATCCTTATCACAATCATTCAAGAATCTTTACATGTTTTAAATTCTTCATCTTTATCGGAAAGAAAAGTCTTTCTAGTTTTCCTTATTCTCCTAGGGCATGTAGATGCATAATGACCAAACTCTTACATATCCAACAAGAAAAAATTTCCATACCTTCTTTTTCTCTTTTCATAACTAGATCAATACCTTCCTTGATCATCATGTCTTCTTTTGGATAAGTCACCAAGAGCTTCTATGTCAAAATTTCCACTATCTAACTTGGGACTATCTTTGCTCACCACAATCTCCCAAAGCTATTAAACTTTATCTTCAAGGACCTGATGCTCTAATACCAATTGTTAGAAAAAATAGTCCACAAAGATAACTTGGGGGGGGTGGGGGTGAGGGGGTGAATCAATTATCCAATAAGTAAAACACTTATCTTCTTTAAAAAAATTTAACCATTCAAACAAATTAAACAACAATCATAAAAAGATACACATAGACAATTACACTAGATATGTTAACTAGGGAAACCCTTGATCAAAGGGAAAACTCTAATGGGAATGATGCCCACAAGATGATGTACTAATATAAATATTTCTTGTTAGAGGATAGACCTTGTTAGGATTTTGATACAAAATTTAGTATAATGAGTCCCTATTAGGAGACTTTGAATCCATGTTAGGAGATTCGAACCCTGTTAGGAGTTGTGGTACAATGTATGCAAGAAGAGCCCACTACCCAAACATGTTATTTCAACTACAAGAAGAGCTCACGGCTCAAACAAGTAATTTACTAGTATCTTCTTCTTTCCTCTATCCTTTTAACTAGACCAATCACTATCAAACCTTGTAGACCAAGTCATGAACCTTAGATCTAGATATCAAACCTTGGATCACTTAGAAACCTTGATAATGGAGTTTCCTTCACTTTTGCACTACTTTGCTCAACTTTACATTCTTCACTTTCTACTACTTATCATTGATCATTCAATCATATCAACACATCTCATGATAAAAGAAAATGTCCTTCCTTTATACCAAGTCCATAAAACAATTCCTAAGTCAATTGTTAGTCCTTCTCAATTAATTATTATGTGACCTCACTAAGAACATGTTACACTTAGTGATAACCTTAATCTTCCACCTTGCAACTTGAATAACTTTTTGTACATGCAATATTATGATGAGAAAGCTTAGCTACATCATCCTCAACATGTATTCTTCATGCCCTCAACCTTGATCCTCAAGATATAAATTATGCTAGGAGATATAACAAGTTTACCAAAACATGCCTCTGTAAACTCTATCTAAAAACATACATTACCAAAACTTACATAACTTCTTCTAGACTTTTCCTTTCTAATTTTGATGTTAACTACATATACCAAATACTTAAAAGTATCTCCCATAACATTGGGTGGTTATCATGCTCAACTATTCGTCTGTACCAACTTAATCTTTACACTGTTCTTTTATCAAATACCACAGAAGACATCAAACATACTATGTTGACATCAATGAAAAACTCAATCATGAATGTAACATATCATCATCAAACCAATCTTCCAATCTTGCCAACTTTCCTACAGTTACTCATGCAAGAATTTGATATCACCATAGTTAATAAACCTAGCAAGTCCAATATGATAGTCAGTTTTCTTTCTTGGTTGCATGTCCCTAATGATCCTAAAGCCATTAATGATAGTTTTCTAGATGAACACCTTTTTTTTTGTCAGCATAGATTCCATGATATGTAGATATTGCTAACTACCTCACCATAAGTAAAATTCCATTTTACTTCTCTACCAAAGCAATAAAGTCACTTGCAGAGAAGAGCTTTAACTAGTCATGGATTGTTGAATTTATGCTCTATACTGGACCTAATCAAGTAATGCATTAGTATATAAGAGAGGATGATGTCTTAAGGCCATGTCATGATGAGCCCTATGGAGGTCACTTTGTAGCCAAATGAATAGCTTTAAAATCTTGGCAAATGGGTATTATTGGCCAAGTTTGCACAAGGATGTAGCTAGATACAAAATGATATGTGACAAGTGTCCCTACAACCTAAATTAGTTGTTTCACCCTTTGAAAAATGGGTGATTGACTTTGTAGGACCTATTAAACCTTCTTCACAAGGCAAGTCCTATATTCATGTTTACACTAACTATGTAACCAAATGGGCATAAGCTAAACCCATGAAATACCCAAGGAATACCAACATGGCCAAGTTCTTGTATTAATTCATCTTTACATGGTTTGGAGTCCCTAGGGAGTTGACATCTGATAAAGGGGCTCAATTTACATCAAATTTGATAACTCCTCTTATGTAGGAGTATACTATTTGACATGGTAAACCATCACCTTATCATCCATAGGTTAATGGTCAAGTAGAAGTTACTAATATGGACCTAGAATCCATCGTCACCAAGAAAATAACACTCCATAAGAAGGATTAGGCCACATGCCTTCTGGAAGCTCTTTGGGCTTATAGAACCACCTAAAAATCTGCCATAGTTTTTACTCCTTTTGAGCTTGTCTAGGGTAGGTTAGTTGTAATGCCTATGGAGTTTGAATATAAAACATTAAGGATTGCCTTGGAGCTCAGTATGGAACTCACATTTTCACAATAAGACTGAATCCTAAGTTTAAATAGTTTTGATGAATGAAGGAAATCTGCATTGATTAACACTAAACTCATTCAACACTAGTGGAAAAATTGGCATGATAGGTTGCCTAAAGATAAAATGTTTGTTGTAGAAGATTGTACACTCATTTATGACTCCAAATACTAGCACAATCTAGGGAAGTTTCAAACACACTGGTTAAGATCATATGAGATTGTTGTTGTCTTTCCAAATTGTGTAGTTTAGATGTCTACCATTGATCCTATCTAATTTAAGTTACTTGTCAATAGTCATCACCTCAAGCTTTACAATAAACTAGTTAGCCATGAGGAGTTCCTATAGTAGTCTTAGCACAATGAGGATATCCTTGTTCCTATAGCCAAAGAGTTTGGGTCTCCTACCTTGACTCCTACTACTTATTGATTTTGTTTAAGGGATTCATAATAAACACTTTCTTCACCATCCACTCTACTTCACCTTCTCTCTTTCCCATCTTACCATTCCATCTCATCACTTTGTCAATTTTAAGGATCTTTTCCAAAACATCATTCCTCCAATAATTGCCAGGTACATACCACATAACTTTGCATACATTCTATTTTATTCATGCTTTGTTAGGAATTGATATTATTTATAATCATTCACTCTTGCATATCTTGGCCTGGTGGAACCCATGCCTTTTCATAGTTGGGGGGAGGGAAATATTTAAATATTTTTTTTCAAATCAATTTCATATCCCATTTAAACTTTAAAAGTTAATTGAGATGACTAGAAGTAATTGAAATGACTAATGTACATGTTGATGACTTGTCCTTCTATGATTGTGTCATTATGAAATTAAGGACATTAAAATCATTTGCTTAAATTTTAAATTATAATTAGCAATGTGTTCATGTGACGGACATGTACATGAGTGGAAATTATGAAAGTTGATGCAAGAAGGATATTATGAGATATTGTACATTAAAACTCCCCAAGTAGTTTCCATTTTTTTTTCTTTTGAGATATCTAGTGTCATAATTTTGCAAACTTTGATTCACCAAGTTCTAAAACATCATGATTTTGCCAAAATTTTGCTAAAGCCAACAATGGGTGGAGGTCTCCAAAGGAATGATCTAGTCGATTAATGGATTCTTCTAGGTGATGCAGTCAGTTGTGATATGTTCAGAAGAAGGGGATGGTTGGATTATTGTCTTAGTCTAAAAAGATTTGATGAAGAGGTTGATCTTCAATTCATGAGTACCTGAAAGGATGGCATTGCAATAGTTGAGGGCCTAATAATTGAGTTCATAGAAGAGGTGGTAGCCGAGGCCATTGGGATACCCCAAGAAGGAGAAAATTGGGAAAAATATTTTGACCTATGATTAGCTAGGGCATAGTTCAGTGTACACCAAGACCCTCCACTAGAATTTGACAAGAAGCAAGGTACTTCTAGATTATCCTTTCGGATGGAGTTTATCTAGCCAGAAATTTTTATCATCCAATACTTCACTTGAAAATGTTGTTACACATACCTATGTGCCCTAAATTTCAAGATTTTAGCTCATCTATGACATGATTGTAGACAGATAAACCTTCCAAATTTCCTATTTAACATTGTTAAGAAGAAAGCTTCTTTAGTACAATTAGGAAAGGATCAGTTTATCTCTCACCATTTCTTGATAAAATTAATTGTAGAAAGTGAGTTGAATAAGAAATCAATTAGGACATGGGAAGAGTTGTTGTAGCTAAATGAGGTAGAACCTAGGTTGGTCGACCCTAGAGGCCAGCATGTTAGACAAAGGGAAAGGACATCTACTAGTTTCTGTAAGGTTGTTCCTAGAACTAAAAATGTTCTTGAAGCCTCTTACTCTAGTTCTAGACCAACTAAGAAGAGGATTAACAAAGCTAAAGCCTCCATTGCTAGCAAAAAGAGAAGCAAAACTAGAGAAGTTCCTAGTGCTCCTAAGACCCCATCATCTACTAAGATTAGGTCTACCATTAAGGAAGGTAAAGCTAAAGCTATGAAACTTGAAGAAAAGAAGTTAGAAAAATAACTAGATGATGAGAGTAACATTAATAAAACTATATACTCACAAGAGGAGGAAGATTTAGAAAAACCTCCTGAAGCACCTACAGTGGTGATGCAGGAGCATCTTGCATTAGAAAAAATAAAACAAAATAATTAATTAATTAAAGGAGGATGCTTGGAGAGAAGGAGGAGAAGGAGGAAGTAGAGGAGTGAGTTTTAATGATTCTATGGATAGAGCATTAAATGTGAGGGAATTTACAGTAGGATTGTGGTGTTGTGAGTTTGTGAGAAGAGCTAGTGGCTACAATTTAGAAACAAGGAGATTGCTGGGTGGGCTTGCGAGCACAAGTTTAGATCTTCCTTGGAGGTTTCTACCAAAGTGTGGATATGGACTAGCTAGGGTTTGGATTGGGTCTTGAGGGATCTTAAAGAACTATTACTGTAATTGCTATTGTATTTGGCCATAACTAGGAAGGCCTTACAAATTGACATATTGCATGTAAATAGTGATTTAATGGATAAAGAGTTGTTATTTGGTATTAGATCTTGCATTTGTGTTGCATTTCTATTGTGTTTCCATTGTGTGGTTATTTTTTGGGGGCTAGGACATCTCCTTTGGAAATTCTCCTACCTTGCATTTCATTATGTGGAAATACTTGTAAGCAAGAGGAAACAAAAGAATCCTCTAGGCTTGTCTACACCACCCACAAGGAAAAGCACAAGAATTTATGAGGGGAATGGTGTTCCTAAAACCTCTATTCCAATAGTTAAGCCTAAGTTTTCTAAATTTGAAAAGGAGTCCTCTCTAGAGGAAAAATTGCAACAAAACATAGCCATTCAGAATGAGTACAAATCCTAGAATCCACATCCTAAAGTTGACTATACTTTTGACTATGTGCTTATTGATAGTGATAAGGAGTTTGGTGAGCCTAAAGTATCCAAGGAGTTTGAGAGGAGCCCTAATATGCATCATATTGGTGAAAATTTTGTAGATTTTCCTTTGGAGGACTACTTAGAATTTAGACAAGAAATTGTTGAGGAAGTAATAAAAAAAATTGATCAAGATGAGCTAGATACATTAGCTACAATAGCTACTAAATCCAATAAGGAAGAGAATGTGGTGAAAATAGTTGTCATATGAGAAGGAGAATGCTCCACACCATAGAGTGTCAATAAAACTCCCCATTTGGAATTTTAATGGATAGACATTTTTTACCAAGAACCATTGCCACCACGCAATCTATATATACCTTTGTCTATAGCTATTAATTTGTTTCAACCTTTATTATGGGAAATAGCTCAATGGAAGCTACAAAAATAAAAATTGAAACATGTTATTAATGAACAAATTTATCAGTTAAAACAAAGATCAAATTGGAATGAAGTTTTGAAAAGGAGAATTGAACAAATTATAAGATTGATTCATAAATTAATAGAATGCAGGTCACCATCACTAGTGTATGCATTGCTTCTCAAAGAGTAGCTTGAAATTTTTTAATTGATTAGAATTATGGAAGGTCTTAATCCCTAAATTTCTACTCCACATGAGTTTTATGATGTATTCCAATCTATTCCCATGCCTTTGAAAAATTTATTGTGTGAATTGTATCTTCATAATCTAGTAGTACCTAATGACACAGAGTGGAACTCACTCATGTATGTAGGGGATGTATAGTTAAGAGTAGTGATTTTGTGAATACAAAATGAGATAAGTAGGGAACATCAAGAAACACCTTACAAGGATAGTGAAATGATAGCACCACTGCTCATGAGACTAGAAGTTAAACACTCTAGATGGACATTTTGGGATTGGATTTCTATTCTAGGAAATTCTACTAGAGCAGGTAAAGTATATTTAGTTAGAGAATAAGCCTTTGTAGACTAGGAACAACACTCATCGCAAGATATTGAGACATCAATTGTTTCTTCAAGGAAATGGTGGAGATGGATGCTACATGACCTAAAGATAAGAGAACCCCACTCTCCTCAAAATTTGACTCTTGCTACTATTAAGATTCCATGGTATATTGATTTGGGGAGAAATTAGTGCAAACATGTGGTTCCATTAAGGTATCAACCTCCCATTCTCCTTCAACCACTACTAGCAATAAATGACAATGTAGAGGATCATGATATGACAACTAAAGTTTAGTGCTAGAGAGTGATCAAGGAAAATTATGGGTACTTCAACTATGTTTAGAATGGGCCCGGAGAAAGGACACCTAGTGATTGGAGAATTTGGGCCCAAATTAGGAACTTCATGGTTGATGGGGACCAACAATAGCTTATTTGGGGGTAATTATGGGCCTCCAAAAGGCCATTATTTTGAGATCCTTTTTATCTTTTTTATAGATAGTCATCTTGTAGAAATAGTTATGACTATATGGTTTTAAGAAAATGAACTTATGTTTTTAATAATATGTTATCTATATGTTAATACATGAAGTAGAAGTATAGATAGATCAAATATGCTATATTTTATTGAATCCATGGACTTCTATGGTATAATGAAGGAATGTTAAATGATGATAAATATTTCCTCATCCATCCTATGTTTTAGGTAGATTCCTTCCTATAACCATAGGATTTGCAAAGAGTTATAGTTTGAAAATTACACCTTTTTATTACATTGATGATGAAATGAATATATGTATGCGGAAGTTGTATCGATTCAATGTTTAGGTACTTGCCACATGTATTCAAAGTCAACACCTCAGACTAAGTCAACCAACTAGATTGTTGAACTACTACAAATGAGCAAGTTATTGTTTGTTTTCTGTTATGGTAGCATACGAATATAACTCCCTCAACCTACTATATTCTTGGAGGATTTAATAGTGGTTAACGATATTTCTATTGCAAACTTTATGAATTTCTAATTGATCCTCATTGATGGAGTGATCATAGAATTAGGAAGTTATTGTAGTTTCTCTTTAAGTAATGTAGTATGTAGCAATGAGAAGATGTTTTTGGGAGAAAGATAGAATATATTGATTTTCATAAAAACAATGTGTGATCTTGTTTTTAACTAGATGTAATCTCTTACCATGAATGAATAGAATACAAAGTTCAAGTTTACATCTTCTGTATTGATTGTCTTTTTTGTTCACTCATCCAAGGGGACCCACTTAGTGAGTGAACTACTCTATTAGAATAGATTTCATTTCCTTTTTTTTCTTTGCAAGGAAAATTCTATTTTTCCTACAACCATTGATAATAAAATCAATGAACTATTCCTACAACATAGGTGAATAGATAGCTTTATTATCCGCAATATTACTTTAAGCTCCAAGTTAAGATGTTTTAGTTTCTAGCTTAAGTCTCCTTCAATATTTATTTTGTTTTATTTGTAATGACTTAAAGAAGAATTAGAACATATACTTTGTAGCTACCCTCTCAAGTTTATGCTCCCAAGTTGACAAAATAAAATGAAGTCAGTATGTTATTTTACAAAAACACATGATTCTATCTAATCATGGAGTCACTATGAAAGGATGTCCAATCCTTTATTACCAAGGTATTAAGCTGACTAACCAATCAAATTTGGGAGAATTTTAGAGATCATACTGGAGAATTTCAAAGATTAGATAGGATAAGTTCATAGATAAAAAAGGAGAAGTTCAGAAGATAAAAATAAAATGAGGATAGAAGACGATCAATGTTAGTGGAAGATATAATAGTGATTATTAAATTAGAGGGAGTTCAAAGCTTAGTGATTTCAAAGGTATTTCAATTAATGCCAAATGAGGAGATTATTAGCATTGGAAAACTATTAGTACATAATCAAAATTAACTATTGGAGATTACATTTAGAGATAAGGTAGATATTGAGAATTATATGGAGGACTATATGCCTATAATTGATGGAAATCTATAGTATACATAGCAACTCATATGACTATCCATACCATTGATCGGTGAGAACTACGTAAGCATTTGCCACAACTTCTTTGGTAAAGGTACGGGTTGATCAATGAGGGAAGGAGACCTAAAAAATTGATAATCACTAAATGGAAAATAGTGACTATAATATAGTGTTTAGAAGATTTTTAACCTATCAATGAAGAAATCAAATATGAAAAGGAAATCATAATGTATAGTGTTTAGATGATTTTAAATTAATCAATGAAGATCAAATTTGAAAAGGCAATCACAATGGATAGTGTGAATCTAAAAGTTGAAGGATAATTAGTTATATCATTGGATTAGTATAAATAAAATATCTAAGGTTACATTAGGAAACTTAAGACATTTTAACCAATTCGAGTAGAAGATAGGTAAATCAAGATGATGTCCAAATAAAACAAATTAACTCATTAAGATATATGAAATGCATGAGAAGATAGAGCTATAGGTTTTTTAGTAGCCTATGGTGTGTTTTGGCTCCATTTGAGGGACTTACTATTAATAGTAAGTCAAATTGTTGGTTCTGATGAGTTCAATTGAGTTAGAAGTGTTGCGTGATGCTCCTAGTTTTCATTTTAGGCTTCTAGTTTGGGCTCCAAGAATCTTGGAGGGAGCATCTATTTATAGTAAGTCATCCTATCAGATTTATTCATCATCTTTCATCATCAGGATCACTTTGGTATTGTTAGATTTTGATTTTGATGCTTCTTTAGTTGTTTTCAAAAGATGGGTAGATTATTATTATTATTCATCTAAATACATTGAGGTCATTATTTTTGTTGGAATTGTTGGTTGGCCACCTTAGTATCATAACTCATTGGAATTAGGGAAAAAAGTTTTAAATCATGGGAACAAGAAACAATAACCTTGTGTGTCAAAATATTAAGATATGATGGAAAAGGTAATTTTTGGAGCCAAAAGCAATTTATAAATTATATTAATGACACTTTATTATATTTTAATGTTGTGTGTGTGAAGCTTCTTAAGTGAAGTTCATTTGGGAAATTTATTGCCATTTAGAGATTATAAATATGGGCCCATTTGATGAGTAAAGCATCTAATTATTTGATTATCTTATTTTTCTTTGTCCTCTTTGTGATGTTTCTAAAGTCTATTTTTCTGTGCCCTTGCTAAAGCATAAGGGTTTGTTCTTGAGAAGTTCATTGTAAATTATAGCTAAGGTATTGTCAATTAGTTTTTTGAGAATTGGTTTTTATCTCCATTGCAGTATACACTGTGGTTGGGAGATACTATGGTGTTGGCAATTTGGAATTTGGTGTCTTCTTATACTGTTGAGTAGCAGTTGGGTGCTGGTTAATTTGGAGTTGGTAGATCACACTTTTATATTTACTTCTAGGCATTATTTTCTATCTACATTTTGGAGTAGCATTTTACATATCTAATAGCTAGTTAGAATAATATCCTAGTAATACAAGGATTGGACACCCTTAAACAATGATTCATTGCTGAAATTCATCATGTTTCTATTTAGAACATCATGCTAGACTCATTTTATGTATCAATCTAGAAATGTGAACTTGAGATAGTGACTGCAAATTTTATGCTTTAGTTCTTCTCCATAGTCATCATTACTAAGGTAAAAGCAATTGCTACAGGAAACTTATACTAGGAACTGAACTTACAAATTAATTCTCATCTTGAAGGAAAAATATAATAGTAAATAAATAATGCTTCGAAAGTAAACCCATGCTGCAAGATATAGTCAATGGTTCTACTACTAGTGGTTGCAGGAACAATAGTACTTAACAACTCAAAGGAAACTTAACTAAATTCTACTTAAACATGAACAAGGAATTCACCTCCTATGTGGGCCCCCACAAAAGTATGAATGAATTATAACTTAGAGATTGAAGTGAAAACCTATCATATATTCATTCAATAAAACATGGACACAATTTAGAATATCAAAATGCTTTACTCTACTGCTTGATTACAACATGAATTTCTCTATACATCTAGCTCACCTGGAAAAAAAAGTTCTAGCTTATTTAAAGGAAAATAGGAAAAATAGAATAGCTACAAACTAGGTCTTCCATTACATAGCATAACAACTTTTAGTTTCAAGGGTGAGAACATGATTTATGCAAGAAGATAAGCCACATTCAATGCTTCAGAAATATAGGAACATTCAACAACTAGATTGTCTTGGACAAAATCAACAACCACAAAGTGATGGAAGGAGTGGAGCTATAATGAACTCTGAAATACTCATCCACCTTGAAAGATCCACTGATCCTTTAGTCTGTGCTCCTTGCTTGACTTATTCTTCTTGAAAAAGGTTAAGACAACAAAATCCAAACATGAATCCAAGGCATAGATCGTAATAAGTTTTCCCTATTTTAATGTAGCCCTGTCACAAAACTGCAGGAGGTCTAACCATTAAAGCTAGAGAAGAAATATACCAGATTTACCATGACATTCATTAATATATATATATATATATATATAGTATTGTCTTTAAGTTTCATAAGCATAAAATATACATATAATTAAAACTTATAGACATAAAAGATTGTATCATGTTTATGAAAAACTATAAGATATTCAATTTTGTACTTAGAAAATCATAAACAAAACATCCTATAAACTTGACTCATCATTCACCCTAGCTTAGATATTTGCTAGTCCTATAGTAAAGAAATTCTTTAACTTGGTTGTCATCCTATAGTTAGTAGCTACCTTCTATCTAGATCCTCCTTCTATAAAACTCTAGTAGAACCCTTTTGTTTTCCTATGTTTCTTCCCCCTATCCTTTTCCTCCTACATGTTAAAACTATCCAAACATTCTGAATTTACAAGTAATGGAGACATTAACAATGGAGACTAAAAAGTTAATGGAATCCAAAATCTCTCTCTCTCTCTCTCTCTCTCTCTCTCTCTCTCGCTCTCTCTCTCTCTCTCTCTCTCTCTCTCTCTCTCTCTCTCTCTCTCTCTCCAAATAAATGTACCAAGGAGCATGTTGGGTTTCCATAGCAAAATTGAGAGAAGAATGTTGTTCTCTCTTTCTCATCTCCCTAGATAAATTGTTCAAGTGTCAATGTATGGCATTTCTAGCCTCGGGTAGTTCAATATTCACCATCTATTCATATGCATCAAATTCTTCCTTCCTCATTGGATAGATGATCTCGCTACTTGATTTAGAGGGGGCTATTCTTAACTAGTTATAATAGAGAGTTTGAGGATCCTTATCTTTAGGCCTTAGAAATAGGGGAATGTCTAACTCCGAATTCCTATACACTTTAGCTTGAGTGTTCCAATTGATTTCATTTTGTATCCAAGACATTAAGGCTCTGTGTTGAATATCCCCAACATAAAGTAAGGGATTCTAACCTTGGTCATCTGGAACTACAAGATTGTGAAATAAAGTTCACATAACAAAATTTTAATGGCTGTAGGAGAGTTATAGAAAGCTTGGGAAAATTGGATAGGCTCTTGTAATGAGTGGGTCCTATCCTACATAATGTAGGTCATTTGATAGTTCAACATCTATTCTTTAAGAAATATAGCATAGACAGGTGATGGGGATCTACAACCCATTAAGTGAGGGATTAAGGATGTAATTTTGTCAAGCTTCATACTTAACTATTCTATCTTTTCCTCCTAAACAAGTGTTTCCTAATAGTGACTATCTATGATTTTATTTAGTTCTTTCCTTTTATATTTCCAATTTTCTCTCTCATAATTTAATTTTTTAGCCAATAGGAAAATAACATCTAACAAAGATGTTGGACTAGATTGAATTGATATCAAACTATGGTGAGAATTATCTACTGCTTGAGGAATAGATGACTTACCATTGTTAGCACTTGTCCTTTTTAAAGGATTCATCCAAATAATCATAGCTTTCTAAAGATTAGAGCATTATTGAGCCATTGAAGCTAATTTTTCTAACCCTTCATTCAAAATTTGCTCAATGACCTTATTGACAAGGTCTATATCAATAGCTAGATTTTCTTCATAGGGATCCTTATCTACCATAGGAGATTCTACTATAGGATAAAATTATATTTCATGTGCATCCCTAATATAACTATCATAATCATCACTTCTTGAATCATTTCCATAAGAATTACCAGAGGCTAGTCTTTGAGATATATAAGCTTGCTCCTCCAAGCTAGAGTCATCTTCGATTATAATGACTTTTGCACTCTCAGGCTTATCAGGACCCTTCTCCATTTTTCCATCATGAAATTCCTCAAATGTTCCCTATTCCATAACTTCAATCCATTGCTCATCTTGTTGAGAAATTTCAGGCCATAAATCAACCTCTTGCTAGATATTTTCATTTTCTTCTTCTTTGGGCTTAAAATCTTGGGTTACCTGAGGTTCATTATCTAGAATCTCCTTATCTAGTTTTGTTCTTTGTCTACCACTTCTCCATAACGGATTTTCCTCCTTATTTGGGGCTTTCCTTTTTCTAAAAGTGCTCTTGGTTACAGGAGATGCCTTAGCCTGCCGGCTAGTACTTGGGTTAATTTTTTGTTTCTTATTGTTTGGGAAAATTGTTTCTACTATAGGGACAACTTCAACCTTCTTTGTAGGAGTCTCCAATTCCTTTTTATGAACTATTCTTGAAGTAGAGGAATTAGTAGAATTAGGGAAGTTAGAGAAATTAGGGTTTCTAACCTTAGTTTCCTTTTTCTTTTTGGATGAAGAACATTGTCCAATTTCAATAAATATTTTTCTAATTCCTTTAGTAGTTTTAACTTCTAACCTACTCTACATCCAACTAGTTTTGGAATAGGCTCCTTAAACCCTTAAAGTAAAAATTCCTCCTAGAAAATATTTGACTGCTCCTTTGAAGCTTTTTCCACTATTAACTTAATTAAGAAATGGTGGGAGATAGGGTTTCATCTACCCTCTTGTACTAGTGTGGCTTGTTTTGACAAAATGCCAAATACAAAACCAAGGGCATTGATAGATCTATTATCATGCCTTAAATAACTCAAGAATTTGGAATGAATAACATACAAAAATGAGTGTCACTCTTCACAGGTTAAATACCTAATGATAAAAATTGCACATTGCAAAAATGAATTAGGAAGAGATAGTCTAATAGTACCTTGTTTCTTATCAATATCAAGCTCTAGATCTCCATGTAGAGTGAACTAAGCTTTGGCAAAAGTTGGATCAAAATTCTCTACAATTTCCTCACCTTATAATGATAATTCCATAACTTCTACCAAAACTGTTTGAGAAAATGACACCTTCAATCCTTTAACTATTGCCATTCCATTCTTTAAGGAATTGAGAAATTAAAATGCAATGTCATCATCCTAGCTAGTTAGCTTCTGAACATAATCTTTCCATCCCCTTGTTTGAAAATATGACCTAAAATTCTAGTCTTCAAGCAATAAATTATGCACAGTACACTCTCTTCAAATTAGGTCTCCTCCCATCATCTAATTTCTAGGCTGCCTGAAACAAACTTGTAGGAGAGAATAATAGACAACCACAAATTTGGACAAGAAATCTTGAAATAGTAGGTTATAGGATGAGTTCAAATTTAGAAATTTGCTCAAGAAATAAGAAATTATGAGTAAAATAAATGTAAATCTCTATGTTATCATTTCATAATTACTCACAAATAGATTGCATAGAACTCATTAAAAACATATCTTGTCACCTTAGTTTAATACGTGCAGAGAATAACACACAACATAAGGATTTTCAAAAATGTCAAATCATTAGCAAAAAATGTAAGACAAGGGAAAAGAATAAATAAAAATTGCATAAACATAATGACAAAACTAATATAACTCCCCCTAGCTAAAATAGTGCAAGTGGTCCCACACTGGTAGCGGTGACAAGGCATACAAAAAAAACATTGGAAAAACAAATTAATATGGCATACCTTTTAATCTATGCTAACTAGAAGTGTTGGTGAGGTGGCACTTGCTATTCACAAATGAAATAAATGATGAGATGGATGGGTGATAGACTAGGAATGAAGTAGAAATTTATTATGGAAAATCAACTTTTTCAATGAAAGTGTTTATTATGGTAGTGAGAAGAAAAACTAGAGTGAGGAAGGCAAATGAGCAAAAAGCTCATTAGGGGATGTTGCATGAACTACAACACTAGTAGCAGAAGATAATTACTATAGGAACTCTTCCTTATTCTCTAGTTGGTGATATAATTTTAACCTATGACCATTGACCAACAATTTGAATAGAACCTGATCCATATTGGAGAGCTAGACCACTCCATTGGAAAGACTACGATAATTTCATATGGCCCAAACCATCTGGTTTAGAATTTTCCAAGATTATACTAATACCTTGAGTCACAAAGGAGTTCCTTGTCAGCAACAGAATTTTTTTTCATAAACATACTTGTCATTCCATTGTTTGCACTGGTTTTGTATTGATTTTGTGTTGTGCAAGGTAGATTTGCACCATTCATCAAGACTATTTAAAACTAGTATCCTTTCTTGTTGTGCAATAGTGAAATCCATCCCAAGTTCAAGGGTTGTTCTAAGTGTCTTATGTTCAAACTCTATTGGCATAATTGTAGAATGACAATAAACAAACTCAAATGGTGTAAAACTAGTTGTAGACTTCCATGTAGTGTAGTAAGCCCAAAGTGCTTCAAGAAGTCAGATACCCCAATCTTTCTTATGGATGGCTTCTATTTTAGTGAGAATAGGTTCCAACTCCCAATTGGGAACTTCAACCTACCCACTAGCTTGAGGGTGATAAGGTGAAGATTTACCATGTCTAATGTTGTATTCCTCCATTATAGTAGTAATTGGACTAGAAGTAATCTAAGGACCTTCGTAAGGACTGGTGTAAACCATGAACCAAGAAATCCATGAATAATTAAAGCTCTTTTCACTTAGTAATATACTATCTCTAGCAATCTTATCAAGGACTTGATCTATGCATGGTAAGAGAAAGTGGCCCTTTTAGTGGTAGTGTTAAGCTCCCCATAGTCGACACAAAATCTCTACTTCCCTCCTTTCTTAGGTACTATAACAAAAGGGGAGACCTACTAAGTATTTGAAATAGGATAGATGAAGCTATCATTTAACAACTTTTGCAACTCATTATTGACTATATCCCTTAGAGCTAGATTTACCTTGTGCTGAGGTTGGAAAACATGTTTAAATTTAGAGCTGATATAAATTTTGTGAGTGTAGAGCTTAGGGTCTAGGCCTTTCATGTCAGTATAATCCCAAGTAAAGGCTAAGTGATGTTCTTTAAGAAGCTCTAGGACTTTTAACCTCTGAGAGAAAGTCAAAGCACTACTTACATTTAATTCCCATCCTAAGCTGACCTCTATCTTGGTGACCTTTTCTGCCATGGATAGTTGAGCAATTGAGAAAGACTCCATTTCATGAGGCAACAATGTGTAAAGAAATTTTGAAGTTTTTGAATAGTGAAGAGCATCAATAGGTGGTAAAAAAGTGTTAAGAACATAGTTCCCTTAGGAACACACTTGGATTTCCACTCCATATTCATTCAGAATAATGGAGGAAATGATCTCATCTTCCCCTCTAGAAGCTATAAAAGGTTCCCTAGATATCATCATTAATTGATGAATGGAATTAACCTTAGATTCAATATCATCCAAATTTGGCCAAATGATTTGATCATCTTGTAACAAAGGTTGAGCTGAGAGATATAGAGTCAGATGTTTAGTGTTGATTCCATTAGATATAGTCATTTTTCTAGAGTGACAAGTTATATAGGCATCAATAGTAGCCAACCAAGGTCTGCCTAGGATTTTTGGGTATTTCCCATGTTAGCCTTTGGGGAAAGGAAAATAAAGCCAACCAGATATTCCCAAGAATTCAAGGTGACCATAACATCTTCTACCATCCCATTAGGTGTAATGGTGGAACTATTAGAAAGCTGAAGGATGGTGGGTGTTTCCCTAGGACCAATGATATGTAATTGAGACATTACTTCCTTGGTCATGACATTTATGGAAGTGCCAAATTCAACTAATGAATTGTGGACTTGAACTCCTTGAATAATGATTGTTAACACAAGACTACTAGGATTAGAATACTTTGGAATTGTCAATTTCTGACCTAAGACATGAATAGTTTTAGGATCTTTTCTCTTCCTTCTAGGCTACTTTATGCAAGCTTCCTTGATAGCTTTGGTATATGCAAGTACTTCTTTTATGGAACCTAACAAAGGAATCTTTACTATCATTTGCTTTAGTTGGGTAAGTAAATCCAATACTACTTGATTTTCCACTAGCTTAACATGTTCCTCCAACCTATGAGGAATGGAGGTTCTTGTGCTATAGGAGTAGCAAGAGCAATAGGTTAGATTGGTATCTCAATTGGCCCTACTAATGTATCCGCAATTTTGGTAATAATAGGCTACTGTGGAGGAGGATGAGTTTTTCTAGCTCTTAAATGGATGTTATTCAAGGAAATTGCATACCTCTACTACTACATTGTTGGCTTAGCATTTTTGGGATAAGGAGTAGGCTAAGTGGGCAATTGAGTCTATTTAGGGGAATTAGTATTGGTTGTAGTAGGAGGCATCAAAGCTTGTTATTGAGGTGGTGGTATCAAAACTTGTTGGCTTGATTGGTTAGACCAATTGTGTGGCTATTGCCACCCTTGTTGGGGTTGTTGAAATGGTTGTTGAGGTTGTGACCAACCCTACTAAGGTTGTTGCCAACTATTATATCCACTAAATCCACTATGCTATTGGTTTTTCCATGCATTATTACTATTAAAATTTTGAAGAGGATCTTGGGGAATACCTAGTCTCAAAGGCCATGGCCTTCACTAGGAAACATAGAGGATCTCTCCATTCTTACCAATTTTTTTGAACTTAGTAGGCATAGGTTGAGACTCTAGATTTGAAATAGACTTGCATTGACAATTATTTTTCTTCTACCTATAATTTGGACAATATTCTTCCAACATTGCATCAGATTCATCTTCCTTTCTTTTTACTTGGATTGTATCCAATTGAGTAGCAACATCATTAATGATGTCATGTTTAAAGTTTAACAACATCTCGAACAACTCCATTTTGGACACACCTCCACCATTAGACTTGTGAGGTAGGGCACTCAAGATTCTTCCTTTCTTGATAGTAGCTCTAGAATAATTAAGACATATATCTTTAGATGATAGTGGTGAAGGCAATTAGTCATTGACATCAACAAACACGTTCTCAAATGGTTCTTCTTCTTGTGGAATTTTTAATTGGGTTTCCTCAAGTTCTAGATTGAGAACCTCAAATGGTTCTTCCTAATTAAGATTAGGTAGGAATCACCCAAGATGGTCCCTACACCTTGTTAGTTTGTGGTGACTAATTAGGAAAGTACTGTACATACTTCATAAATTCTTTGGGGTTCGGGGCAGTGCCCCAAAATTTATTTATTTTGGACGTGGTTGACATGTGGCCAATTTTGTGGCTGACATATGTCCAAAATTTTGTAACCCTAAAATGGCATAAAATACTTGTATAAAAGGGCTTAGGGTTAGGTATTTTTCATTATGTTATGTTGTGATGCAAAATTGGTTCTTGTGGTGGATTGAGGTGTAAGGGATTACAGATTGTAATCAAGTTGTAATCAATGGATTGTAATAATATCAGACTTTCTATTTGGTGAACGTAGCCTACAGATTGGGTGAACCATGTTAAATCTTGGTGCCTTGTGTTCTTTTCTGTGCGATTTATTATTTTCTGTTATTGGTTATTTTTGCATGTAATTATTATTTTTGTTTGTGGTTTAATCCTAACAAGTGCTATCAGAGTGAGGTTGTTTTTCCAGTTATCCTCTATAGGAACATCTCATAGTTTAGTGTGAGGAATGACAGATGAGGGTAAGCTAAGGGTTGATAGGTTTAATGGGTAGAACTTCCAATTATGGAAGATGCAAATGGAAGACTATCTTTATTAGATGGATTTATGGAAGCCATTGGAAGGCAAAGCCAAGAATCAAGGATCTATGTCAAATGATGAATGGGGTCTTTTGGACAAAAAGACACTTGGAAGCATTCGATTATGCCTAGCACCATTGGTGGCATTTAATATTACAAAAATGAAGATGACAGAAGAGTTAATGAAAATCCTAGCGATATTATAAGAAAAGCCCTCTACTTCAAACAACATATTTCTCATGAAGTGTTTATTTAATATGAAAATGGTAGAAGGTGGATCTGTTGTAGATCATTTAAATGAGTTTAATACTATTAATAGTTAGTTATCTTTTGTGGGTATCAATTTTGATGAAGAAATTAGGGCTCTCTTGATTTTGTGTTATTTGCTTGAAAGTTGGAATGGCTTGGTAATGGATGTGAGTAATTTTGTTCTTGGATCTAGTACCCTAAAATGTGAAGATGTCATCGATGTTGTTTTGAGTGAAGAAACTCGTAGGAAATCCTTAGGTGGATCTACATCAAAAAGTGCTTTGAATGAACAAAGTAGGGGTAGAATGACTGAGAGAGGAAGTAGGTCTAGAAATCATGGGAAATCAAGAGGAAAGTCAAAGGGGAAGAGGTCTCAATTGAGAGGACCAAACGACTACTAGCACTATGGAAAACTAGGTCATAAAAAGAAAGATTGTTGGAATCGAAAGAAAAATGAAGGAGATAAACCAGATGGAGACAAGGAGGGAAATGTGGTAAGTAACAAATCTGAAGAGGATGCTTTGCTTTTTTCTTTAGAAAGTGTTGATGATTCATGGGTTTTAGATTTTGGTGCTTCATTTCATGATACACCTAATAGAGGTTATTTCATTGATTATGTCCAAGGGGATTTTGGGCTTGTTTACTTGGGGGATAATGAACCCTATCAAATTATTGGAAAGGGAAAAATTAAGATTAAGTTGCAGAATGGGAATCATTGGCTACTACATGAGGTAAGACATGTTCCAAGGCTGAGTAGGAAATTAATTATAGCAGGGCAACTTGGTGATGAGGGTTGTGTAGTTACTTTTAATGATAAAAATTGGAAGGTTTCAAAATGTTCCCTTGTAGTAGTAAAAGGTGTGAAAGTAGGTACCTTATATCTTTGTACAGGTCATATTGTTCCTTCTACTTTAATTGTTTCAAAGAAAAATGAATGTTTAGGAACAATTATTGCAGTTGAGCAGGGAGAACAAATAGCTGCTATAGATTCTAATACAGTGTTGTGATACAAGAGACTTTGGCACATGAGTGAGAAAGGTATGAAAGTACTTCATTCAAAGAAAGTTTTACCAGGTCTAAAATGTGTTAATATGGATTTCTGTGAAAGTTGTGCGTATGGAAAACAAAAGAGAGTGAGTTTTGTAAAGACTGGGAAGGAAAACAAAAAGGAGAAATTAGAGCTTGTGCATATAGATTTATGGGGACCAGCTCAGGTATCTTCCCTTGGTGGATCTCATTATTATGTTATGTTTATTGATGATGTAACAAGAAATGTATGGGTTTATTTCCTTAGACAAAAATTAGATGTATTTCAAAATTTTAAGAAATGGAAATGCTTGGTTGAAAATGAGACTGGTAAGAAATTAAAATATCTCAGATCTGATAATGGTCGTGAATATTGTAGTCATGAATTTGAAGATTGTTTCTCCACTAATGATATTCTTAGAAATTTTTTTTTTCCAAGGACTCCATAGTAAAATGGAGTGGCTAAATGCATGAATAGGACTATAATAGAGTGTGCAAGGAGCATGAGGTTGCATGCTGGGTTGAGCTTACACATGTGGGCAGAGGCTGTCAATAATATTATATATTTAATTAATAGAGGTTCCTCTACTCCTTTGGGCTATGGTATTCTAGAGGAAGAATGGACTGTTAAGAAGGTGAGTTATTCTTTGATTAAAACCTTTAGTTGTGAAGCATTTGCTCACATAGATTCTAAAAATAAAAGCAAGCTAGAAGCTAAGTCAAAGAAATGTGTATTTGTTGGATATGACATTAATGAATTTGGTTATAGGCTTTGGGATTTTGAAAATCAAAAAATTATAAGAAGCGGGGATGTCATATTCAATGAGAATGTGTTGTACAAAGATTTTTTGCAGCAACATGAGAAGAAAGAAGATGATTATGTAGTGCTAGATGATACTCCAAAAGCTAATGTTCCAACTATTCCTCATGATGTGCAACAACCACAACAACAAATACCACACACACCAGTGAATGTTAGATGATCAACAAGGAAAATTAGACCTCCATAAACATTTTCTACCTCTTTGTATTCTATTTTTCTTATTTATGCTAGTGAACCTAAAAATTATGATGAAGCTATGCAGGTGGATACTAAGATTTAGTGGAAGTTTGCAATGAAAAATGAAATGAACTCTTTACTGAAGAATAAGACATGGGTTTTGTGCAAGTTGCCTATAGGTAAAAAGGCTTTATAGAATAAGTGGGTTTATAGGTTGAAAGAAGAGGAAGGAGGTAAGAAATGATTTAAAGCCAGGTTAGTTGTCAAAGGATTTGCACAGAAAAAGGGCATTGATTTTGATGAGATATTTTCTCCTGTTGTTAAGATGACTTCTATCCATACTATTTTATGTCTTGTGGCTACTAAAGATTTGCATTTAGAGTAGCTTGATGTTAAAATAGCCTTCCTTCATGGTGATTTGGATGAAGAGATATATATGGCTCAACTACAGGGATTTGTAGTCAAAGGTAAGGAGAACTTAGTGTGCAAATTGAAGAAAAGTTTATATGGTTTGAAACAAGCACCTCAACAATGGTATCTAAAATTTGATAGTTTTATGCATGAACATGGATATAATAGGTGTCATTCAAATTACTATGTTTATTTTAAGAGGTTGGAAAATGATAGCTACATTATTTTACATTTATATATGATGATATGCTTATAGCTAGGTCTAACATGGATCATATTAAGGGGCTGAAATGCTAGTTAGCACATGCATTTTCTATGAAGGATTTGGGGGCAGCAAAAAAATCCTTGGTATAAAGATTTGTAGAGATAGGAAGAATACAACATTGATGCTATCTTAGGTTGATTATGTTGAGAAGGTGTTGCAACGTTTCTCTATGGAGAATGCTAAAGCTATTAGTACACCTTTACCTGGTCATTTGAAGTTGACTAAGGAGATGTGCTAGACACTAGAAGAGGAGGATAAGATGTCCAAGGTACCTTATGCTTCTGCTATAGGAAGTTTGATGTATGTTATGGTATGTGCTAGGCTAGATATTGCACATGCAGTGGGAGTCATTAGTAGGTATATGAGTCATCTAGGAATTGAGCATTGGAATGCAGTCAAATGGATTCTCAGATATTTGAGAGGAACATCCAACAAGTGTTTACATTTTGGGGGCTCTACTACTGATTTATAGGGCTATGTTAACTTAGATTTGGTAGGGGATATTGATACCAGGCAGAGTACTATAGGTTATGTCTTTACTATTGGTGGGGTAGCTGTGAGCTGGGTTTCTCAGTTATAGAAGGTTAATTCTTTATCCACTATAGAGGTAGAGTATGTAGCTACTACAGAGGCAACCAAGGAGGTGATATTGCTTCAGTTCTTTTTGGAAGAATTGGGATAATTATTTGTTCACAGATAGCAAGAGTGTCACTCATCTTGCAAATAATTTAGCTCTACATTCAAAGACCAAAAACATACAGTTGCGGTACCATTTCATTCGGTCAGTTTTGGAGGATGGATAGTTAAAGATGGAGAAGATACATACAAATGAAAATCCAGTAGATATGTTGACAAAGGTAATAACAAGGGAGAAGCTAACCTCCTCTTCATCTTTGGTTGGTCTTCTATATTGAACATGAATAAAAGAACAACAGAGTCTAGGGTGGTTTGATTCAGTGGGAGCCCCATGTGGTAGTAGTATTGCTACAGGATCAGTCTCCAAGTGGGAGATTTTTGTTTAGTGTGGAGCTTGATCAGTCCCCAAGTTAGAGATTGTTAGTTTGTGGTGACTGATTAGGAAAGTACTGTACATACTTCATAAATTCTTTGGGGTTCAGGGTAGCACCCCAAATTTTTTTTTGGGTCATGGCCGATATGTGGCTGATGTTGTGGTTGACATATGGCCGACATGTTCTAACCCTAAAATGGCATAAAATACTTCTATAAAAGCACTTAGGGTTAGGTATTTTTCATTATGTTATGTTGTGATGTGAAATTGGTTCTTGCAGCAATATTGATAAGGGATTATGGATTGTAATTAGGTTTTAATCACTAGATCGTAATAATATTGGACTTTTTGTTTGGTGGACGTAGCCCAGGGATTGGGTGAACCACGTTAAATCTTGGTGCCTTGTGTCTTTTCTATGTGATCTATTATTTTTTGTTATTGGTTATTTTTGCATGTAATTATTATTTTCGTTTGTGGTTTAATCCTAACATGCCTATGCATGAAAAAATAAGCAAAATTCAAACTAACTTAATGACTCCTGGGTCAAACTAAATTTATAGAATCCCCAATAATAGTTTCAAAAATGAATGGTTAGAATAATATCCTAGTAACACAAGGATTAGACACTCTTAAACAATGATTCATTGCTAAAAGTCATCATGTTTCTACTTAGAACATCATGCTAGACATATTTTATGTATCAATACAAGAATGTGAACTTGAGATAGTGCCTACAATTTTATGCTTTAGTTCTTCTCAACAGTCATCACTACTAAGCTAAAAGCAGTTGCTATAGGAAACTTATACTAGGAACTAAGCTTACAAATTAACTATTATCTTGAAGGAAAAACATAACAATAAATAAAAAATGCTTTGGAAGTAAACCTATGCTACAAGATATAGTCAATGGTTTTGCTACCTATGGCTATAGGAATAGTAGTACTTAAAATTCAAAGGAAACTTAACTAAATTCTACTTAAGAATGAACAAGGAATTCACCTCCCATGTGAGCCCACACTGAAGTATGAATGAGTTATAACTTAGAGATTAAAATGAAAACCTATCATATATTCATTTAATAAAACATGGACACAATATAGAATATCAAAATGCTTTACTCTACTACTTGATTACAACATGAATTTCTCAAAACATTTAACTCACCTGGAAACAAAAGTTCCATCTTATTTAAAGGAAACTAGGAAAAATAAAATGCCTTAAAACTAGGTCTTCCATTACATAGCATAACAACTTTTAGTTTCAGGGGCAACAACATCATTTGTACAAGAAAATAAGCCACATTCAATGCTTCAAAAATATAGGAACATTCAAAAACTAGATTTTCTTGGACTAAATCAACAACTACAAAGTGATGGAAGGAGTGGAGCTATAATGAACTCTGAAATAGTCACCTGCCTTGAAAGATCCAATAACCCTTTAGTTCATGCTCCTTTCTTAACTTATTCTCCCTAAAAAATGTTTTTAAAAAAAAATCCAAAACATGAATCCAATGCATAGATCATAATAAGTTTTCCCTATTTTAATGTAGCCTTGTCTCACAACTGTAGGAGGTCTACCCATTAAAGGTAGAGAAGAAATATACCAAATTTACCATGACATTCATTAATCTAGATATATATATTCAATATTGTCTTTAAGTTTCATAACCATCAAATATACATATAGTTAAAAAATTATGAACATAAAAGATTGTATTGTGTTTATGAAAAATTATAAGATATTCAAATCTGTACTTAGAAAATCATAAACAAAACATCCTATAAACTTGATTCATCATCTGTAGTTTCATTTGTTTGTTGGAGAATTCTTTTGTTGCTACTAGAATTTATTTCAAAGGGTTCCAAGCCATGTCTTACCTATTGTTTAGGAGCTATTAGGGCTCATTATAGTGGTATCAAAGCTTGCTTGCAAAGTGTTTCACAAAATTAAAAATAGTTGAATTATAAAAGAATTTGGTGTTTGATGAAGTTATAACTAGTTGGGATTATTACAGTGGTATTAGAACAGTTTCTTGCCATCTGATTTGGTAGGAAATTTATTTTATTTTCAAATTTGATGTTTTATTTGGAGTGGCCAAGACTCTATCTTTTCCCATAAATGGATAGATATAGGAGGCCTAGTAGTTCAAGGTGCTAGTAGAGTAGTGAGGAAGATAAAAGAAATTAAATTTCTTGGGAGAGAGTATAGAGAAACTTAAGTTTCATTAGTAGAGGATGGAAGAGAGCTTATTGAAGCCAAAGATGGTTAAGAGGGTAGCAAGGTATATGGTTTCCACCTTTAGAAGGTTAGTGAGAAGGAGGTTTGAGTTTTCCTTGTTAGTTGTTCGTGACGTAGATGGACCTATATTTAATACAACACCTACTAGTCATATTTTTGGTGTTAATGATGGAATTATTTCATAGGGATAGATCCTTGTGTCAGTTGTAGTAGAGGATAAAAAACTAAGCTTTAGCAAGTTGAGGCTCCTAGAGTTATTACTAAAACTAGTGTAGAGACATTTGATGTAATTATTACCACTAATACTTTTGACTCTCTCATAGAAGGGATTATTATTGGAGATTTGTATATGATCTATCATAGTATTACTTTAGTGTAGGAGGCAATTTCCTCCTCAACTGGGATCGACGCATGTATGGAGTCACCTAGATTTGATGTTGGTGATTTGGATGATACAACATAGTTAGTAGATGTGGGTTCATTCTCTAGAATTATTGATTCACACATTAATGTTGAGTCATGTGTGCAAAGTCAAGTGCTAGTACTTGAGGCTTTATTCGGAGCTGTGGATGCAAAAACTATGGAAACATCTAATCATACATTTCATGATGCTATGAGCTACATTGGGTATGATATACCTTGATAGGTATCAACTGATGACTTCAATGAGGTTTTGGATGGGTCCCAAGATCTATCTTTTGAGGTGGAAGTTGAGACATGCAGGGATATTGATATTGTGAGGGCTTCTATTTCTTCAAATGGGGATTTTATTAAGGTACATAGTAGTTGTATCTCAGGTGCAGATTTGTGTGAGGTTGATAGCACACATGTAGTGGGTGATCTTGTGGTGGGTATTTTTGACTTGGTTTCTATCACAATACTGCTAGTGAGATAGAGAGCTTGCATAGGAGGTATGGGTTATAGAGGCATCATGCGATCAATTAGTTGAACTTGAGTGAAACTAACATCTCTTCATATTTTGAGCATTATGATGTGATCTGTCAGATGCTAGTTACATTTGGTAGTGCTCATATGCCTAATGAGCATGGTGATAGTACTCTTTCTCTAGCAGAGGTTCATGTGCTTCAAGAGGCTATTAGGATCTTGAAGCATAACTATTCATAGCTAGTTGTTAACATTGATTACCTTCTAGAGTGGGGTAGCACCTATTATGAGATATTGTTAGAGAAAGAGGAGGAGGTGGTTGAGCTCACCCAAGAGCTTGAGGTGACTATGGACTCTCTTCAATTTACATAGTTGGTTCTTTAGGAGTCATAATCACAATTGGATGAGGTAACTATGGAGTTGGAGCATGTTCAGACCACACTAGCCCTATTGTGGTTGGTGATGAATTTTCTTCTATGATTGGGGATGATGGATGTGATGATGTGGTCAACACATCCATCTAGGATAAGGGTGTAGTAGGTAGAGAAGAGGTAGGAGTTTTGTTAGAGACAAGCTCTTATGATGATTTTTTTCCTTTTTATAGAAGTGAATCTATTTCTTCATCTTATATAGCTAATAGCATTAGACAGTTGGTAGTGCTACATTTTCAAAGGGATCAATTGTGGGTCACAATGGAGTAGGTTGATGCTTTCATTATAATTTATATTGTATAGTCTCTCATGGAGTATCTTTTGAAGAGTTTAGATGTGCAAGATAATTCATACATAGTGTTTGAGGTTACTCCCATACTAGGATTTGATGCTATTTAGAGGTTGGGGGGAAAGATTGTAGAGACTTTGTCCACTATACTTCTCCATAGGGATCTTGAGGTTGGGTTTGTTGAGAGGATTGCCTAGGATTCTACTTGACCGATAGTTAGAAGTCAAATATTGGATCCATCTTCTAATTTCCAAACTGATACTAATGAGCCCTTGATAGTGATTGGGAGTTTTTATCAGTATTACATTGTGAGGAGCACTCATCACTATTATTTTGACCCATAGGTAGAGGATTTGGTTTCACATTGATGTGGTTTGGCTCTAGTTTTATACCATCTATTATGGGATGGGTTAGCACCATATTCTATAGATGGGATCAACAACTGCAAGTTATACCACTTGCAGGATCCACATGCCCATGATGCTTTATAAGTGGTTGGAGTTGACGATAGTGATTCAATTACCTATGGTTGTTACCATCTCCATAGTGTAGTTAGGTGTGAGTGTTTCAATGAGTTATTGCCTTCATCAACACCTAGGGTCATTTTTTAGATGATTTTGATGGTGATGTTTGTTATTTGGGCATTGGTGCTACAAGAGTTTCTTGTACATGACATGGATAGTATGTAGTTCTATCCATCAGATCTAGGTGGACTATGATTGTGTGAGGACAAGCAATCTTAGGGAGAGAAGACTATATCGTCCCCATTTTTAGCAGATTCTTATAGTTGGTTTGGTCAATTCAACATTACAACCCTTATGAGATGAAAATGAGATTTGAGGGTCTTAGTTGTGGGGTTATAGGCTTTTTAGTAGCCTATGGTGAGCTTTGGCTCCATTTGAGAGACTTACTATTAATAGTAAGTCAAATTGTTGGTTCGAATGAGCTTTGTTGAGATAGAGGAGTTGTTTGATGCTCTTAGATTTTATTTTGGGCTTCTAGTTTGGGATCCAAGAATCTTGGAGGGTGTGTCTATTAATAGTAAGTTATATTGTTAGGTCCATTCATCATCTTTCATCATTAGGATCACTTTGGTGTTGTCAGATTTTGATTCTGATGCTTCTTCAATTATTTTTGCAAGATGGGTGAATTATTATTATTATTCATCTAAATATGCTGAGGTTGTTATTTTTGTTGGTGTTTTTGGTTGGTCACCTTAGTATCATAGTATGTTAGAACTGTATGAAAACTTTTAAATTGCGGGAACAAGAAAAAGTGGCCTTGTGTGTCAAAATATCAAGTTATGGTCAAAAAGGTCATTTTTTGAGCCAAAAGCAAATAATAAATTATATTAATGGTACTTTATTATATTTTAATATTGTGTGTGGGAAGCTTCTTAAGTAAAGTTCATTTGGGAAACTTGGTGCCATTTGGAGATTATAAATATGAGTCCATTTGATGAGTAAAGCATCTTATTATTTGATTGTCATACTTTGCTTTGTCATCTTTGTGACATTTCTAAAGTTTGATTTTTATGTGTCCTTGCTGAAGTATAAGGGTTTGTTCTAGAGAAGTTGATCATAATTCATAGATGAGGTATTGTGAATTAGTTTTCTGAGAATTAGTCTTTATCTCCATTATTGTATACATAGTGGCTGGGAGATACTAGGGTGGTGGAAATTTGGAATTTGGCATCTTCTTATGCTATAAATACTATTCCTAAGAAGTTATTGGGAGCTCATTAATTTGGATTTGATTCAGCACCCATTTATATATCCTACTAGGCATTATTTTCTATTTTCACTTTGGAGCAACATTATACATATCTATAGTTACATTTGTTTGTTGGAGAATTCATTTGTTGCTACTAGACTTTATTTCAAAGTAATTCAAGGCATGTCTTACCTATTTTTTGAGAGTTATCAAAGCTCATTATAGTGGTATCAAATCTTGCTTGCAAATTGTTTGACAACTAAATTATAAAGTAATTTGATGTTTTTATGAAGTTATAACCAGTTGGAGTTATCATAGAAACCTAAAGTTCAAATGAAGGGTCAGGAATAAAAGGAAAAAGAGAAAGGTTATTAAAAGAAAGATTTTCTAATAGAATAGAGAGAGAGAGAGAGAGAGAGAGAGAGGGTGTTAGAATTTCCTTAGAATAACTCGGGGGGGGGGGGGGGGGGGGGTTGAATCAGTTATTCAAGGTCCAATTGTCCAATTCAAACTTTCCTTCAAATATAGTGAACTAATTCAACCATTTATTCATCCAAGCTATAACTTATCTAATTAGCAAGTTACTGTAAATCAAAATGCAAGTATAACACATAAGAAATCAACACATGACATAGTGATTTACATGGAAACCCAATTTGGGAAAAACCACCAGTAACACGCTACTCAATTTTCACCCTTTTGAAGTGATGCACTATGAAAGGTCTACCCTGTTAAAGGCTTACAACACACTGCTAAGTGTGACCTTGTTAGAGGATTTAACCACCCTGTTAGAAGTGGGCCTAGTTAGAGGACTTTAGAACATTCACTCAGAATGCCACCTTGTTAAAGGATTTACAACAGGCTATTAGGCCAACCTAAGTCCATAGGATTTTTTGATCTAATAGAATTGCTAGAGAGTATTAGAAAACCTTGACCTGACTACAACATACAACTTATCTTGCAGATCTTAGATCACTTCTCAACTCATACCCTTGCCTGGACTTCATTCTCTACAACTCTTAACAACTTTACCTCTCTTTCAAGTTTCATCTCCTTAAGTCTCCATACTCAATGTACTAGTACATTCATCTCTTCATGACCATTCGTAGAAGCAGAGCCTCTATGCTCTTCCTTCTCCTAGATGTCTCCTTCTTGACACCCTTTCAATCACTTCATAGATTTTGGCACTTTTGTAGCAATAGTATCAGTAGCTCTTTGCTTCTTGGTCTATGACTTCTTAAATAGAAGTCCTAGAGTTCCTTTTCCTGCTTGATTCTTTCATTTTTCAATTTCAATTCACATGGATTAGGTAGGATTCATTGTATCTAACCCATATTCTATTTCTTCTAAAAACTTCTTGAATAATCCTTTAGAATTTGCCCAAAAATGATTTACATAAGATTCTGTGCCAACAACTCATCATCCTTATCTTCCAACTTGTTCACAAAATTCAATGCAACCATTATGTTAGCTCAAATTTGGTGAATCTTTGTCATTTAAAATGCAACAACTCAACACTATTGAAATACTGGTGCTTAGCACATACTGTGCTACTCGACATCAACTATATTTTCTCTGATGCTTGGCACCTGAAGATCACTCAGCACCAACTAAAAAATTTCTATTGGTCGATACCTGATCTTTACTCAGCACTTGAAGATCACTCAGTACACACTAGAAATATCTATTACTTGTCTTCTACTAAGAATTTTCTCAGCTTCAACTGACTTGCTCAGCACCCACTAATGATCTTAGTTAAAGCTTTGCAGTCAACCTTGTTACAACTTCTTCCTCCAATTTATCTAAGTGTGACCAACCTCTATATCTTTGAGTATGTCATCAATACATTACTTAACCATTGTCTTAACTAATCCTTGCACTTCTTTACAATATCATAACTCAACCTTTTCTTTAGGTGCTCTTGTTACATCTTGTTGATCAAATCCTCTTCATCAATCAACTAAGTGATAGTGCATGAATCTTATAAGTAGATATCATCCCTACAAATAGTAAATTTGACATCAATGGCAAAATAATGATTGAAAATATTTTTTTACAAAAATCTCCCTCTATGATCTTCAATAACAATGAGCTTTTCAATTAGATTTCCAAAAATTTCCCTCTTTGGAATTGATGGCAAACCAAACTAATCAACCATTAGACTAAACTATTCCACCAGAAGCTTATTAAGTTAGAACAGTAAGTCAAATGCCAAAATGTAAATTGTATCATCACATCTCCTACTACTATTCTGATTGTCTTAGTACACTTCTCCCTCTTTGCTATTGTATCCTTTATCTTTATCTTTCTCCCTCTATATTATTCCTCTTCTACTGTTCTGATCAACCTTTGAAATCTCCCTCTATTTCTTTGATCCTTTTTGTTCAATAGTTGTTGATCAGTTGTTCACTTCTCCCTCTTTGACAACAATGCCAAAGACACATTAGCATATTAATATGCAGATGTAGCTCTTATAGGCTCAATTAATGTCTCCCTCTATCACCTTTCTTGTGACTAATTTGAAGTTTTAGCATTTTTATTACTTTAGGCATGGATCCCAAAGTAAACATCCTCTACATCAATGCGTAAAATCCTCAACATTCTTCTTATTTGATGTAGGGCATACTTGCTTTTTGGTTCAAGTAGCCTTAGCTTGGGATATCACCCCTAACTTACCTCTAAGATACTCAAAAGCATCTTTAGGTAGTTCTTTTGTGAAGATATTAGCAATATATTCCTTTGAGTTGACATATTCCATCTTCACTTGTTTGTCTTCCACCAGTTCTCTTACATAATGATACTTGATTGCAATGTGTTTAGTTTTACCATTACTATATTCTTTGATATATTGATAGCACTTGTATTATCACAATAAAGTGTCATAGGCTCAATTACCTCTTACTTCATACCTTGTAGCAAGTGTTTGATCCACACAATATTGGTGCAGTTCATAGCAACTGTCACATACTAGGCTTCAACAATAGATTGTGAGGTGCAACTTTGCTTTTTTCTTGTCCATGTGATCAACCTCTTTCCTAAGAAAAGTGCTCCTCTACTGGTGCTCTTTCTATCATTAATGTTACCTCCCTAATCTACATCAGTGTAAGCTTTTAGTTCAAACTTCTCATTCCTCTTGTAGTATAAACCAAAGTCATCAGTTTCTTTTAGATTTATCAGTATTCTCTTCACTACTATTAAATGATTTTCTCTTGGATTGGCAAAAATCTTGCTACTATTCCAATAGCTAATGTAATGTCCGGTCTACTATGTACAACATATTGCAATTTTCCAATCATTGACCTATACAATGTCTAATATATTTTAGTAGATTCATCATTCTTTGATAGTTTATGACCTATTGCCATTGGTGTGCTAACTAGTTTTGAGTCTTGTAGCCCAAATGTTTTGAGTACTTGTTGTATTTAGATTGGGTCACAAATATGCCATGCTTCAACTGATGTACTTTTAATCCAAAAAAGAATTTGATTTCCCCAAATATTGACATCTCAAACTCATACTTTATTTGTTTAGCAAAATCTTTGCATAAAATATCCTTTTCTCCTAATATTATGTCATCGACAAATATGTATAAAATCAAAATGTCTTTACCTTCCTTAGATTTGATTTACAAGTTGCTATTTTCATCTATTCTTTCAAATCCTATCTTCACAAGATATTTGTGCAACCTTTCATACCATGCTCTAGGCACTTACTTCAATCCATATAGTGATTTATGTAGCTTGTAGACCATGTCCTGATTCTTTTTATCAACAAATCCCTCTGGTTGTTCTATGTAGACTTCCTCTTCTAGTACACCATTCAGAAAAGATGAATTCACATCTATTTGATAGACTTTGAAACCTTTATATGCAGCATATGCAAGTAATGTTCTTACTCCTTCCATTCTTGCAATAGGGGCAAATGTCTCTCCATAATCCAATCGTTCTTCTTGTGCATAGCCTTTGCAAACTAATTTGGTTTTGTTTCTTGTTATTTCACCATTCTCATCAAGTTTGTTTCTGAACACCCATTTGGTACCAATCACATTCTCATTAGTTGGTCTGGGAACTAGAGACCAAGTTTTTTTCTTCTCAATTTGATCTATCTCTTCTTTCATGGCCTTATACCAGTCATCATTTTGCAATGAATCTTTTACTATTTTGGGTTCAACCTTGCTCAGTAGACATGATTCATTCCCGATTCCATTCCTTGTCATTTATCTAGCATCCTTATCACCAATGATTTGATCTACAGGGTGATGTCTTCTTACATACTTGGCTAATCTAGCTTCAGTCCTTCTTTCCATGTTTGATGTTTCAGCTTTAGAGTCATTTCATTCACTTTAATCTGGCATTTCATCATTTCTTTCTCACATACTATTTTCAAAATTAGAGTGTGCATATTCCACATTCTGTAGCTCAACTTCTGAATGTAACTTAACATTCACTGGTTGAGACTCAGTAGATACTGAAGTTTTTTGCTGATTCCCAACTTGATTTGTAGCATTGTATTCAACTCTCATTCCTTCATAGAAGTACACAAAGGATCTATAATCCTCTTCTTGCCTTGACTCATCAATTTGAACTTCTACATGTTCATCAAAATTTACATTTGCACTCTCCACAACTTTGTTAGTGTTAGTATTCAAACATTTATATACCTTACTTCTAGTGGAGTATCCAAGAAATATGCCTTCATCACTTTTTGCATCAAACTTGTGATTTCTAGTGTCTTTTAAAATATAGCATTTACAACCAAACACTTTGAAATGTTTAACATTAGGTGAATGACGATACCACAATTCAAAGGGTGTTGCATTTGTACCTTTCCTGAGTTGAACTCTATTCAATGTGTAGACTATACTACTTACAACTTCTCTCTAGTATTTTAATGAAACATTTTTCTCCATCATCAAGGTTCTTGCGCAGTCAATAATTGACCTATTTTTCCTTTTAGCAATACCATTCTATGGTGGAGTTCTTGGGGTTGATGTTTGCCTTTTGATACCTTTATCATTGTAGAATGTTTCAAACTCTCTTGATGTGAACTCACCTCCTCTATCTAACCTTAGGCATTTTAGGTTCTTTCATGGTTCCTTCTCAACTCTAACCAAATACCACATGAACATTTGGAATGAATCAGATTTTTTCTTTAAGTACATAGTAGTCATCATCATGGAATAATCATCTACAAATAACATTATGTATCTATCTCCTAGGTAGCTTTGCACTTCTATTGGGCCACATAGGTCTACATGAACTAACTCTAGTACTTCATTGGAAGTGTATGTTTTGCTTTTGAAACTGGACTTATTCATTTTCCCTAGTTGACATTGTTTGCACATTCTATTTTCAGGTTTCTTCAACTTGGGAAATCCTCTAACTTTCTTTTTCTTGCTGATACTAATCAAATTATCAAAGCTGACATGACACAACCTTTTATGCCATAACCACACATCATCAAATCTAAAAAAAAGACATGTTGGTTTTTCCATATCTAGGTAAAACAAATTACTCCTAGTTTGTTCACCTTTTCCTATCAGATTTCCATCAGTGTCATAGATCTTGGTAGTTTTGTTTCCAAATTCCACTTTGCAACTTACATTGCCTAATTGTGATACACTCAACAAGTTTTAATTCAATCCTTCAACATAGTATGCACTATCACATGAAATTTTCTCTATAAGTTTGATAGATCATTTTCCTTTGATTTGACATGGAGCATCATTACCAAATCTAACACTATTTCCATTATATTGAGTAAAGGTAATGAACTTACTTTTATCTCCTATCATGTGATGTGAGAATCCACTATCTATGATCCACTTGTCATTCTTGTTCATACAGGTAACCAATTTTATTGCTTCATCTTCATCTTTGTCTAATTCATCCTTCATGGCTACATAGAAAACTTCATCATTACTTTCATCTGAGTCTTCTTCAACAATGTAGCATCTCTTGCCTTTCTCCTTGTGGTCTTTGCTATCATCTTCTCTTTTGTTCCTAAACTTTCTTCCTTCTTTAGATTTTTTCTTCTATGGGCATTTTGTAGCTATATGACCTACTTCATTGCAATTGAAACATATGATAGAGAGCTTACCTTTGAATTTTCCTTTACCTTTATGGAATCTCCTGGCTAGTAGTGCTTCTAAATGTTCCACATCTTCCTTTTCTATGCTGCTATCACTGGATACATGTTTTCCTTTTCTTCTTCTCTTTCTTAATGTATCCTCCTTAGTATCTTTTATTGTCATCTTGGCCTTGAAAGTAGATTCAAGTTTCTTAAGTCTATAGTTGTCAAAATTGGATAGCTCAAATGCAGTAAGTCTTCTAACTATTCCTTCAAAAGTTAGTGTGTTCCCTTGTACACACCTCAGCTCTTGGATGGCTGAAACTCTTACAACATAGATAGGGAGAAAATTTCTTAGGTATTTGCAAATGGATGTTTCTTCTTCTAGTTTTCCACCTAGACTTCTTATTGCACTCACCACTTCTATTATTCTTGCAGCATACTGAGCAACATTTTCACCTTCCTCCATCTTCATGTCATCAAACTTCCCTCTTAGGCTTTCTCTCTTTGCTCTCTAGACATTTTGATCACCTCCATAGATATCTGAAAAGGTTTTCCACATTATGAATGTAGTGTTATAGTCCTTGATGTCATCATGTTCAACATGGCTAAGTGCAAATGCAATGTCTAACATTGCTTGGTTATGCTCCTTCTTTTTGTTTAAGTCATGTACAGTAAGGGGTCCTACTAAAGTTACATGCTCTATTCCAATTGAGGTTTGTGCATAGTCACCTATTGATCCAAGGTGTAATTTCATGAAACTCTACCATGCAACAAAGTTGTCTTTGTTGAGCTTGGGAACTTCTCTCTTGGACATCTTGATCTTCTTGCTTCTAGTACCTTGAAACTAAATTAGTAGAAGGCTCTAATACTAATTGTTAGAATTGTTTTAGAATAATTGAGAGGGGGGGGAGTGGTGAATCAGTTATTCAAGGTCCAACTGTCCAATTCAAATTTTCCTTCAAATATAGTGAACTAATTCAACCATTTATTCATCCAAGCTATAACTTATCTAATCAGCAAGTTACTATAAATCAACATGCAAGTATAACACACAAGAAATCAACACATGACACAGTGATTTATATGGAAACCCAATTTGGGAAAAACCACCAGTCACATACTACTCAATTTTCACCCTTCTAAAGTGATGCCCTATGAAAGGCCTACCCTATTAAAGGCTTACAACACACTGTTAAGTGTGACCTTGTTAGAGGATTTAACCACCCCGTTAGAAGTGGGCCTAGTTAGAGGACTTTAGAACATTCACTTGGAATGCCACCTTCTTGAAGGATTTACAACTGGCTATTAGGCTAACCTAAGTCCATAGGATTTTCTGATCTAATACAATTGCTAGAGAGTATTAGAAGACCTTGACCTGACTACAACATACAACTTATCTTGTAGATCTCATATCACTTCTCAGCTGATAGCCTTGTCTGGCCTTAAATGTTTACAACTCTTAACAGCTTACCCTCTCTTTCAAGCTTCGTCTCCTTGAGTCTCCATACTCAATGTACCAGTACAATCATCTCTTCGTGACCACTCATAGAAGTAGAGCCTATGTGCTCTTCCTTCTCCTAGATGTCTCCTTCTTGACACCCTTTTAATCACTTTATAGATTTTGGCACTTTTGTAGCAATAGTATCAGCAACTCTTTGCTTCTTGGTCTATGACTTATTGAATAGAAGTCCTAGAGTTCCTTTCCCCACTTGATTCTTTCATTTTTCAATTTCAATTCACATGGATTAGGTAGGATTCATTGTATCTAATGCATATTTTGTTTCCTCTAGAAACTTCTTGAGTAATCCTTTAGAATTTTCCAAAAAATGGTTTACATAAGATTCTATGCCAACAACTTATCATCCTTATCTTCTAACTTGTTCACAAAATTCAATGCAACCACTATGTCGACTTAGATTTGATGAATCTTCATTATTTGAAATAATCCAGTAGCTTGGCATTATTGAAATACTAGTGTTCGACACATATTGTGCTACTCAACATCAACTATGTTTTCGCTGATGCTCGGCACCTGAAGATCACTCGACACCAACTAAAAAATTTCTATTGCCCACACCTGATCTTTACTTTGCACTTGAAGATCACTTAGCACACACTAGAAATATCTATTATTCGGCTTCTACTAAGAATTTTCTTGGCTTCATTTGATTTGCTCATCACCCACTAGTGATCTTAGTTAAAGCTTTGCAGTCAACCTTGTTACAACTTCTTCCTCCAATTTATCTAAGTGTGGCCAACCTCTATTTCTTTGAGTATGTAATCAATACATTACTTAACCATTGTCTTAACTAATCCTTTCACTTCATTACAATATCATAACTCAACCTTTCCTTTAGGTACCCTTGTTACATCTTGTTGATCAAATCCTCTTCATCAATAAACTAATTGATAGTGCATGAATCTTATAACCATATATCATCCATACAAATAGTAGGTTTGACATCAATGGCAAAACAATGATCGAAAACAATCTTTTACAACAATCTCCCTCTTTGATCTTCAATAACAATGAGCTTTTCAATCAGATTTCCAATAGAGGGAATGGTGCAAGAAGGAAAAGTAGTAAGAGAAGAATCATAGAAAAAGAATTAGAGTAATCAAGCAGTAGTAATCAAGGTATTAAGTAAAGGAAAGAATTTTGCAATGGTAGTAGATAAAAGAGAAAGCTAGATCTAATAGGAAAGGAGTGTCATAACTAGATCATAGGTTTAGTTGTTTCCTAATAGTTATAACTGGTAAATGCTGAAGAGGATTGTTACGATTAGATTGATGAAACCTATCATGGAATAATCATTATTTTTTCACTAATGTCAAAATTTCTACTTGCTGGTGAGACAATTACTAATTTGGTCTGAATACTATCATTTGTTTGATTAATGAAGAGGATTTGAAAAGAAAGGATAACAAGAGTACCTAGAGAAAGGTTAGGTTATATGTGTAGACACCTAAAAATCCTTTAGAAAATAAAGTATTTTTATTTTCTGAAAAATTCCCGATGACATCACCATTTATTAATTAATTAATTAATTAATTTTTATGCCATTAAATCCTTTTATCTTAATTTAAAATATTTAATTAAGGAATCCCTCCCAAAAATGTTTAAATCCTATTTAAACATTATTTCCTTATTTATTAATTATTTAATTAATAAATTGACCAAAAATCCTAAAATAAATAAAAAATTTATTTTTTTCCCAAAAGTTGGCCAATTTCCTTATGACCAATAACCTCTTCCAAAATCTTCTAATCCTTCTTTAATTTTGATTAAAGGCTAATCCCATCATTTCCTACCCCTAATCCCAACTCAAAATATTTAATTAAAATTAAATATTAATCCTCATGTTTATTAAAAAAGTTTTAATAAATATCTCCTCAACCCAAACCCTTGAAATAAATAAAACTTTATTTATTTCCTAAAAATCTAATTTATCCTCATCCTAAGAAGTTCTAGACTCTTCTAGAAAGTCTTCATCCTCATCCTAGGAAATTCTAGACTATTCTAGAAAGTCTTTATCCTCCTCCAAAATCTAGACTCTTCTAGAAGATGTCTTTAAACCTAATCCTAATCCCCTCCTAACCTTGTCACATTCCCTAAACATGGGTTAAGACTTACTAACCCAAGCCAAAGTTAACAAATATCTCCTCCTTCACCCACCCTCATTAAATGCCATCCACTTGCCTATCCCTAAGCTAATCCTAAACCATCCTAATCCATCCTTTAATCATTTTCACAAGCCTAAGCAAGCTTAAAACCTTCCTAATCAAGTCCAAGTCGAATTTGCTCTCATCACCCTCAAAATATCTCAACCATA
Organism: Cupressus sempervirens; assembly: GCA_028749045.1. Classification (NCBI taxonomy): domain Eukaryota; kingdom Viridiplantae; phylum Streptophyta; class Pinopsida; order Cupressales; family Cupressaceae; genus Cupressus; species Cupressus sempervirens. The sequence continues at coordinate 889,464,672 of CM053792.1, read as the reverse complement.
AAACTTTATGAAGTCCACTAGGTCATAAATGACTCTTACAAGCCCTTTTATTGCTCTTACAAGTCATTATGAGGGTCTTTATGAAGATTTTATCTCTTGAGCCTCCTTTGTTGACTCATCCTTGCCCTTTCCTCCATCCTCTCACCATGTGACATGTGTCACTCCTTGATTGGCTATAAGGAAGCACAATCCATGTGCTCTCCTCTCATGCAATCTGAGCCTTCCATAAGCTTTTTCCCATCCTTGCATCTTAGCCCTCAATCCCTCAAGCCTCTTGCCTATAAATTGGATCCTTCCCCTTTACAAAATAACACAATCCATGAAGTAAAGTTATAATGCTATTTTGAGAGCCAAATCCATACTAAAGCCATCTATCCACACCAAAAATCCACAATCATCCATTGAAGCCCTTTTTGAAGCATAAAGCTTGAGCATACATCCTATCTATTTAGACAAAGCTACTCAACAAGAGAGCTTCTTATTGAGAGAGCCCATTAATGGCTCATATTCTCAATTAAGAGCTCATCTTAGTCTATCTTGAAGTTTATGAATTTTGTTTAGTTTGTAGAAGCTTTATTTACATTTGGTTTCTATTAGCATACTAACATTTTCTCATATACAATATGGTGTATAAAGAAAGCAATAAAACCAAGTACAAATTTGATGATATATTTTATTATTTATCTACTTAAAGATATAATTAAAGGATACTTGTGAAAAGACTAGAACAAGGCTAAGAAAAGAAATGTGTCTTCCAAGCCTAACCGAGAAAACTGTAGAGGCTAAGAAAGTTAGTGCAGACTGAGTAGAAAGTTAGTTGAAGCTAAGCTAAGTAAGTTTAGTAAGTGCCAAGAAAAGAGAAATATATTAGGTTCTAAATCAAGAAGGTTTAATGTGTGCTAAGAACTAGCAAAGACTTAATCTATGATGAGAAACCTAGTGTTGACCAAGAATCAAAAGATAGTGATTACCAACCAAACTAAATGTTATTTATGAGTTCTAGTAAAGTGAGTTTGATCAAAGATTTGACAAATTTGAGTTGACAAAGTTGTTCTTTAATTGTGTGAAGCATGTGGAAGATAAGTATGATGATTTGGTGGCACATAATTTAAGATAAACCATTTTGAGATGAATTTAAAGAGGATTGTAAAGGAAGTTTCTAGATGGGAACAAAATGGAAAAGAGGGTATATTAAATGAATCTAACCTAATCCTAAGATGGAAAATTGTGGTTAAGTGGAAAAATATCTAAATTCTCTATTTAAGGAGATAGCGGGATATAAGAAAAGTGTCATAGTGCAAACTAGAGAAAGATAAGGTGTATTTTGGTGTTGCTTCATTTGGTGGCCAAAGGAATGAATCTATAGTTGGAATACTAAGAAAGAAGGCTTAAGGAGGTGAAGGCTTTAAGGGTGAAAAATTTGTCAAAGATGAAGGAGATTGAATTCCATGTAGTATGGAGGGCTGAACAAGAGATCTGTAATCTAGAAGTGAGTTTTTTTGTTATTAGATCAAGTCCTATTGTTACTTTCTAACAGCTATATTAGTCTAGATAAATCCTTTGGATTAAGGTTGACACAACAATCATGAGTAAATCCTTTAATAGGGTGACATTCTAATGGAACTTTCTAAAGTCCTCTAACAAGGTGATTGAAATCTTTTAATCAAGGTCATATTTAACAATGTGTATTGTAACCTTTAACAAGGTTGGCTCCACATAGAGCTCACTTTAGAAGGGTGAACATTGGTAGCATGTTATTGGTGGTTTTTCCCAAATTGGGTTTCCACATAAAATCCTTGTGTTAAATTGTGTGAACGATTTAGTGTTATTTCATATTTACATTTGTGCAAAGTTCATTTGACCTAGGACAATAATATACTATGGTTTGAGATATTGGATGATCAATGCATACAAAAGTATTTGTTAAGTACTAAATTTTTTTTCTATACATTTGGACCTTAGATAACTAATTCACCCCCCTCTTAGTCATTCTAAGCATTCCAATAGTAAATCCATAAATTGGGTGAATTATAGTTGTAAATGTACTAATAGGGTAGACTCTCAAAAGAGTTTTGTATATCCTTTGGAAAGGTAGATCATAGGAGATATGTTTGTACTTATAAGAAGGTACAAATTCATTCTTACAAGGATGAACCACTAGAAAGGGAAATTGTATTCTCCTAACATGAAAACTCACTTACCATGGTAGTAAACTTTGTGGGCATCATCCCCACCATTGGTTTTACCTTCTAACAAGGGTTTTTGCATAAATAAAATTATGATTTCATGTGTTATGTATGTGCGGTTATTTTATCTTATTATTCTTTAATTGTTTATACCAATAATAGGTTTTCCTATTTGGAAGTTAGTAATTTGGTTTTATAGATTTGTGGTTAAAGTTTGTAGACATTTAATTGTAGTGATTCACCCCCTTCCTCTCTCAGTAGCTATAAATACTAACAAGATATTCCTATAGAGTTTCATCCAAATTAGATATTATATGTGCTATGTAGATTGCATGATCAATACATGTGGTTGGATAAACCATATAAGACATCAAAGACAATAATTTGTAGTCATTGGTTTCTAAGCCCAAGGAGAAGAGTGCACATTGAGGAAAATACCAAAAAATTTGGTTATAGATTTAACAAAATCTAGATATGATGGGAGAGAAATGACAATAGATGATATCAAAGACAGGTTTTATTTTCTTCAATGGAGATAGGTTACATAGTCTACTAGTAGAATCAAACAAACAATGCACCTAGCATTGTTACTCACATTACTTAAAAAATTATAAAAAATGATGTGGTCTATGATTTTTGTGAAATGATCAAAACTATACTTCTAGAAAACATAGAGAGGATAAATAAAGATAAGGGACAATCACTCAAATATAGAGCCCTTCTTGTATATATATTTATTTACATTCAAAACTAATTTATAGGTAGACATTATTGGAAGTTTATTGGGAAAGAAAGATACTGAGAGGGGGGTGGGGTGAATTGGAATCTATAAAAAAAAATTCTTGTAAATAATTATCAAACTGATATCTATCACCACTACCCTTATCTCAACAATAACATAAATCACATAAACATATTCTACAATGGTGTATCAAATTCAATCTATTGATCACAACTATAAATATGAAAGTAAAAGATCAACATATAACACAAAGATTGGTAATATAGAAACCCTCCAAGGTGAAGATAAAACTAGGGTGGGGTTGACACCAACAAATATTCACTAATCCTATAATAAAGTTCACCTATCAGGGCTAAAAGTTTGATCACTTATGATGATCTACCCTACGAGGGGTCTTACCAATTAAGAGCTACAAGACTTATTTATTCTACTTCAATTAAAGGACTTAAAAATTAAAACAAAGTAAGATCTATGTTAAGATATTTACTCTAATTCACTTTGCTAGAATGTGTCAGTACCCAATCCTTTGGTTAGCACTCTAATGCTTGATTATAGATCTCCTCTTTCTAATTTCTAATGCTCTATAAAGTTTGATAAAACTCTTCTCTATAGTTCACTTCTCTACTCAATCTCTCTATCTAATTCTCTTTTAGAACTTCACTTCAAGCATCTAAACTTTTCTACTTTCACATACACACTCACCCAACTAAAAATGGGTTTTACCTTAGTGTTTGTGCAATTCCAAACAAATATGCCAATACTAGCTTGCTTAGAACATGAACACACTAATACTCAGTCATGACTAATTATCATGTTGTCCCTCGATTGATGTATGCTCAACACTCACTATGTCTCTCAACATGAACTAACTCTATATAGGTCATCTTCCTATCTCACTTGGTATGTATAGGCTTTTATTTCACTTGATGTATATAGGATTACTCAACAACCATAAAATTTCTAAAAAACAATAATTTATTGGCTCAAACTAAAATAAGAACAAGTCTATATACATAGCTCAATCTTAATAGAGTCGTGGCTCTATTGCAATGATGATTGCCCAACTCTACCGTGGAAATGACTAAGTTTTTTATATTAATATAAAATTATATCATCTTAAAATGGAGGCACTTCCATGTTAAGAGTGTTTATCCCTTTGAACAAGTGGTCTAGGGTCATGTCAAGTGCCTTGAATGAATCTTTGACTTGGATCTAGCTTTTTCCCCTATTTAACCCCCTTTTGCACTTTCTTGGCATTCTAGACTAAGATCGTAAGATTTTTGACCTTAGGGTAAAGGATGACCTTTTAGATCAAGGTTAAACTCAACCCCAACCTAGGTCATGGATGACCTTGACCCTAACCTAGGGTTGGGTCAACCTGGTCCTTAACCCTAGGTCCAAATTTCAAAGTTCCATGATTTTTAAATGTCAAGTTTTAGAAAGAATTGTTTTCCTACTTTCAAGTCGACTATTTTGGTCTCCTAAATGGTAAAATCTTAAATTTAATTTAATTTAGGTCCATTTATAGGGGTTAAGGTTAATTTGGATTTAATGCTCTCATGTTGGTCTTCTCTAGAAGTTTGTACCCTAGATCTCTATATAAGGAAGCCTCCGCTCATTTTCTCTAAGACTTAAGAATGAACAAGGCACAAGGAGATGAGACAAAGTTATACTCTTTAACATTCAAGCTTTCAAGAATTATCAAGTTCAAGCATGCATCCATCTTCAAGCATTCAATTCATCAAGGATATTCATTAGTAGCCATTAAAGGATTTAAGCTCTATGGAGCCATCTTGTTGAAGATTCATTTATTTCAATTCAAGCCTCTTCCTAATCCAAGATCCATTTAGATTTGTGTTGAATATCTAATGCCATTGATTTGAGAAATATTACATTCATTTCCACATTCATTTGGAGCATCCATACTTATGGATTCAAGGATTCAAATCCTCCACAAGGATTTCAACATAAGTAAGGTGAATAGTTCAATTTACTTTGTTTATATATATTTCAATTACATTTCAAGGTTGATTCCAATCTACCCCATACAAACAAAAAAACTATTTTTCTTGTAGGTATAGGTGTGGGACAACAAATATCAGTGCGGATTTGAGTACCCTTTTCATCTAACTTGCATGATCTACAAATGGAAATTTCGTCGAAGCAGTGCATGTCAAGGTCAAATTTTTGTGGCATAATTGTGCCCCACTATCTATGTCAATGTCAAACTACCCTTAAAAAAGAAAATGATCTCTAGGTTTTGAAGATCTCATAGTTTTGGTTCACCAATGTGGAATTTGACAATTTTTGAGATCATTTGACAAGGTTTTCAAGAAATTCTTTTCGGAGGTAAGTACCTTTATTTCTTCATTTCAATATTAATCTTCTATATTTACATACCATATCAAAATAATTTAAATTTATGTGTAAAATATGGGTTTAGGGTAAAAAATCCTATTCTTTTATATTTTATCCTATTCATTTTGGTGAACCTTACATGCTTACCCCCTCTCTTTTGTGGAATTAGATGCCCTATTATGTTTTTGGTGTTAGATTTCCCTTCATATTATCTTGTGTGTTCACCTTCATCTTACATATTGGTGAACCCATTTACAAAAACTCTTTATTTTTTTGGTGTTAGATTTAAATCTTGTATTTCTTTCATTTATATTTCAAAAATACAAAAAAAAATTGTAAAATTTCTTAATAAATACAAAAATATTTAAATTTTCATGCTTTTAGTATTTCAATATGTATGATTCTTTTTTTGAATACTTTGATGAGGCTTTTATTGTAAAAGATGATAGATTCCCCAATGTGGTACATGGTAGTGAGAATGATAATGATTTGGATATGATCTCTATTGATCCTATTCCTATTTCACAATCTTCCACAACCTCTCCAATTGAATTTTACCTTAGGTTGTGTGCATGGTTGCCTTCATGTTCCACTATTTTCAATATTGATAAACCTAAAATAATATTTTCTAGTGTCTTTGTTGTTGCTTTGTCCTCTTTTGAATTACCTTGTAAGGATATATTAGAGCAAGAAGGTGACTTTAATATCTCTCCCTAATATTTCTCTTTATGAACATGAGTTGAGGATTGATGTTAATTCTTCTCCTAATATATGTCCTTTCTATGAACCTACTTTAGAATATAATTTACCTTTTTCTCCCTTTTGGGATCAAGCTTTAGTGATATATGGTGCTCCTACAATGTGTTGTATTGATAGGGATGATAATCTTCCTATTTGGGATGAACCTTTGGATTTGGATGTTGATTACTCTCTTCCTCATGAAATCATTGTTAATGAATCTACTTTTGGGGGTGAACCCTTGGATAAAGACATTGTTTTACCTCCTTGTACAAAAGATTTGATACAAGAGGGTGATTTATTAATTGATGACATATTCATGCATGATGATAACTCTTTTTCTAAAACACACTCTCCTTAGGTAGACATTTTAGTGAAAGAAGATGACATTATAAATACTTTACCTTCATTTGAGATTCCTTCTAGTGATGAGGCATTAGTGGAGATGATATGAATTCCCTTAATTTTTCTCCTAGGATCTCTTTTTTGATTCCTTCTTATGAATTTCTGTGTAGTGTTGAGATGACTAAAATGGTTTATCCAGAACCTTTGTTGACTATCAAAAGTTGTTCTTTCATTAATATCAAAGGTAAATATATGGATTCTTCAGATTCTTTCAGTGACCAAGGTTCTATATCCCACACATGTTGTACAAGGAGTAACCTTCAACCTAATCTAGTGGTTTCTACTTCATTTCCACCTTATCAACCCATTCTTCTTCCTCCACCCCATTTCCTAGAAAGGAGTATGATTTGGTAAACCAATTGCAAAATACCCCTACCAAGATTTCTTTATAGAAGCTTCTTCAAACTTCACCTACCTACTATGAAGCATTGCAAAAATCTCTAGAAACTCTTCCCACTCCATCTCTTAATCAAAAGAACATCAATAACTTCTTACAATGCATGTATATTAACCCAAGTGCTTTTGACATTGTATTTACTCAAAAGGATTTACCTTCTAAAGAAGTTCAAAATCAATATGATTCTCTTACGGTAGTTTTTACTATCATTAAAAGTATCATTAATAGGACCTTGATTGATAATGGATCTAGGCTTGATGTTTATAGCATGGACATGCTCAAAGAAATTAATGTCAATATTTAAAATATTCAACCTAATAATGTTCCTATACATGGCTTTGATAATATTTCTAAGAACACTTTGGGAATCATTACATCACCTATCAAATTAGGTTTGGTCATCCTAAATACACCTAGTCATGTTATTCCTAGACCTCTCAATTATAACCTTCTTTTGGATAGACTTTGGTTGCATGTGATGCATATTATCCCTTCCACCCTTCACCATAAAGTCAAGTTTATACATAACAACATGATGTATACACTTCATGTTGATGATGCACCAAATCCTTGTCTAAATATTCAAAACCATACTATTCCTATTTCTAATAGTAATCCTTCTTCCTCTAATCCTCTTCTTCGTGATGATTGGGGAACCTTGGATTTTAGACCTCCCTTTATTGGAGAGTATAAGGTTTTTGATATTGATTTTATGATTCCACAAAGAGAGTTTGAACGATGAATTTTTACTTTTAAAGCTCTTTGTAACAACTTTGTCATTGCTTCTACCCACAATGAAACTATCAAACCTATTAATGATGACATAGTGACTATTAAAGTTCCATTGACTCCTTCTAATATGGTTTCTCATTCTAGTCTTGGTTACCATTTCCTAGTTATACAAGAATCCAATGGTCAAGAATGTTGTAAGAATGAACAAGGAATTCAAATTCTCTTACATAATGGGGGAATGAGCATTCTTATGGATTGGGATTTAATCCTCAACAACAAATCAATGTTAGCAACACCTTAAATAAAACTTCAAAACATGATGAAACTATGAAGGATTTTGACCTAGAAGTTATTTTCCTAAACTCCTCATTCTAAGATGATTACTAGTCCTAAACGCAAAAAGAAATGTAGTTCACACTTAAAGACTCTTCCTTTTTTTTTATATCATAGATTTCATGATCACTCTACTAATGAATGGCAAGCTTTACATTATAAGATTAGGCAGCTCATTGATAGTAATGTTATTTATTTATCATGTGGTAATAAGTTGTAATTCAATCCAATTTTCTCTAAATAACATTTATGTTCCTATTATGGAGCTGCACATTATGTACACAATGTTAGCCTAATCTTTGGGGGCTTGTTTTCTTGTATAGTGTTGCAATCGATATAATAGATCCCCTTCCATCTTCATTCCTACAATTGAGGGGAAAGGATGCCATCTCTTTTCTTTGTATTTCTAAGATCCACTTTTCCTTGATTAAGTAGTATCTATCTATTATGTAATATTCAATCATAAATGAAAATTATGGTTTTCATTGAGGATCTTTGTCCTTGATCATAACCTATTTCATTATTTGACATTATTTTTTCATGGTTGATAAAAATCTAACCTTGGAAGTTGAATAGTGTGCTATCCCTCACAAAAGGTTACTTTTTCTTTTCTTGCATGATATCTCTTTTAATTTATCCCTTCCAAGGCCTCATAGGAGCCATGACCATCTTGGCTTAGATTATGTGTTATCTATATATATTTTCTTGATGTTGAAGAAGTTTATTCTTGTTCTTTTATTTCCCTAACATGTCAAAATTATATGTATTTTTTTCCATCTTAAGGAGGGGGCAAATATACAGTCTCCTTTATTCTATATTATGCATATTTGTTCTAACCTTTTGTTTTACAGCATGCTAAATATTGAAAGGTAACACACATAACTTGCTAAATCCTGAAGAGATACACATTTCCAATTTTAAATATGCTAAATCCTTGGAAGGTAACACACATAAGTTGCTAAATCCTAAAGATATACACATTTTACAAATGTATTCTATGGTGATATGAGAATATGGATCCATGGGTACTTTATAAAAGTTGCCAGATGCACTACATACATGCACAAAGCTGCCAAAGGGTTCATAACTTTATGGGCTGACTATAAGGTTCTTTCTTGGTGGGTCATCCTATTCATTTTGTGGTTCACAATGAGATACATCTTACTGGGTGATCTAGCCACTCCTCTCTTCCTCTTCTCTATTTTTTTAATGATGTCTCTCTTATTATAATCTTGGAGTTGACAAAGAATTGAGTCCCTAGGGGCTTGAGGATCCCTTTGCCCCTTTAATTTTAATAATATTATCTTTTCATTATGATCTACTTCACCAAGAGTTTGCATTGAATCCATTATCTTGCTAAAGTGGGAGTTAAATGTATTGTCTTAAAATGGAAACACTTCTATGTTAAGAGTGTTTATCTCTCTGAGTAAGTGGTATGGGGTCATGTCAAGTGCCTTGAATGGGTCTTTAACTTGGATCTATCTTTTTCCCCTATTCTGCCCCCTTTTCCACTTTCTTTCTACACTTTTTTGGCATTTTAGACCGAGATCCTAAGATTTTTGACTGTAGGGTCAAGAATGACCTTTTGGGTCAAGGTTGACCTCAACCCTAACCTAGGGTAGGGTTGACCTTGTCACTAACCCTAGGTTTAAATTTCAAAGTTCCATGATTTTCAGATGTCGAGTTTTAGAAAGAATTGTTTTCCCATTTTTGAGTTGGTTGTTTTAGTTTTCAAAATGGTAAACTCTTAACTTGCATTTAATTTAGTTTCATTTCTAGAGTTTAAGGTTAATTGGGATTTAATGCTACCTTATTGGCCTTCTCTAGAAATTTATGCCCTAGATCTCTATGTAAGGAAGCCTCCATCTCTCATTTTATCTAAGACATAAGAATGAACAAGGCATAAGGAGATGATACAAAGTTATACTCTTTCATGATCAAGCATTCAAGTATTATCAAATTCAAAAAATAATTCATCTTTAAGAATTTGATTCATCAAGGAGATCCATTAGTAGCTATTGAAGGATTCAAGCTCTATGGATCCCTCTTATTGAAGATTTGTTCATTTTCATTTAAGCCTCTTCCTAATCCAAGATCCATTCAAGATTGGTGTTGAAGATATGATGCCATTGATTTGAGACATCTTACATTCATTTATACATTCATTTGGAGCATCCATACTTGTGGATTCAAGGATTCAAATCCTCCATAAGGATTTCAACAAAAGAAAGTCGAATAGTTCCATTTACTTTTTTTATACATATTTCAATAACATTTCAAGGTTAGTTCCAAACTAGGTTTTGACTAAGGCAAACCTCCCATCCAAAAAATAAAACCATTTTTCTTGCAAGTATAGGTGTGAAACAATGAATATCAATGCATATTTGAGTACCCTTTTTGTCAAACTTGTAGGATCCACGAATGGAAATTTCATCAAAGTAGTGTAGGTCAAGGTCAAATTTTTGGGGCACAATTATACCCTACTATCTAGGTCAAGGTTGACCTACCCTTAGAAAAGAAAATAATTTATGGGTTTTGAAGATCTCATAGTTTCAATTTTTTTTCACAAAAGCTTGCACGCTTGTCCAAAGTTTTTACCTAAGGACAACCTTATGAAACATGGAAACAACCTCCAAGCTATGGGACTTGAACTATGAGGGTGAGTCTCCAAAGAAGGCCAACTTCCTTTACTAGTAGGATGCACTTAAACTAATCTTGAGGAGAAAAAGGAGAAGGAATGCATGAAAGTAATGACCTAATCTATTCTAAAGAGGTGATGCACCAAAATAGGGTGTTCAAACCAATCTTTACCCATATATGCATAGTACCATTATAATGACAGTTCAAAGATATATGGATTCAAACTTCCTTTAATCTATTAATCACATATAGATTAGACAACCACATGAGTGATACGAGGAAGAATGCTTCACTTCATTATTATTCATAGGCTAAAAGAGATATAGAAATTTAGATTATAGATATTCATAGTACATTGAAGAGAGGTAGACAAGGCTTGCATAGTACATCAATGGCTAAAAGAGATAAGATAGAATCTAATATAACTCAGAGGCAAAAGAGAATTTACAGTAGCATGCCAAGGAAATACTAGAGAAATAGAAAAGATCTAACCCTAATAAAGAGTACAACATTTTACTTTATAGTGCAAGCATAACTTAGATAACTTCTATTGTAAGATAAAATTCAACCACTACAATCAAATCTATAGAGAATAATCACTACAAAATCAAAAAGATCTAATCACAGTGTGAATCCATACACAAGAAGATCAACTCTTCACCAAAGAAAGTTATGAGAGATCAAGAATGATGATCATTAGGTTCTAACTAAATATATAGATCAATAGTTGGTGGAGGAGCATCTCTTTGCATTTATTGATCCTAGGGAAAGATGAAAGTGGTTGCAAGAGATCAAAAAGATCAAGTTCATCATCAAGGAGTTGCTTCTACTATTGTTTTGCTAAATTTAGTCATGTTATTTTGTCAATTGGATTTAACCATCAAATCTTGCTATGTGGACCAAACATTTCTTACTATTGTACCACTCTATTAGTAATTCAACTTTATGCCTTGCACTTGACCACCCATAATCATAACCTCATTACCACCTTCCTTCAACAATAATTACTTCTTGCAAAACTGTGACCATTAGTTATCATTGCCTCACAACCTACTCTGAACATTCTTCATTAACCACCATGACCTTGTGAAGGCTGAAATGTAACCACATCCACATCATTGTCACCTTAACCTAAAGCTCCTTTCTAACCTTTGCAATCAAGTGAAACAAAGGGAATCACTTGATCACAACTCAAACCTTAGCCACTTTTTAACCTATTGTGATGATGCACTAGCTATAGATCTAAAACATCCAATGGTGCAAGACCTGTCTTTGAAGTAGTTAATATTTTCTCTTTCCACACCATCACAACTTAAACCATAGTGTGTCAACATAGCCATGCAATAAGGTGAAAACAAAGCAATCACACCCTCGCCATCTTGACCCTAGTTAGTGCTCAACGAACCATGATTGTGCAAATCAAATTGTCACAACTTAAGACATCCTAAGACATAATATGCAATATAGTCAATATTAAACTAAAACCTTAGGCAACCATTAAGTAGATTATAATTTGGATTTGATTTTCTGGTGGGAGGGTGTTTTGGCTAATAGTTTTTAACCAATTCTTTCTCAAAGGTAAGTACATTTATTTCCTCATTTCAATATTAATTTCCTATATTTACATCCCATATCATAATCATTCAAATGAATTTGTAAAATATCGATTTAGGGTCTCTTTCATGTACACTATTCTAAATCCCTATTCTTCCATATTTTATCCTATACAACAATCAATTATAGGGATAAAAAATCTTCCCCTTTGACATTAGTGAAAAAAACACTTTGTCATGATTCAACATTACATCCAAAAGTGAAAATAGTACTAAGCATGGACCTATTTCCAGCCTTTTAGATAAGCCCTAGGGTTGTAGACACCATGTGCTTAATTGATGCACTAACCCCCGTGTTGTTGACACATGAAAAATAGGGAACTGCATTATTTCCCATGCAAACTTATAACTCCAATAACTTTTAAATTAATTTTCATTTAAATATTTATAACTCCCACTTTAATCTTCATACTTTTATTTAAATAATTTTTTAATTTTTTTTTTATAACTTTTATTATTAATATTTGTTTATTAATTAATTAATATTTTATAATTTATTATTTATTTTAATTTCTAATTTTCTTTTAATTTAATTCTCCTTTAATTAATAATCAAAATATCAAAATCATGATATTTAATCTCTCAAATAATTAATTGGTTAATTAAATCTATTTATTAAAACTTAGTTAATAGAAAATTCACCATGGACCTTAATGATAAAATATGAAAACCCATCATAGAACAATTCATACCAAATCAGTCTAAAAGATTAAAAATCACAAAATATGTCATCTGACACATTCAGTGGGTACTCAAGTCAGATACTTGTCCTAACTCACTAGGACAAATGGTTTTAGGGTTCGGGATTTGGACTTGAGAATTTATCTCCTCTCTTATCATTGAGATAGTATAATAGGGTACGCTCATCCTGCCAATTCAGGGAAGTCGATACCCGGTACCTGCAACCTGCAAAAAAAGCCATGCATGTACATATAATATATATATAGTGCTAAGCTAAACAGGCAATGGCAGGAAGTGGTGCATCGTGTAGATCCCGACTAAGCAGGTGACTACGACTCCCTTCCTTAACCACATCAGAAATGCCATACAATAAGAAAACACGCACACCATACACATGCAAGTATGGGGTAAGTATCCATAATAAAGCACATAAGATAAACAACCATCTAACTAATCATCAGCAATAACTGGAAACAATATAGTGATCATCATACATACATGAAATATATAGTCTAAATGATCTCATCACATGATAACTGAATCCATAATATAATGTCTGATAGTTTCAAAACAATACCACTAATCCATCTATATAAACTATTCCATCAAAGTCTGATAACAATAGCAATAATATGTCCAGAGAAGATGTGAACGAGGGTAGGCACTACACAATTATAGGGATAAAAAATCTTCCCCTTTGACATTAGTGAAAAAAACACTTTGTCATGATTCAACATTACATCCAAAAGTGAAAATAGTACTCCCCCTTAGACTATGATAAAGGGTGCTCCCACTTAATACCATAAACTCATAGCAAAAATAAAGAAACATTAGCAAATGCGAGAACAAAATATGGACTTCTTATTTGAACCACAAATGTGGAATTATAGAATTCACAAGTACAGTATGCTAACCCACATGGGTACCTTCATTATAGTAATCTGCAAGACAAGATACAAAATATCACTCAAAGCTATCCTAGACAATGTTTATGCCTTTCTTAAATAGGAAATTTTAAGCCACGCAAGAAAGTGCTAGAAATTGAAACTTAATACCTAGGGCCAACAGACCCTAACAATACATATGGAGTCAGCCAAATACATCTTTGACAATTATTTTAGATATTTCAGGTAGCCCAACTTTGAAAGGCCACAACTAATGAACTATTGCTCTAATTGGCTATTATAACCACTTTTTTGAAATGTCAACTTGTTATCTACAGGCTCGGAACTACGCTAGCACCCTTCTCTCAAGTTTTTGGACCTCATCTGGGAACTCTAAGACCTCCAACAATGAGCTTGAAGATTTTTCTGGAAAATTTTCCACCAAAAATCTGCAATAACTTCTCTAATACTTAAGCTAGAGCAATCATAGTTTATGGTAGGCTTATAAGTTAAAAATGAACCTTCATGTAGAAAATGAGAACATTTTGTGCTCGTATGAGAAACTTACTAAAAGTAGAAAGTTCCCATAAATAGTAACCACCCTGTCTACTAGTCCTTATCAAAATATAAAAGATAAAAGAATTTTTATTTTCTTTTGGTGATACAAGATTGCTCTTACACCTAGGATGCTCCTACATCAAACACTTGGGGTAATTTGAGAAGTGACCTTGTCACGTCTCAGGTGTTTAGAGAAAAACTAAGATAGTTAACCTCCTCCCTTGTTAGCCATGATGAATCCTCTACTAGCCTCCCTTTACATTTGACCAAGTATTCTTCTTAAGTTATGTTCCTTGTACTTTATGTAATATGACTATCCAATATCTACTCAATCTCCTTTGTAGCTGAACTAGCTACTAGAATACTCCATTTCACTTTTGCAACTTCATCTTCATCACCTCCTTCATAATACTCTATTAAATCTAAAATGTTAAATACTAGTGAAATATTCAATTCAGCAAGCAATTCCACTTCATAAGCATTTCCAAAATCATGTCTTTTCACTATCTTGCACGGTCCAAACTTCTTCATCTTCAACTTATTATATGTACCCACTAAAAAATGCTCCTTTCTCAAAAGAACCATGACTTCATCTCTAATCTAAAATTCCTTATACCTCCTTTTCACATCTTCTTTAGCCTTGTACTATGTATTAATCTTTATAGTGCACTTTCTCACCTCCTCATGGATGTTCTTCAAATGTTTAGCAAATTCCTCTAGTTCAACACTAATTATCTCACCTTTATCCAACTGATTCAATTCAAAAGCATTTCTAGGACTACTCCCATATATAATCTGGAAGGGTGATTTACCAGTACTCCTATTGATAGAATTATTATATGTAAATTCTACCCACGAAAAAATCATATCCCATCCTTTTGGCTAATCTCCAACCAAACATCTTAGTAAATTTCCCAAACTCCTATTCACCACTCTTTTTTGTCCATCAGTCTATGGATGATGTAACAAATTGAACTTCAAATCTATCTTCAATTTCTTTTACAATGTATGCTAGAAATACCCAAAAAAATTGGTATCTTGATCTAAAACTATACTCTTTAGCAGACCATGTAGTCACACCACTTCTCTAAAAAATAACTCTGCTACATTAACAACATCACTAGTCTTCTCACAAGGAATAAAATGTGCCATCTTTGAAAACTTTTCAGCCACCACAAAAATACAATGATGCCCACACTACATCCTTAGTAATCTAAGAACAAAATTAATGTTGACATCCTTCATAGCTTCTTTGGTACATGTAATGACTGATACAACCCTATATTCTGCTTCACTCCTTTCACCATCTAGCATACTCTGCAAATTTGTACAAACTTTAAAACATCTTACTATAACTGTAGCCAATAATAATTCTCATTAACCAAAGTTATGGTTTTATCTCTACCAAAATGTTTAGCCAATCCCCCACTAATGCTTCTCCTTAGTGAGATTCTTTCTCATTGAACTTCTGGGAATGCACAACTGGATTTCTTTGAACAACATACTATCTTAGATCATGAAATCCAATTACTCCTATCAAGTGTAATAGGTTCTATACAAGCCTTCCACACTTCACCAAAATCAAGATCATCTAGATACAAAGTATTGAGTTCCATGAATCCAAACACCTCTATCTACATTTATGTCAGAATTAGTTGTTCTCTATTAAGAGCATCTACAACTTTTTTAGACTTACAACTCTTATTTTTCAAAACAAATGTATAACTCTACAAAATCTCAACCCACTTCAAATTCCTTTGGTTTAATTTTCCTTGACTATTCAAATATTGCAAAGCTTGATGATCAGTATACAAAACAAACTTCTTAGGAAGAAGATAGTGTCTCCACTTCTTCAATGCTTGAACTATAGCATAAAATTCTTGATCATAAACAAAATATTTTCTTTTGGCATCATTCAATTTCTCACTAAAGTAAGCAACAAGTCTACCTTCTTGGCTCATAATAGCTCCTATTGTAGTACCACTAGTGTCATAGTCTATTTGAAACACCCTGCGAAGATTTGGAAGTGCTAAAATAGGTTTCTTAGTAACTTTTAGTTTCAATAGATCAAAATTCTTATCTACCCCTATAGTCCACTTAAATTCTTTCCTATCCCCTCTCATTGTTTTAGTCAGGGGTCCATAAATACTAGTAAAACCTCTTATGAACTTTCTATAAAAACTAGCCAGTCCATGAAAAGATCTTACCTTTGTCACACTTCTTGGAGTAGGCCTTTCAAGGATAGCCTTCACTTTTTCTGGGTCCATTTTTAGACCTTTTGATGAAACTACAAATCCCAGGTATACCAACTCCTTCTTTACAAAATTGCACTTCTTTAGGTTTATCAACAACTTTTCTTCCCCCAAATTATTAAATATCTTGTGAATATGAATGAAATACTCCTCTAATGTCTTACTAAAGATCAAAATATCATCTAGGTAAATAATGAAAAACTTACCAAAAATTCTTTCAGCACCTCATTCACGAGCCTCATAAAAGTGCTTGGTGTATTGGTTAGCCCAAAAGGCATGACTAACCACTCATGCAATCCTTTTTTATTGAAAGTAGTCTTCCACTCATCACCTTCACTAATACAGATATAATGGTATCCACTCTTAAAATTTATCTTTGTGAAATACTCACCTCTACTCAAATAATCCATAATATCATCCATCCTTGGTAATAGAAATCTATACTTGATTGTGACCTTGTTGATAGTGCTAGAATATTTGTACATCCTCCATTCTCAATTTTTATTTGGTGCTAATACTATTGGTACAAAACATGCACTTAGACTGTCTTGAATCAACCCCTTCTGCAACAAGTCATGAACTTTTCTATTCAACTCTTCACTTTTTGCTAGTGTCATTTTGTGCACTACCTTGTTTGAAAAATTGGCTCCTAGAACCAAATCCATCTAGTGACCGATCTTCCTCATTGGAGGCAATCCATTAGGTATATTAACTAATACAATATCAAAAAACTCTCCCAACATATCTACAACTTCTATAGGCACTTCCTCTACTTCTTCTTTACTATCTTTTGGAGGTATAGCAAAAAACATATGCTCACACTTCATACCTTTGAGAAACTCTTTTCCATCAATAAAACATATTTTGGTAGCACTACATACCTTTTCTTCTTTATCCTTCAATGGTTTAAACTTATGTTTCACTCCATCCTTGGTTAGAGTGTAGATATTTTCTTTTCCATCATGTACAACATGCCTATCAAACTACCATGGCCTACCCAAAAACATATGACATATGTCCATAGGTATGATATCACATAGTACCTCATTATGGTAGTTTCGAATCTTAAACTTCATGGAGCACTGCTCATTGACCATAACATTGTGGTCATCTTCCACCCAAGAAATATGGTATGGATGCGGGTGTTTCTATCTCTTTAGCTTTGACTTGGTGACCATCATTTCTAACACTAGATTGTTAGTATGTCCACCATTAATGAGCACATCACAACACTTATCTTCACATCTGTACCCTATGTGAAACAAACTCCTTCTTTGATTAGGTTCATTCTCACCACTTAGCAGGACTCTTCTATTAACTAGGACTTCTCCTCTTTCAACATCTTTAGAATGTGAGGATCTAACATCTTCATCAATATGTGCAACTCTAACCTAGCTTTCTATTCTTTGATCTATCCTTCCTTGGAACTAGGTACATTCAAATGCTCTATGCCCTTCTTCTTTATAGTGAAAACATTTTTCATGGAAGTCTCATCTTCCAAATCCTTGTCCTCTGCCTCTTTCTCTCTAATCTCTATTGCTTTGATCATGGAAATGATTGGAATTATTTCCCCTTTGGTTTTTATTGCTACTTTTAGCCTCTTCCTTGTTCTTCTAGTCATCATTATTGCCTCCATAAGATCATCCACTAGATCTTCCATCTCAACCTCTTCCACTATTCTTGTTGTCAAACTTATTGCTTAGTTTCTCCTCAACTCTTAGGTAAAATTGGTATGACTTCTCAATACTATTCATTTGAACCAGACTCTACTTGTCCTAAATGCTTGGCCTTAACCCATAAAGATAATGGGCCACTTTCTTCTTATCAACTTCTACATAGCTAGTTCTAATGAGAACTTGGTAGAACTCTTCAGTATACTCTTGAATAGATTTTTCCGCTTGCTTTAACCCTTGCATTTTCTTCAATAGATCAAGCTCATAATCCAAAAGAATGAACTGTTGCTTCAATTTAGCTACCATCCATTCCCATCTAGTGATTTTATACTTTCCCTTTCTATTTCACTCCAACTAAACCTCAAGCCATCAGATCTTTGAATGTCCCTTTAGTTTTTCCTTCACAAACTTGACGCTATCCAAATCCTCAATATCTTCATACTCAAAGTACTCCTCTAGTTAATTAATCCAATCAATTAGATCCTCTAGATTGAGATTTCCCAAAAATGTGAGAACTTCAAAACTTAGGTCTTTTTCTAGTCTTGGAGATGGCCCTAAAAAGCCTCTCTTCTTCTGAGTTTAGAACTGTCTTTACTTTGAGATTTTATTCTACTTCATCCTCATCCTCACTTTCATCTCTTATAGGAAGATTTATTCTTCTACACATTTATTCTTCCAATGCTTACTTTTTTCTTTGGAGGGATTGAAAACCCTTAGGTGTAACACCTACAACTCTTCCACCACACTCTCTTTGTAGAGACATTTTTCGTGCTTCTACTAAAACCTTAGTGCAAATTGCCTCACAATTAGAGATCTATCTACACACTCAACCCAAACCATAGTCCTAGTATAAACTGTGTCATAGTCGTCGATCTATCCATGGACTTAAGAACTCTAGCTCTGATACTACTTGATGAAGGGTGCTCCACTTAATACCATAAACTCATAACACAAACAAAGAAATAATAGCAAATGCAAGAATAAAATATGGACTTCTTATTTGCACTGCAAATGTGGAATTACATAATTCAGAAGTACAATATGCTAACCCACATGGATGCCTTCATTATAGTAATTTGCAAGACAAGCTATGAACTATCACCTAGAGTTGTCCTAGACAATGTTCGAGCTTTTCTTAAATAGGGAATTTTATGTTGCTTGGGAAGGTTCTAGACATTGAAACTTTATACCTAGGGCCAAAAAACCCTAACAATACATATAGAATTATCCAAATACATCTTTGACAATTATTTTAGATATTTTAGGTAGCCCAACTTTGAATGGCTATAACTCATGAGCCATTGCTCTGATTGGCTATTATAACTATTTTTCATAAATGCTAGCTCCTAATCTAAAAAATTAGATTCAAGCTATCACCCTTCTATCAAGTTCTCAGACCTTATTTTGCACTCTAAGGCCTCCACCAATGAGCCTGAAGATTTTTCTGCAAATTTTTCAACTGAAAATCCTCAATAACTTCTCTCATACTTAAGCTAGAGCAATGAGATTTTTATAGTAGACTTGTAAGTCTAAAATAAACCTTCATGTAAAAAATTAGAATATTCGAAACTTTTATGAGAAACTTACTAAAAATAGCAAGTTCTCATAAATAGTAACCACCCTATCTACTAGTCTTGCATTAGACTATGACTTGGTCTTCAAAAGACTTCACTATATATTCAACATATATAGCTCACTTCTAACATACATATTCTAACTTCAAAAATGAGTATCCATTACAAAATTTTCAAGGAATTATACCTTTGATCATATCCATTTCTCCTTGATATACATTCTCCCATAATAGTGATCATGTTTATTTCCCCCTTGTTTATTCACTTATGGCTCTTGGGGTGAAGGGGTCTAATGCAAGAGGATCCTAGGGTAGTTGATCATCCTGCATGTTGGAGTGATTTGGTGGAGTTGTGTGGACCTATTATGTCTTGGTTAATTTTTTTATGTATTTAATAAGTGTTATAAGCCTTTAAAGGTATTTGGAATTTAATTGTTGTTGGAGGCTGACTTGTGGCTCTACATGTATTTAATGTAAGAGTTATTTAATTTGTACTTATTGGGTCAACTTGTAGTTTAGTTGGGTATAAGTAGGGGGTATTGTGGAGTCTTTAGTCATTATTCATCCATCTTGGGGAAGAGGATGTGGTAGAGGAGTGAATTTTGGAGAAGATCTAGTAGCTGAGGCTTGGAAAACAAGGAGATTACTTGGTGGGCTTGTGAGCACAAGTTTAGATCTTCCTTAAAGGTTTCTATTAAAGTGTAGATATGGACTAACTAGGGTTTGGATGGGATCTTGAGGGATCTTGTAGAACTATTACTTTCTTTATACTTGGTCATAATTAGGAAGGCCTTAGAGGCTAACACATTGCATGTAATTAGTTATTTTATGGATAAACATTATGATTTGGTATCATACCTTGCATTGTTATTGTGTTTTTATTGTGTGGTTATCTTTTAGGAGCTAGGAAATCTCCTTTGAGGATTTCCTACCTTGCACTGCACAAAATGGTATCAAAGTGAAGGTTGTTCCTAAGTGTATAGATCAAGTGCCAAAGCTAAGGTAGTTTGCACTGGGACTTTTGTGGAGGCTAGAAGAGAAGGTTGATCTTGTTAGAGTTTATGAAAGATCAATGCTGCAATTCCCAAGAATCACCTACATGCAAACATTTTTTTTTAGGATTAAACCATGGACATAAATAAAAATTACATGCAAATATAACCAATAACAAAAAATAATAGGTCGCACAAAAAAGAACACAAGACACCAAGATTTAACATGGTTCACCCAATCCTTGGGCTATGTCCACCAAACAACAAGTCCAATATTATTATGATCTAGTGATTACAACCTAATTACAATCCATAATACCTTATAGCGCAATACCACTACAAGAACTAATTTTGTATCACAACTTAATTAAAATACCTAACCCTAAGCCCTTTTATACAAGTATTTTTATGCCTCGAACCCCAAAGAATTTATGAGGTATGTATAGTACTTTCTTTATCAGTCACCACAAACTAACAATCTCCCACTTGGGAACTAATTAGACTCTACACTAGATAACAATCTCTCACTTGTAGACTGATTCTGTAGCAATACCGCTACCACATGGGGCTCCCATTGGATTAAACCACCCTGGAATTTGTTGTTCATTTATTCATGTTTAGTCTAGAAGACCAACTGAAGCTAAAGAGGATTTTAACTTCTCCCTTGTTACTACCTTTGTCAACATATTTGCTAGATTGTCATCTATATGTATCTTCTCTAACTTTAACTATCAATCCTTCAAAACTAACCGAATGAAATGGTACTACAACTATATGTGTTTGGTCTTCAAATGTAGAGCTGAATTCTTTGCAAGATGAATGGCACTCTGACTATCTGTGAACAAATAAGTATCCTTATAAGGATTTCCCAATTCTTCCAAGAATAATTGAAGCCATATCATCTCCTTGGCTACCTCTGTAGTAGCTACATACTCTACCTCTATAGTGGATAAAGCATCAACCTTTTGTAACCTAGAAACCCAACTCATAGCTGCCCCAACAATAGTAAAGACATTGCCTGTATTACTCCACCTAGTATCAATATCCCCTACTAAATTTGAGTCAACATAGCCTTATAAATTAGTAGTAAAGCCCCAAAAGTGTAAACACTTATTAGATGTTCCTCTCAAATATTTGAGAATCCATTTGACGACATTTCAATGCTCAATTTTTGGATGACTCATATACCTACTAACAACTCCCACTACATGTGCAATAAATAACCTAGTACATACCATAGCATACATCAAGCTTCCTACAGCTGAACCATAGGGTACCTTAGACATCTTATCCTCCTCTTATTGTGTCTTAAGACACATCTCCTTAGTCAACTTCAAATGACTAGGTAAAGGTGTGCTAACAGCTTTAGCATTCTCCATAGAGAAACATTGTAACACCTTCTCAACATAATCAGCCTGAGATAGTAGCAATGTCCTATTCTTCCTATCTCTAAAAATCTTCATACCGAGGATTTGTTTTGCTGCCCCAAAATCCTTCATAGAAAATGCATGTACTAATTGGTCTTTCAGCCCCTTAATATGATCCATGTTAGACCCAACTACAAGCATATCATCAACATATAAACATAAAATAATGTAGCTATCATCATCCAACCTCTTAAAGTAAAGATAGTTGTATGAATGATACCTATTGTAACCATGCTCATGCATAAAACTATCAAATTTTAGATACCATTTGCAAGGTACTTGCTTCAAGCCATATAAACTTTTCTTCAATTTGCACAATAAGTTCTCCTTACCTTTGATCACAAATCCTTGTGGCTGAGCCATATATATTTCTTCATGCAAATCACCATGAATGAATGTTGTTTTAACATCAAGCTATTCTAAATGAAAATCTTTAGTAGCCACAAGACTTAAAATAGTACAGATAGAGGTCATATTAATAACAGGAGAAAACATCTCATCAAAATCAATGCCCTTTTTCTGTGCAAATCCTTTGACAACTAACCCGGCTTTAAATATTTTCTTACCTCCTTCCTCTTCTTTTAACTTATAAAACCACTTATTATGTAAAGCTCTTTTACCTATAGAAAACTTGCAGAAATCCCATGTCTTATTCTTTAGCAAAGAGTCCATTTCATCTTTCATTGTAGACTCCCATTGAATCTTAGTATCCACCTACACATCTTCATCATAACATTCAGGTTCACTAGCATTAGTAAGTAAAATTGAATACAAAGAGGGAGAGAATCTTTTTGGAGGTCTAATTTTCCTTGTTGACCATCTAACATTCACTAGTGTGTGTGGTATTTGTTGTTGTGGTTGTTGCACATCATGAAGAATGGCTTGAACATCAGCTTTTGAAGTATCATCCAACACTACATAATCATCTTCTTTCTTCTCATGTTGCTACAATAGATCTTTAAACAACACTTTCTCATTGAATATGACATCTCAACTTCTTAAAATTTTATGATTTTCAAAATCCCAAAGCCTATAACCAAATTTATTAATGTCATATCCAACAAATACACATTTCTTTGACTTAGCTTCCAGCTTGGTTCTATTTTTAGAATCTATGTGAGAAAATGCTTCACAATTGAAGGTTTTGAGAAAATAATAACTCACCTTCTTACTAGTCCATGCTTCCTCTAGAATACCATAGCCCAAAGGAGTAGAGGGACCTATATTAATTAAATATATATTAGTATCGATAGCCTCCACCCACATGTGTAAGGATAACCTAGCATTCAACCTCATGCTCCTTGAGCACTCCATTATAGTCATGTTCATGCGTTTAGCCACTCCATTTTCTCGTGGAGTCCTTGGAATAGTTTTCTATCTACAAATACCATTAGTGGAGCAATAATATTCAAATTCATGACTGCAATACTCACCACCATTATTAGATTTGAGACATTTTAATTTCTTACTAGTCTCTTTTTCAACCAAGCATTTCCATTTCTTAAAAGTTTGAAATACATCAGATTTCTTTCCAAGGTAATAAACCCATACTTTTCTAGTTGCATCATCAATAAATGTAACATAATATTGAGAGCCACCAAGGGAAGATACCTGGGCAAGTTCCCATACATTTGTATGCACAAGCTCTAACTTCTCCTTTTTGTTTTCATTCCCAATCTTTACAAAACTCACTCTCTTTTATTTTCCATACATGCGAATTTCACCAAAATCCATATTAACTCATTTTAGACCTGGTAAATTTTTTTTTTAATGAATTACTTTCATACCTTTCTCACTCATGTGCCCAAGTCTATTGTGCCACAACTCTGTATTAGAATCTACAACAATTATTTATTCTCCCTTCTCAATGGCAAGAATTGTTCTTGAACATTCATTTTTCTTTGAAACAATAAAAGTAGAAGGAATAATATGACTTGCACAAAGATATAAGGTGCCTACTTTCACACCTTTTGCTACTACAAGGGAACCTTTTGAAACCTTCCAATTTTTATCATTAAGAGTATCTACACAACCCTCATCAGGGTAAAAGCACAGATCTGTGTCACTGTTTATGATACCAAAACCTGTTTTGGTCAAATCTCATTTCTCTATCAAAACTCAAATTTTTTCAAAAACTAAAAATACCCTTTTATAGGTCTCAGATTCAATATCACCATTATATAAATTTTTGAGTGTTTTGATTAGTTATAATATTTTATAATCTCAAAATATTATAAGTCGATATTTCAACATTTTAGAAGATGCTCCCTCAAAAAAGGAAAAAAATTAGTAGATAATATCAAAAAAATTTTAAAATATATTTATCTCTAGAGGAGAGAATCCTCTTCACGAATATGTAATTTTTTTTCAAGAAGGTATATATTTGATAGGGAAGTTTTGATGGGAGAAAAAACTGTTGGATTCTGATAAGGTCGAACTTGAGTAGTTATAACAAAGAAAATATACATCAAAAATAATTATTTCTTTTTTTGTTCACTAGCTATACATGTCATCTATAAGATATTTTCAAATTAGAATAAAAAAAGATAATTTGTGTATACTTGTTTGATGAGAACTACACCCTATATTTTTTATAGTTAAAAAAGGGACTTCAAAATAAAATAAAATGAATAAATTCTTACTTAAAAAAATTATAAAAATTATAGGCATAAAATTCATCCAATTCTATACATTTCATTAGTTTACATCATCTTCATATTTTAAACACAAATACCATTTTTTTTGTAATTAATATTGAACTATCACCTTCTGATATTACATTTCTTTATAAAAGGTGACACATGTTTGTACTTTTACCCATCACCGAGCTTCCCTACTAAAATTAAATTCCTCCTCAGCCTTGGAATCTGTCTTACCTCATGTAGTAGCCAATGATTCCTATTCTGTAACTTAATCTTATTTTTTTTCCTTTCCAACAATTTGACAGGGTTCATTATCCCCCAAATAAACAAGCCCAGAATCCCCTTGGACATAATCAATGAAATAACCTCTATGAGGTGTAGCATGAAATAAAGCACTAGAATCTAAAACCCATGTATCATCAACACTTTCTAAAGATAGAAGCAAAGCATCCTCTTCAAATTTGTTACTTACCACATTTGCCTCCTTGTCTCCATCTGGTTTATCTCCTTCATTTTTCTTTCAATTCTAACAATCTTTTTTTTTATGACTTGGTTTCCCATAGTACTAGTAGTCATTTGGTCCTCTTGATTGGGAACTCTTCCCCTTTGACTTTCCTCTTGGTTTCCCACAATTTTTAGAATTATTTCCTCTCTCAGTTGTTCTGTCTCTACTTTGCACATTCAAAGCACTTCTTGATGTAGATCTACCTAAAGATTTCCTATGAGTTTTCTCACTCAAAATAACACCAATCACATCATCATATTTTAGGGTACTAGATCCAAGAATAGAATTACTCACAGCCATGACCAAGCCATTCCAGCTTTTAGGCAAAGAACACAAAATCAAGAGAGCCTTGATTTCATCTTCAAAATTGATACCCATAGAAGATAACTGACTAGTAACAGTATTAAACTCATTTAAATGATTTGAAATAGATCCACCTTCTGCCATTTTCATATTAAATAAATGCTTCATGAGAAATACCTTGTTTGAAGCGGAGGGGTTTTCATACAATGTCACTAGGGTTTTCATCAACTCTTCTGTTGTCTTTTCTTTTGTAATATTAAATACTACCAATCATGCCAGGCATAACCAAATGCTTCCAAGTGCCTTTCTATCTAAAAGATCCCATTCATAATTTGACATAGATCCTTGATTCTTGGCTTTTCCTTCTAATGGCTTTCATAAATCATTCTGATAAAGATTATCTTCCATTTGCATCTTCCATAACTGGAAGTTCTACCCATTAAATATTTCAACCCTCAGCTTACCCTTGTCTACCATTGCTCCCACTCAATCATGAGACTCCTACTCAACCATGAGACTTTCCTACAGAGGATAACTAAAAAAACAACCTCACTCTGATACCACTTGTTAGGATTAAATCATGGATAGAAATAAAATTACATGCAAATATAACCAATACTAGAAAATAATAGATCACATAGAAAAGAACACAAGACATCAAGATTTAACATGGTTCACCCAATCCCTAGGCTATGTCCACCAAACAACAAGTCCAATATTATTACAATCCAGTGATTACAACCAAATTACAATCCATAATCCCGTATAGCTCAATACTACCGCAAGGACTAATTTTGTATCACAACTTAATGAAAATACCTAACCCTAAGCCCTTTTATACAAGTATTTTTATGTCACTTTAGGGTTACAACTTTTTGGCCATATGTCTGCCATATGTCGACCAAAACATCAACCCCGAACCCCAAAGAATTTATGAAGTGTGTATAGTACTTTCTTGATCAGTCACCACAAACTAACACCTAACACAAAAAGAGAGAAGCAAAAGCTATGGAGGCAAGAATTGCTAGATCCATAGATGAGACATTCTTGGTCAAAAAAAAAGAGATTGCTATTGATAACAATAAATTTAATCTTAAAAAAATTCTTACAATGAGAGATTGTCCTTATAAAGGAGATCAAAACCCTAAAAAGGTCTAACCTAGGTTACATCATAATAATTAATAAAAGAATTAATTATTAGATGCCTAAAGTTTAGCTTACATAGGCTAGAGTTAATTAGAAAATATATAATTACTCTAAGACCCCCCTTAAGATAAACTTAGGGAGTAGCTAAAAACCTAGAAACTACTACTACAAGTAGAAATGGGACTTAACAAATAAGACCTAATGAGGTAACCAAGCACAACCAAATCTCTAAAAAGAGGAGAACTAGAGAAAACCACATGGGAAAAACCCTATTCCAAAAAGAGATTGAAATAGTGCTCAAAAAACCGGTAAAGGACTAAAGAAGCCTCCAAATTAGAGAATGTTCTAAAAGATAAGAACAAAAGATGATTATGAAGAATACCATTGAAGCATGTAGAAGCTGCAAAGCTTTGTCAAAAGTAACTATTGATCTGAAGAGCCTCCACTAAAATAGAGCCTCCACTGAAATAGAAATTGACTAGATAGAGAAGACTATAATTTGCATCGAATCAAGAGGCACACAAAGGTAAACAAGCAAACTTGAAGATACAAATGACATGAAATGAAAAAGTCTGAAGAGCTTATCAATTGAACCAAGGAAGCATGAGAAACAAAAAAAGAACCCCCCCACCCCCCTAATGTAGATAAGGGTGAGGTGACATGCAACTAAAAAAGTAGGCCAAAAGAGTTTTATGTCAAGGATTCATGATCAAGATGCACAAAATAATACATATGTGTGTACTGAGGTGATCAATCTCAAACATGAAATAAGGGTAATGTCATGGTACTTTATCCAAATAGTGTATGTATAATAAGGCACAATATATGGTGAATCCCAAGAATACAATAATATGCATGAGTGTCCTCAGATGACACTACTCAAATCAAAAAGGAAAAAC
The DNA here is from genome assembly GCA_028749045.1 of Cupressus sempervirens. Taxonomy (NCBI): domain Eukaryota; kingdom Viridiplantae; phylum Streptophyta; class Pinopsida; order Cupressales; family Cupressaceae; genus Cupressus; species Cupressus sempervirens. Next base: position 889,436,993 of record CM053792.1, on the reverse strand, counting down.
AAGGAAAAACAATTAAAACAAAAAGATATAGATAAAGTATGGCACTTTATCTCAATGCATTTACAAAATGCATACAAATAATGTTTAAATAGACTAAACAAGCCATGACGAATCATTTGAAGCAAAGAAATCGATCCCTGGACTTGAAACAACCAAGATATCTACTAGAATGCAAAAATGCAAAAGAATAAATAGAATGTTCCTATAGAAGAATCTAGAAAAATAGATAGCATTACTAGAAATATCTCAAAAAGACCTTTCTAAAAATATAAATATTTCCATAATTAGAGATCAAATGCTCAAGACATGTCTCCCAAAGTGAAAAATTGTACCCTTAACTTTAATAGCAAAAAAAGCTATCAAAAAAGCATCAAAACTAAAAATGAACTATGCTATTGAGATGAACTCAGAACCAAATTTATGGTGATATCTCATTTGTGGATGTGGCATTGATGTTAGCAAGTGACAAGCCCAAATTTGATAAAAAAATGATTGTCAAGGCAAAAAAATGCCAAAAAATGCCACAGCAAGAGCCGGATCAAAGGGTCGATGCTGAATTCAAAATTGATGGCCAATGTCAAAGCTAGTGTTTAAAAAAAAATTTAAAAAATTTACATATATAAAAATTCAATATTTCCAATCAAGATTTAATACTAGTGACATGACTTGAGTGTGTGGGGGATCAAGAAGTGACTTAGTGCCATCTCATAAATATAAGTCATTTCCTAGCAATGGAGGTCCAAAAACCATAGAAAATCCAAACAATTCAGATGCAAATCCATGCCAAAATCAATGCCCCAAAGTGACCACATAAATAACTTCCAAAAATAATGCATGGTCCCAAAATAAAAATTATTTCCTCCATAAACTCTGCCCACTAAAGTTCAAGAAAGAATGCATGGGGGCTTGCATGTGACAAATAAAATATGAATTGCCAAGGGGGAGGTTTTAACATTAATCATGGGGCTGAAACTACCCATTCCAAAAAATGTACAAGAGGCTAGGAGAAAAAACAAGGATTTTTGACAAATAACCGCTAATCAAAAGTGAAAACCACCCATAAAGGAACATTGGCTGACTACCTTGATTTATGAACCCAACTCTTGAAGTATAGAAAACAAGATGTGTACCCTAGAGAAATGAGGAAAGATGTACATGTTGACACTTGTGGGAGATGATGATCACAGTTTTAATTCCACCACCATTGATGCCATCTCAGCTAACCTCAAGTAGGTTGAACAATCCCTTGGCTAAACTGCCAAAAATGGAGATGCCCACAGTGTCACGACCCCTTCTAAAAAGGAATCCTATAGGTATAATTGAATAAAATTATATGATGGTAGTTCATTATATGATTAAAATATATACTATCACTAATTATTTCACAAAAGAAACATTATTGATAACTATATAGATAAATATTTATAATCCACTTATGAATTTATAATAATCATAATTATAAGTATTATTAATAATATATATCTTATATATAGACCCATCATTATAATGCCTAAACTAATTGCATTTCTATTGTAGACACCTATTTAAATGTTGATTTAATTCATAGACATCTATTATTAGAATATAAAGATTTTGACCTAATTACATAAATACATAGTAATTGTCTATTGGAATCACAAATTATTATATCAAATACAATAAATAAATTGATTACTAAATTGACACCATTAAAACATGAAATAAATAACATCACTACCGACATAAGAAAGAGATTTTGTCTTATCGAATAAATGAGCATGATATTTAAGAGGGATAATCATCAAGTTTCTTAGGGAGAAAGATGATAGATCACATGCACCAAAAATGTGGAGAAAGGGAGGCATCAAGTTTGATAAAAAAGTGGTAGGTTATCATTGAACTACATCAATCGAGGTGTCTAACCCTAATTCCATAGTGATATCAATCAAAAGGAAATTGATTCAATCACACTCACCAAACCACAAGGAGGTACAACACCCAACTCGATTCCACATTGATATTGGTGGCAAAGTGTAGAACTTGAAACATGTGGTTGCATTAAAGCCCATTCACCCTTGAGCCAAAACCATGGAGCAAAGGACTATTGATAGAACATTAGTGGATAATGTATTAAGGAAGGTCACAGGTAAAGAAGAATTGATAAACATAAGGGGCCTAAAGTTCTAAGTCAAGGGGAGTACAAGATGATATGTTATTAGGATAGATTTCTAATTTCAATTATATTTTATCTTATATACAAAATTATTGTTTTTATAACAAAATCATTGTTATATGTATATATGCATGTATGTATGTATGTATGTATTATATTTATAAAATAGAATTCCATATATCTCTGAGTATAGAATGAGTACTTGAAGTCATTCATAAGACTATAAATTGGAAATAAAGAATAACTTAAAGGTCATCCAAAACGTGACATTAGAAGTGGTATTAAAGCATCTTTCTTGCAACCCCGTGGAAAGAAGTTAATGCAAAAACACCAAAAGGATCAGAGAGCATTAGAAAGGCAAGGAAAGAAATAGTCCAAAAAAATGAACTCTCAAATAAGTAATGAATTAAAATCTTTCATGGAACAAATGAATCAAACTACTCAAGCACTCATGGAATAAACTAAAAGAAATGCTCAAGCTATAACTGAGCAAAGTGAAATGAACTGACTCCTCATAGAAGCCCATTATAATATAAAAAAAATGGGAGATATACAAGCTCTCACCAATTTGAAGATGAAAATCAATTGCATACACTAGAATTAGAGCATAGCCCCATGAGACCCCCCTTCCTACTTAGAGAAGAACAAGAAGAGGATGACAGATTAAATGAAGTAAATAATATAAATGACATTATAAATGATTACTCTAGAATTGATCCTGAACTTAGAAGGGAGATACCATTTAAAGACTATTGTGATGCTTGGATGGAGTCACTATATAATAGAAAGAGATAAATACACCAAGAGAAAGGATTAAGAGAGGAGATAAATAAACTAAGTCTCCCAAAATTTGACGGATAAAAAAAAACTACAACACACTCATGGATACAACTGTTGGACACATATATTTCCTTAAATCCTATGATGGAAAAAGGTGTTATTCAATTTTCAATCCTTCATTTAAGAGGAGTAGTACAAGATTGGTGGCAACATGGCCTTAACAACCAAGGACATAAAAAAATTAAGAGTTATGATGAATTCACCCTGTTGGTGTTTTAAAACTACTAAACAACAAAATACCCAATACCAAATTGATATTACTCATACAACCTAAGGATTAGCCAATTCCTATTAACAATTACATGTGCAAACCATTTAGACCCAACTTCAACAAAACCAAGGATGGTTTTCTACTCTTTAGGCTCTACAAAACCAGGGTGCGTATACCCAAGGGATGATTCAAACTAAATGCTACTATATGAGAATTATATTAGTTTCATTCTTATTCTCATCTTCTATCTTTAGACACATACATGACCTTGACATTTTAGATAAACTACATCCCATATAGTAGATTTGGTTACAATTCTTCTATAGATTTGCAAGTATTCCCAGCAATAGTGGCTAACTAAGGCTAAAACATTCCATGCAAACAAGTGCTGACCAACTTTAAAAATCTTCAAGAAAAGTAAAATAAAGCTGATTGTGATTTTAGATTTGATTCTTATTCATGATATACTTGTTTGTAGATTGAATTAATTTGATTAGTGCCTATTCTATTGGGATTCAAAGTCTACTCCAATTTATAGATCTAATTTGTTGCATTACAAAAAATATTATCAAAAATTCTTGTTTGAAATCTCTTTCTCTCTCATCCTAATGATGGATCATGTAGTGTGATTTGAAACATTGATGGTAAAAATCTCCACACAATCTAATCTAGAAACTGATTTACAAATTCTTACTGGAATTCATCCTTATAGACATCCTCTCTATTACCATAGCAATCTCGTAAAATTCATTAAAGCCTTTAATTAATTCATTGAATTAATAGCAGTAATGAATTGACATACAACTTGAATGAATTACATTCAATTGAACAAGCTTTACTCACACAATCTCTAAATAACTAGGTAACAACAAAGGAGACAAGATTCAATAAGAATTGATATGGGGACAGCTCAAATTTGTATTAATTTTCCTTGAAACTTGTATACAATTGTAATAAACTAAGAATGACTCTAGAAAGAAACACAAAGATCACTCAACGTTAGTGTATTCTCAAAAAAATTGCAAAGAAGATACATCATAAAGTTTTCTCAAAGACTGGACTGAAAACATATTAAGTATAAAACTAAAAATGCATTAGAAATTAGACCCCTCTCTAGCCATGGCGTCTCACTTATATAATGTGATATGCAACAAGATTTAGGCATAGAGAACTAAAAGCTATCCTAAACAAAAGATATTTACAAGAAGCTATCACAAAAAGACCAAAATGTGTGTAACAGAAAAACTTATACATCAAATATTCTTTTGGTAGGCCCCTTTTCTATTACATCTCTTGGAATGAAAAAACAGTATGATTTGATTATTTTATCATTTTGATTCCTTGGAGTAAGTGGCTATTAGGCTTGAAAGTGATGTGTCATCTTTGATTACCTACAAACTCAATTTAACCTAGAGATTCTCCTTGTCTTCATCATCAACTGTAAAGGTAACAGTTACTTTTGCATCATCTTCTACCCCATTACCTTCTACCATCTATTCTATGGACATGAATTTTTCCTTCCATTAATTGTAGGTAGTGTTATTAGGCCAATCAAAATTTTGGACCTCCCTTTGTATAGTTATCAAAGAATTTTCAATTGCCTCTATATCAACAAAGTCTCTTCTGATGGTGTTATAGAATAACTGCACTTTAACCAACTCCTCATTGGTCATTTCCCATAATAAGGGCCCAGTTTCATTTATGACATTATTCATCCTTTGACAAAATATCTCATCCAACTCTTTTTTCCTCTCTTCTTTTTCCTTTACTTTATCAATAGTTTTTAGAGCACTGGGAAATAAATCAAACTTTTCAACTATGTACTTGGAAAAAAAAATTGTCAGTCTTTTTTGAAAAGTCTCATTTGTCATCAAAACCCTCCAACTTATTTAAAAAATAAAAAATATTCTCTATGTGATGACAAGGCAATTGGATGACAAATATGCACATAGCAATGATATCATTATTTCTTTCAATCCACTTTTGTACAAGAGGTTTTAATTTAACTTCATCTCTGTTTAATTCATCTTTGATTTGTGTAATCCTTGCCAACTGATCAAAAAATGCTAGCCACTCAATTCTATCTATCAAATACAATATACCCTACCTTATCTTTTCTTCATACTAATTTTTCAACTATACATGCAGTGCATACAATTTATTCTTTTCTTCTTCAAAATCCTTTGTAGTGTAGAACTAAGGTCTCTCTGGGGTATCTAGTATCTCAATAATGGAGTTGATTTGGATGGTTCAATAGGTGGTCGGCGATATACAATTTTGGGCCTACTAGATTCTCCCACCTTCCTTTTCCACAATTTTTTTTCCATTTGAGATACTTGGTTTTCCAATGATTGTATCTTCTTACCCCTTTCCTCATATGCTTTCAAAACCTCTTCAAATCTAGCACTAAGTTGCAAAAACTTATCCTCTTCCTATCTAGACACCACATTTTTGAATTTCATCATTTCTGATGCTAGTCCAAAAAATTGTTTATTGCCAACCTCACCAGCCTTGAATACTGTTAGTGCACTAGTATGCTTTGCAGTATAGATTTCCTGCATTCTAGTTTTATCTCTCTTTTCAATTGACTAGATCACTAGGGCTTGGTGATCATCACTAAATTTGACTCCCTTTTGGGCCTGTAATACTCCTTCCTCTATATTGTACTGCACATCTTTTTCTTTTCTAATTGAATAAAAAATTATAGCATTAGCTATGTCCCACTCTAGGAAAATTAAGACTCCTGACTGCTTGACCAATTGTCTCCTGCCCTTAGGTGTGAACTGGGCAAAGTCACTCAAAAAATTGGCCTTTACCTCTTCTTGAATAATAGAGTCTGATTTTCCAAGTTGCTCTATTTTTATTTTCTCACATATTTTTTCAAAATTTCCTATATTCAATCTCCACAAAAATTATGCAAAATCTCTATACTTAACAATTTTTTTATCATTAATAAATTTCTCAGAAGCTTGAGCAACGATTGGGTCTGTTTCCCTACCTTGATAGTCAGCAATTATAAGGTCCAAGGATGGTATAGGAGGCTCTTGAGGTACTCCACTCTCCAAATCTATGGTAGTAACAATAACATCCCCTTCTTCACCAATTTGTCTTAGCTACTCGCTTAAGCTTGCTTCATCATCTATTTGGATTGGGGTTTGGCTTGGGGAGTATTGTTCTATATGAGAATAAGATCCTTGCTCCAAATTTTGCCTCTTTGGGGAACTTTCTATAGTTGAGCTCTCTGGCCTTGGTCTTTCATGAGGTGGAGCTTGTTGTACATGCTACACCATCACATATCCTGCCCTCTTTTGTAAAGTATATTGACTAGGAGCTACTATGTTTCTGCTGTTTATTCTTCTTTGTACCTCTGTAGCCCTGTCTAGATAAGTTTTGGCATATGTAACTTTTTTCTCATTATTTACATGATTACAAAAGAATTTTTCATCAACACCTACATTTTAGCTCCCTATTATTTTGTATCCTTCAAAGGATCATAGGCAGGGTCAATAACATTAATGAATTCTAACACTTTGCTAAACACTATCCTTTTTTCTTTCCTAACTTTATGCTCTTGTAAAGAGAATATATTTCTTATAACATCCTTAGGAAAATACACCTATTGTGTCATGCAGGCATCCTTTGTCCTTTCTCTTAAAAGATCATAAAATCCTTCTGGATCAATAAATCTTGCATGGGACTTTGCCATGTTGTACCTATCCAAAAAAAAATTGAGGTGTTTCCATCCCTTTCTTACAAAAACAAAATCATGTGATATAGTAACAACTAGGAAAAAGTACCTTTCTTCGACAAATCTCTTTCATCAATAGTCCCAATTTTCCATAATAATTCTACTATCCTTATCTTCAAAGGCACATGTAAAGGTAGCACATGAGGCTTTCCTAGGAAACCATACACTTTGATCACTATAAAAACATTGTATGGGATTATATCCCCCCAATTATGACTAATGAAAAGCCCTTTTGCATGGTCCTTAGGTCTAACCAACTCTAACATTGATTGTGGAATCCTAGGGCTATCTCCTCTTAAAAGAAATCTCAATTTGGATGCAAAATATCTATCAAATCTCACAAAATTGGCATCTCTAGCCTCCGAGGTCATGTCAACACTCCATAGCTGAACTGGATTCTGATGCAGGAGCATCTAGAGGTATAAGAGAAATCCTGTGTCACCCAAAAAAATGTACTTAGACTTAGTTTCTATTTCATGTGTTTTCATTTTTGGGTACCCATTTGGGTCAAACAAAGGTTCCAACTCTCATAGTTCCACTATCAGTGTTCTGGGTTAGAGTTTTTAAACACCTTGGGATACATGTAAATGCCAAAAAAAAAGAGTATGTAATTGAGCCACAATTTTGGTAAATTAGAGGGTGTAAATTGGCTGGATGAATTTAATTGTAATTTAGAGCATTCCAAAAAAAGAATCAGGTCAAAAGGCCCCATGGTTTGAAATTTATCACAGTTTTTCAGTTTTTGGAAACCTCCTAAGAATGCTTCAAAGTCATGTTAGGGGCATTAAATGACCTCAAATAGGGCCAAAAAATGGGGGATGAGCAAAGATCATTTAGAGACTATCGAGCACTTTGAGAGCTTTTCAAAAATGTAAATGGTTTGTCAATCAGAGCTACGGTTCAAAAGTTATGCCTCCCAGAAGTTTGATTACCATTTTTGGATTCTTCTAGTTTTGCACCAACATCTGGCACGGCTTTTGGAGCATTCTATTTGGTCGGTGGATGCCAACTAGCACTTTCTAGAATGTATTCCTAATCCTTAACCCTTTGGGGTCTATTTAAGAACATTTCTGGCATTGTAAAAGGCAGTTCGGAGTGGAGCTTGAGAGAAGGTACTAGGAGAAGAATTTATCTCCAAATTTATGCTATTGTAAGCCCATAGGGCATGTTTTGGATTTTTTTTCTCTGTGCTAAGTGTACTAGCATATTTTTACAATTAATAAAATTTTCCCTTTCCTATTGTGTCTATTTTGTGCTTGGGTTGTGTCCCCATCGGATTCTTCTCTCCATCCCTTGTTACTTCTAACTCCATACACTTGGAGAAAAAGGAGACTCCCTTAAATAGACATATATGCATAAGCAATGAATACCATAAGAAGGGTCTATTTAATTTTCCTTGTGCTATTCCCATCAAACCGTTGTGAATTTCTTTTGAAAGAAAAGTAGCAAAATCAAGAATACTACTCATTCCAAATTACAATGTTTAAACCATAATAAGAATAATAGAGCCTTTGATATGATCCTCCTTATCCATCCCAAAAAAATTTCCCAAGGTGAAATATAATGCTTGAGCCCTAGGATTAAAATATTTCCTCATTAATGGTTCTATTGTATGGGGTGTAACCAAAGACAATGTACCAATCCTAGTAAAGTGTTGTTGTAGAGGCATTGTCCTTAGATATGTTCTTTGTGCATTGTACCTTGCCTAAAGGTCATCCATGTCAATTGTCTCATGCACAACATGGTTAGGGTTTAGATTGAACATTTCACTAATCAATTCAGGACAAACCTTAAAAATATTATCTCTAGCATAATCCTTTACAAAACCCGTAATATGATCATATTTCTTGGTTAAATTAGTAAGTAGATCATTGTCAAAGAAAACCCTAGGTACTACTAGTTTTCCAATGTCAAATTCCCAAACATTGCTTAAAGGGGTATCTACGTTTCTCTCATCAAACCACTTCTTAAACAATTTCAATCCTCCCATAGAAACCTGGGCGTCTATTACCCAATTGGCTCTATCATAGAAACCATATGCTACAACAACCCTAGGGTATTTTGGAATAAGCTCTCTCCCCTTAGTTATTTCATTTACTGATAGTGGGAGTTGTTCAAGAAAATCATCATGCACAACCCTCTTTAGATAATTAGTTTGTCCTGAGAATTCCTTTCATGGAGACATTTTCTAAGATTTTAAATTTCACAGCACCAAAATCTTTCTTTTCAAAAGTTACAGAGTACTTACCCACTAAATTTTCACTTCTCTTTTATAAAACTTTCACTGTAATTCACTGAATTACTTGGTAAAATTTATGTGCCCTAGCTCCAAAAGTTTTTAATGCTTTGATAAGTTTTTCCACTTTGGTGGTTCAATAATGGAAAAATCATTATTTTTATTCATGTATTGAGATCACACAAATAAACTCTAAGAAATATTAATTTCCATTAGCCATTATTTGCATATTGCACTCAGATTTGATTCTTACTCATTGATTTCAGTAGATCAGATGGTCCTAATTCACAAAAGTAGACTTGATTTATTGCTTTAAAAATATGGCCATATGTCAAATAGGTGCTTCCCTACATTCCTTAAACTTCTTATCATTTGAAATTACAGGCAAGTACTAGCCGTTGATCTTCCTCTAGATCAACGACCAAGAGAAATAGCATACTTTTATGACAATAAGTGAAAAATATAATACAACTGGCATAATAAATATTTCAATATAGCACAGAGTATCCCACTTTAGTCATGAGTGGTCCCACTTTTCTAGATGTCATGTTAGCACTTCCCTGCATTGCTTAAACTCCTTGCATATTGAAATTATAGGCAAGCACTAACCCTTGATCATAAATGAATCAACGATCACAGATTATTGTACTTTGATGATACCTAGTTAGCAATAATGACCAATAGAAATTCTTCATGTGAATTAGTGCCTTCTAACAAAATTTGATGCAAGAATGTCCCATATCATCTTTTGAGAAAGTGGTCCTTGATGTCACCTTCGTCATGCATCAGGCTAGCACTTTCCTGCATTTCTTAACCATCAAGCATTTTCATGATGTAGGCAAGCACCAGCCATCAATCTGTGTAAGATCAACAATAGCATAGCTTAAACCTTTTTGACATTCTAAGATAGAGGTGTTAACCTCACCATGGACACATTTCCACATGGTGCTTACTTCCTTTCCTTAAACTTCTTGTAGGTTCATAATGTGGGCAAGTGCTCTTTGTCGATCTGACCAAGATTGGTGGTGGGTCTAAATATTTGTCCTTTATGGTCCCATCACCCAATTTGACTAATAAAATAATGCCTTTTAATCCTTGTGCTTTGAAAAATTTGACTACCATATTAATTTTTAGAATTTCGATGCCCATGATATCATCACTTCTAGCTAGGCACATGTGTCATATTAAACTAATGAATGCACTTGAATCTTTACAGACTTGCAACATGGCATGACTCTACAGTCTCCCTAGAACCTAGTCCCACCTTCACCATGTGTCAAATTTTTGCTTCCCCACATTGTTTAATATTCATGCAACTTCATAATGTAGGCATGCTCTAACCATAGATCTTACATAGATCAACAATCAAAAATCTTGAACCTTGACCACATTAAGTCAACTGGATGACTAATGAGACACTTTTCTTTAATCCAACTCATCTAATAGCTGCCAAGAAAGATATGCCATTATTACCCTCTAAAAGGGTAGGCCCATGATGTCACATCATGCTATGTGTCTTGTTTGCACTTCCCTGCATTGTTTAATTCTTGTGCATTTTCTTATTGTAGGCAATTGTTGGCCTTTGATCTAAAGAAGATCAATAGTACATAAATCTTGAACATAAAGTAATACCTTTACTTAAAAGATCAACCAATGACATTGCAAGAATTTTAGAATGTGAACTAATGGTACTAATAGGTCTGTAAAAAGGTTTTGACCAACTCTGACAAGTCATAATCTTTGTGGCACACTAATATTCTAACACAAGCAAGGGCTACATGGCACAAAGGCACTTGCTTGCAATAGTTAAAAACTTTTCATTTTAGTGATGTGGGGAAGTGCCCTCCATTGATCTGACCAAGATCGATGGTGGGTCGAAAAGGTGCTGCAATAAAGTCTTTCAATTGGAATATCCTCAATAACTATAATCAAAAGTAAGGATATAAAAGGTTTAACCAAAATTTATGAAGTCATCCTTGCACAATTTTAAAACTTAGGGTAAAATATCCCATCTAAAGTCATTTTGAAATTTTTTTCGAAAGTTTTTCAAAAGCTAAGGTAAAACAAGATAAAGCACTAGGGTTTTTAATAAATTTTACCTAGGGTCTTTAATCTAAGTTCAAAATTTCAACTCACATAGTCAAGGTTTTTCACTACTGAATGCACAAAATAGGAATGGTGAAAAACTAGGCCAACATGCCCAAAAACTCATAAAGTGATTTGATCAAATAAACATAGAATGGTACTTCAAAAGATTAACTAAAATTAGACAAGAGAGATCAATGATTGAATTTGCTAGGGAATTTGAAAGGTTATCAGCCATGGTACCTAAAATATCACAAAAGAGACTCACCTATTTATTTATAGATGGATTGAAGGAATTAATCAAGAGTGTAGTGGGAGAACATGAACCAAAAAACTTAGAAGATGCAATCCAAAAAGGCATTAAAATTTGATGCTCACCAAATAAAGGATAGGTCCAAGAACCATGCACCAAGCACACATTCTAGACATTATGAAAAAGAAAGAAATCACTCCAAGGAATTCAAGAAGAATGAGTTATGTTACCTTTGCAAGGAACCATGGGATTGTGGCCATAAATGTAGAAGAGAGCTCAAGAGCTATCATGATGAACTAAAAAGAAAAAATGTATGCTTTCATTGCGAAGAGAGTTGGGAACTAGGGCACATATGGGGAAAGAGAAGCCCAGTCCAAAAAATGGATGCTAGACTTTATGGGGGAGTAAAGGGAAAGATGAACAAGAGGCCTAAATATAATCAAGAAAGTAATGAAGATGTGAAGGACCAACAAGAAATAGATGAACTATAATTTTAGTGCTGATTAGGTGTGTGTG